>JARLTB010000187.1:6550000-6880000 GCA_030141615.1 Unio pictorum | reverse complement strand
CTGCTATGCAAGCATATATCGTGCCATGGGTTCATTGTGCAGGTAAAGGAACAAGCTGAATTAGATGTCAATCTAATTTTTTCTCGAACATGAATGAAGAAAGATTGCCGGTTTTCTTTTCAGCTGACAAGATTCATAAACAAAAACGAAAACTACTATCTTATGGTGTACGTAGTTTTCAGTATTAAATTCACACATCCATACTTACCATGAATAAATAAAATTAAGATAACGCAAATTATCAGGTGCCAAAACAGAATTACAAATGCTTGAAATGCGTGTTGATATTCAGGTTTCTATCCATGCCAGTAAGCTGTTATGATCTACTGTTAAGTGTTTTAGAGTCAGTTATATCTAATGCCTTCACATTTTGTTTACCTCGTTCTAACATGATTTAGCTAACCAAGCTGCATAACTCATAGCTACATTAATGTACTTTTCTTGACCTCGTTCTAACATAAACTAACTAACCAAACCGCATCACTCATAGCTACATTTGTCATTTTTTCGTTAATTATCTGCTTTAGTCCATTTATGTATGAACCTTACTATAAATTAGTATCACCTTTACAGTTTGCTATATATATTATTTATTTAATGCTGAATTTTACTAAAACGCGAGTCACAACAAGTAACCACATGCTTAAGTTCTTATACTATATTACTGTGCTTTTCCCCTCTCCCCCTTCCGCATTATGGCTTGCACCCCATCTCAACCACCAACCGAAACATTTCTATATACGCCCATGACATTTCTATGTACATCTTGCATATTGTGCGTCCTGCACGAGGTACAAAAATTTACGAATGTGTCAAAATATAGATGATTGCCACATTTTGCTAAATTCATAAAGTATTTTTTTATTTGCAAAGAACTGTAATACTCACAGCAGCCATGTTTAAGGTTATTCATATGGCAACTTTGTAGAGAGAGTGTATGCAACCATTAACATTAAAAAAATAGAGAATCAGGACATGATGTTGATATCCATGAAATTATGCGTAAAACGTAAGTAAAATGTGCGTATAATGTACGTAAACTGTGCGTAAAATGTGCGTAAACTGGATATAAAATTGATCATCACAACTAAATATTGCCTCAATCTTCAGATGGCATGTTTCAGACCTTAGTATGAAAGCAGGGGTTTGTTAAAGCCATTTGCAATCAATTCATCGACGGAGAATTGGACGCAAAGGCAATGGTTAAAATATAACCCTGCTCATGTTAACGTTATTATTTATCATTAACTATAACTTTGACTCACCAGTGGAAAGCTTCAAACGAGTTTGCCAAAATGCATTGCTTAGATGGTGATGTAGGTCTTTTCGCATGAGACCAATGAACGTTATGACACAATATTCATTAACGCATATTGAATGTTATCTGGGACGTTTCGCAATTAATAATATACATCATTGCTTCAGGTAATTTCAAATTTAATGACATACTTTTTCATTATACTTTTGTTAAAAATCTTAAATAAAATTTCTTTTTGTATTGTTAAAAGTAAGTTTACTTTACCTGTTGTCTAAGTTACCTAATTCTAATACTTAGAACAAGACACACACACACACACACACACACTCATATATATATATATATATATATATATATATATATATATATATATATATATATATATATATATATATATATATATATATATATATATATATATATATATATATATATATGAATAAATAATAAAGAAATGAAACAAATTATTCAACGGATTTCAGCACAGACTGGTCTGCAGACAAACAATGTTTCAAATGAATATATAGGCGAAGAGATCAACGAAGAGACAGTCAATGATTTGTCACTTGAAATGTGTCAGTGTTACTTTCCGTTGTCGCAAGATTAATGGCACATATTTAACTGATTAAACGTAAATATTTATCTGATTAAAGATACATATATAGCTTATGTATCTGATTAAATATAGATATTTAGTTGCCTTTGACATTAAACTTCTGGTTTGTCCGTCTTGTCTTGAATTTACCTGATCAGATCTCATTTACCTGATCAGTCTCATTGGCTGAGAACGAGGTATACTAATGAGAACAAGGTATCATCCTATATTAAGCAATATGCCCGTTCTTTATTGTATTGGGTTCGTGTCAGCCATTCATACTATAAAGTTGGTAATTAACATTATAGTTCCAAAATGAAATTGGCGATGTCATTTATGCACATTGATTTACATCAGGAATGAACAGAACTGGACTATATTGATTTGACATGTGCCAAAAAGCTCGCATATAGAATGGAATACGTAACGCATATATGATACATTGATGCATAAATGACTGAGTAATGGCGACAGAAAATCTGTGTACTCATAAATCCTGAGAGAGAGAGAGAGAGAGAGAGAGAGAGAGAGAGAGAGAGAGAGAGAGAGAGAGAGAGTCAGTATTTTAAGTTTATACCCAAGTCTTTTCTGATAAATAACTAAGATCAACATACGATTCCTGTGTGAGAAGTATTGCAGCAGTGGCGTAGCCACCATTTCGCAAGAAAATTCAAAGAAAGGGACCAACGAATTTTTTAACTTATATATTCAGCGGGGCCCATCGGTAAGTTTTACAAAGATGCTCGCATTGGGTCCCATAAAGCAGCAGGGCGGGGGTGGGGTGGGGTGGCGAATCGGACAACTTTTTTCGACTTTTTTGATTGAAGCGTCAAAACGGAAAATAGAGCCTTCCTACGAAATCTCATGTTTTAACCAAAAAAAAAAAGTCTCCATTTGGCAAACGGAGACTTAGCGATTTTTCAATCATCGGGGTCACAGCGGTGTTGTCATCGCCCCCCCCCCCCCGCTGATATGGGTTAATAATTTATTTCAACCGAATATTTGATCAAGTCCGATACGATATCGTGTCCGAAGATCATGCAAATTTATTGTTATAAATCCATGCGGGATTGACTGAGCGTTACTAAAGAACTTTCTAAATTGATTGAAGTCCATATCGGAACACCATGTCTGCCAAATATTTCGTAACGTATGTGTATCAACGCCGTTAAACACAGCAAGAATATTACAGTTATCTCTGATCACTTTTGGTATTTGAGTGTAGCGTTGAGTTACATATATCACGTCAGTGTTTTTGTGCCTGACTCTGGAAAAGATCCTAGCTGGTTTTTTTTGTTTATCTAACATTACATCATCGTATACAACTAAATTGTTGATACTTCCATCGAGGTCTTCTACTGATGGTGCCTCGTCAATATCGGTTATAAATTCAATAATACCCCCACCGGAAATCTCTGAAGCGTTTTCATTAAAATCTTTTAGCACTTCATAGCATCGTTGATCATCTACACTAGGCGCCACTAAATACAATTTATCCCACTTCATCCATCTCATTATTAAACTGAGTAACAATTGTGTCTTGCCGGATCCAGATGGCCCGATTATAATTATCCGGACAGAGTTTGGTAGCGCTGCAACATGCTTAACTGGTTCTCTTGTTTTAGTCGCTAAAAAATCAATTATATTCATATCTCTATACATAAATTATGGATCTATATTGTGTGAAGTGTAAAACGCGTACTAGCACAAATGATGTGACGACAATTACAACTAGCAATAACAGATCTGCATTTACTGGTACATGTGCAACATGTGGTATAAAAAAGTTTAGATTTGTTTCTACAAAATTAAAGATTTTACAATCCGGAGATGTTTTTAAAAAAAACGAGGAGGTGATATTGCAGCCAAATTGGCAAAGCTCCCTGGAACCCCATGGGCAAAGTACCCCGGAGAAAAGCACCTTCCAGGATATAGCTACTGTGGCCCCGGAACACGATTAGATATCAGACTCGATGATCAAAATCAACCTCGACGTGGTGAGTATCCGATAAAAGCTATTGATAAGGCGTGTCATGTTCATGATGTTGCATATAAAAGCAGCAATCTGCAACATAGACATCTCGCGGATGTAAAATTAATTCATGCGTTAAATGCTATTCCTGATAAATCCTTCAAAGAAAAGTTGGCTTCATGGTTGGTAAAATCAGCTATGAAAGGCAAAGTGATGTTAGGTGCTGGTAATTAATAATATGGAATCTATTTATTATTCTCCGAGGGGATACTGGAGGGGTAGCGCTGGAATCAGGTAAACTCGCCAGCGCCGCAAAAGTGAAAAAGGCTACTGCGGCTAATTGGTTATCAAAACAGGCTATATGGCAAATCTATTTACCGCGTCCTAGCCAAGTTAACTTTTCGCATTTTGATGTTACCGGACCAATGAAGTTCATCAAGCTGATTTATTGTTTTTACCACATGACAACGGTTACAAATACGCGCTAACCGTAGTTGATGTTGCGAGTCGATACAAACAAGCAGAACCTCTAAAAACAAAGTCGGCCACTGAAGTTGCTTCTGCATTTGAAAGGATTTATCGACGAGGCCCTCTACGCTGGCCAAATCTATTACAAGTTGATCCTGGCAAGGAATTTCAAGGCGCTGTTTTATCAGCGATGAAACATCACAATGTCACCATCAGACGGGGGCATACTGCACTACATCGCGATCAGGCAATTGTAGAACGATTTAGGGATAGTTGCAGCGTTAAATAACGAGATTACCAGAGCAATCAATATGAAACCTAACAACGCAATAAAAAAAAGTATATACCACAACCACAGCGGGATAGCGTTTCTCAGCCAATTCTCAGCAATGTCACCGTGAGATATTTATATGAACCAGGAGAACTCGAAGGTGGTACAGCAAGGGCTACTGATCCTATTTGGAGTGTCACTACACATAGCATATCTACTATAACACGATCAACTGGTAGACCTCCAATCTATAAATTGGATTCAACTGCCCCTCAGCGGGGTTTTACACGCGAACAATTACAAGTTATTCCTGACGATACTCAATTGCCACCGCATGGTCTTAACTAGCACCGTTGCGTCTATTACACTAAAGACAAGTCAACATCACATTGTTGTTTACATGACCGAGACTGTTATTTTTTCTGTCTACGATAAATTGGCGAGGATCTTTATCCGAATAACGCCAACGCATTATACAATTGCAACTTGTGCAGTGATTATTCTGTTGTTGCTTCAGTGCAATTATTAATTCAGCATCAATATCAAATTGTCGTTGTTTTTTTTGTCTTGTTGTTTATATCCGGAGAGTTTTTTTATTAATGATGCTAACATCAACGATGCTAGCATCACTGACAATAGTGTCATTATCGTCACTGGCTTCGCCAACAACAATTCTTCGAAGCTGATTTATTCGCCGTACTCTAGACACTGCAAGATAGACTAAATTTGACCACTCAATGCGATTATCAACTATCCAAACAATTGTATTCGTGATGAATTTGTATCCCTGCGAGGAATGTATCGTCGTTACATAACCCAGTGTCCATGGCGATTTATCAGCACGCAATGCGTCTTCGACAACACTGATATCAACAAGCACAATATCATTTAACACTAGTGTTTGTCTTTCGGGTCCTGACTCTGTCGTTGACGAAGTCACACGTCCTGGAATTTCAACTTCAATATTCTGCCGCCGTGTATCATAGGGTTTATAACACAGTGGCACTGGAAGCGTTGGGAATTTTTCTTTGTGAAGCTCAAACAACTTTCTCTGAAGTGTGTCTCTGACTATCTTTCTACTTGCCACTACAAAATCGTTTTGGTCTCCATGCTTCCCAAAATTCCTCCATGGGAGTTTCCGAAATCACTTCACGAATTATTTCACATTGTATTTTATCCGGTTGTAAGCTAATTAATTTTTTTGACCTCACGTAATTGTCCATCAAGTGCTCTATAGTCAGTATCGATTTCTTCATAATAGTCAACAAACCCTTTTAACCAATCATGTGGACCCGCGTCGACAAATGGTGGTGGTTGGCCATGATCTCCACACCTGATCACCGCTGTATTCTTTTGCAGCAACCAATCAAGAAACATTTTTAATACATGTAACGAAACCGTACATATCTCATCCCAAATAATAACCGCAGGGATGAATTTTTCACCCATTCGTTCAGGTGTCCATTTGTCGCCGTTGTATCAAAAAAAAAAGTGATAAGTGCAAGCTTCAACGTTTCGTTGTTTTATTTCTCTTGCAAGTCTATGGGACGGTGTCAGCACAGTCATATTTGCCCGCGTTCGATATAATTCAATCGCCCGAGTCGTTTTTCCTGACCCGCCACAGCCGTTTAAATAAACTGTTTTATATCTACAAATACGATCTGATATCGGTGGTGCATTAGAATGTTCTGATAAATTATCACCACGTAAGTAATTATTTTTAATTTCAACATCTGCTGATTCAGAATAATCACGCAGCATTTCTTTTTTAATTCTCCATGATCCCCAACTTTCATCCGGATTAGTGAATTCAGCAACTGTTCCACTGTACTTGCTGTCAATGTAAAATGAATCAACGGCAACTCTAACCGCAGTGTCAGGAAATCTATTTACCATTGAAAATAAATTGATACAATCATAACCCAGCATCGACGACCTCAAATGTGTATACGGGGATCTGTAACCGTCGCTGTAAGTAACAACTGTACCCAATTTTGTTCCATCGGACAAAAAAGCATCTTTACGATCCACATATAAATTTTTGGATACTGCATCCGCGATTACAAAGTCATATTCGGTATTATCCATAATCAGCCGTGAAGAATATCTTTTATAGTCGCATTTTATTCCTCCCTGAGTGAATTTTCCGATTATTCTTCTGCCGAGATCTTTTGCTTCGATGTTTCGTTGATTAAATACCCGTTTGGACCACTCAATGATATATTCTTCGTCGGCATCAATATGTTTTCTGGATTTGTCAATTATACTATCAAGACGTTCCATTGTTGGTAACCAGACATTGGTTTGTTTCCGATATGATATAATTGCTTCACTGACCGTCAGCGAAATTAACATTTTTGTATCATTCATGAATCGTAATAGCGCTATTAGCAGCCACTTCTTTTCAGACATGTGTCTACCAATCCAAATATAACAACAGCGATGAAGTCCTGCTGCGAATTCGAATGATACTACACGAGCGAATCCAGTTAAATAAAAATCAGGCAGCGGCCCATTAATTACAACACGAGTCATTTCATGTACGGGGTGTCCAAATCGTTTAAAATACTCAGTACACTCTCCATAACCAAGAAAACTCGCTGGATAACAAGCAACCATATCAACTGAAATGATATTATCACGGTCGTATTTGTTATTGTATAAACCGCCATGATTAAATTCTAAACAACTAGCCACAATGTCTGGCAAGAATTCTTCGCGTGTTGGTTTCCATGCGTTTTTGATTCTCGCAAAATGAGCTGCAACCGACTGGATTGTAAAACAGTTTGTTAATAATTGTTCATCGTTGATAATTTCATCACTGGTGGCTTCGCCACACGCCGTTAAAAACCCACTAGCTGTTTTTTTCATTTTGTTGTGAAATGCTTCAGTGCGGTATAATTCACCGTTTGGTCTTACAAACTCATCAAACGTATCCGTGTCGTTTTCAGTGCTGCGAAGTAACCACACCGACACGGGGTCGTTTTCACTCAAATACGCAATAGCATCGAATAGTTTCTCTTCAACGAGAAAACCATCCCTGGAGAATTCTTCTCGTAAGAATTCGTCAGGTATATACTTTATTGTTCTGTTTCGTGGAAATATTGTGACCGCGGACGTCCATGCGTGTTCGTAATGATCAATAATTTTGATTGGAGCTCCCTTTGATTTATATTTTGATTCGTATAAAACTGCTCCGGTTATCGTTGTAACGGTTATTGGAAATCTCAGCGACGTTTCTAATTTAGCTAAAACGCTAATAGTTGCTCCGGGGTGTTTCACCGTTAACTCCCATTGAGCTATTTTGCTACGCCGTAGATCGGTAAGTTTATTTCCTCGGGATGCATTTGTAAAATGTTCTGTTATTCGTGCTGCTACACAATTCAGCGACGAAGTCGCCGGCGACGACTGTTTCATCGGCGCTAGTTTTCCTATATCGAGTTTTTCATTTAACGGATATATCCCATACACAACTGCTGTTCCAGGATATGCTCGTTCATAGTATGGTTTGTCAATTCCAGTTAACAGATCCGGAATAGAATCACGGTTAACAACGACTGTTTTCTTGTCTTTGAGAATCGGTTCAAATTTGTCTCGTATAATCCAACCTCCTGATTCTACACGGATAATGAATTTTACTCTAAAAAAATACTTTTTGTTGCCAAGTTGTGATAACATCATGGCTGCGTTGCTGTCGTTCATGGTGGCATCAACAACGCCATCAATTCGAAATGTTGACCAGCTATGAGATGCACCGTCGTGCTTGAATTTAACAGCGCATTCGCGAATTTTATTTATCAGGGCTCTATCCGTTATTGCCCGTTTTGGCACATCTTTGAGGGTTCTATCGAGATTAAATTTAACGTTTTTGTAACGCTTAATTGCTGATAATCTCTCGAACTCCTCCATGTTATACTTAAAACAAGTATTTAAATAAGAAAAAATTATATAATGAACCATTGCAAGTGGCTAATGATTGGATCAACAACTCCGTGTAAGAAAACATGCAGAAGCGAATTCTGTGGGTATCATTTACAAAGCGTGAAAAACGGTTCTTTTGGCCCTACCCCTTGTCTGGTTTGCCACGTTGGCGTTCGTGGGAAATCACAAATATGTCTTGCTTGTGGGGGTAAACGTTACAGGGAACTAAAACGATACTATGACAAACGAATAAAAAATGCAGTCATTGATCCTACCGATGACTCCGTCAGCGACAAAATCATAAAAACCCCTCAAGATTATATCCAGAGGTTTATAATTAAAGCAGATAATACATTAGAAAAGTAGTATTATTATATAAATGAGCCAAGACTTCAGACCCCATCCAGTGCTTGTTAATTATGAAGCATCCCGTGATGGTGTTGTCAGGCACCGCAGACTGAAGAAGCCGGTTGGATGGGTAAATAATAGAGGGTATTTGATGTTTGATGCCGGGAAGAAGAGATATTATTGTCATCGATTCGCATACGAATGTCACAACGGATTGATCAAAGATGGCTTTGTGATTGATCACGTTGATGGATTCCCTCAAAATAACAAATTGGATAACTTATGAGTTGTTACTCAAAGTCAGAATACAAAATTAGGTGGAACCGGCAAACACGCAAAAAAGGCAAAACATGTCAAATCATTTGATACAGAAACCAACGAAGAAAAAATATTTCAGTCAATAAATAAAGCCAGTAGATATTTCGATATTTGTAGGCCTTCAATACGACTTGCTGCAGAAGGAATACAAAAATCAGCTCTGTCAAAAAAGACAACACACAGGATACAATTTTTATACATCAAGGGAGATAAATCGTACAATGATAAATCGCATGACAAAGTTACGTCCCTTGAAGTCCAATTAATATTACGATTAATTAATCATTTTACGATGAAAACTAATGAAATACACGCTGTTATCTAACAGCTATATTCTTTTGTTTAGTGTTTTATTTAAATATTCTGTCTCATTTAAATGTTGTGAAACAGCATTAATAAGTAATTCAAGGAAATAAAAAACACACCCGTGAATCAACGCTGCTGTGTTAGTCACGTTATATACGTTATGACTCGTAATAAGCTTGGGGCTTTTGAAAGTCGATCCGACCGATCAAAACTAACCCACGCCATTTGACTCGAGCGTGTGGTTGTCTTTTGTCACAATCATGCAAACGGGTTAATTTAATTGGGTTGCTTTGGATTGGTTGGATTGGCCTTAGAAAAATCCGCCCCGTCGTTTCATGTTTGTGCTGTATTGTGCTGTCCCATCATCACATTACAAATTCCATCATCGTTTCATTGTAAATATAATCCATCCTTAATTAAGTTAATTAAGTACATGTAGTGACGTCCCCCCAAGCATATCTTCTGGGCGGTCTAAGATGACGTTTGTCACCTTAGGCCTCCCTTCCGGAGATATATGCTTTGGGGTCTCCTTGGGCTTGCAAGGATGCGAAGGCAATCAAGGAGTTCCAAGATATGTTGTTGATGCCTTAAATTAAGTTGTGTACTGTCCTTAATTAAGTTAATTAAGTAACCTCTGGGTCTCTGTGACGTCATAACGCGCCAGCGAGATTGCCAAATGGGGTATCATTGTACATATAAAAAACGGAGTAAAAAATGACCCAATTTTTTTATAATAATTAGAGTTAAAATATATTATATTATATTTTTATGATAATGGATATCAAAGATGTAAATGCTATAATCGCTGAAATTTCAAATTTGAAAAATCGCGGAATAGTTTTATCTGAAGATCTCGACAGCGACAGGATTACCTCGGAATATGAAAACATTGAGTATCAGTTTAGTAAGAGTCGTTATGTTTTACCTAAGATGTACGCGTTCGTGAAAAGAATTAAAAAGTCCATCAATGTTTGCACGGCAACGACATTAATGCATTTATAACGCTATTTATCACCGTTGAAGCAATACGTCAAAAGCTTGGCCAAGAGTATCAAAAACGAACCGAAATTATTTCTAAAGTTCGTGATCTTAGAAAAATATTAAACGAGGAAAAACCAGTATCCTAACCACGTGAGCGTTACTATAAAAAATAAAAGTTTTTCTTTTAGCGTTTTTTGTAACACTTTATACACTTGTTTGTTGTGTAGTCGGCGGCGTCGATGACGCTGTCATCACATAGGATTTTCTCCTGAAAGAATTCTCATCAGTTTGGGATGGCTCACGCAGTTATGTGCGTACTGGATGATCTGGTCGTGGTAGCAAGTAATTACCGCGATTCCTCCATTTTCACGTAGTTGTTGTTGTTGCCGCGGAGTTAACAAAAATCGTTCATCGCCGCGCTCAGATATTACAATTTTGAAACCCCCAGCGATGTTATTTCTAAAACATTCGCGGATAACGTCGTACAGTTTAACTTTGTCGGAGATGGATACTCTAGCTTGATAGTACATTATTTGATAACTCAGTTTTTAATTGTGATATAGTCTTCACGTGGAAATACTCTCCGGGTGAAAACGCAGGCATGGAAACCCAAAGGGTTTCATATTTGAAAACTCAGTTCACAAACAATATATGGTAGGTGAATCGCTTACAACTAGATTAGCCCGAGAGCGGCTAGCAGCAATTAAAAAGTTTATACCGGTTCGAGACAGACTTCGCGAGAAACTTCAAAAACGACAACAAATGCAAACTGACTTTTCTGTGTCAAGTGAACAACTGTTTACTCCGATAACAAGTGCGACCAAAGATGTGAAAACGTTAACTGAAGCAGCGATATACGGAGATATTCCTGAACGAGAACGAGCAAAGAAGGCGCCGCTGCTTGATACGCTTGAAAAGATAGCAGCAGAGACCGGACAAACACGCGCAGGGATACAACAGCTATCCAGTGATATAAAAACCCAACGAGAATATGAACGATTAGCTGATATTGATGATTCTGCACCAGCGCCTGATCCACCCCACCCACAAGAATATCGACCGGGCGAAATTGAAGAACGCGAAGAAGAACAACAAGGTGCAGCTGCAGGAAAAGACTATTCACCTGGAAATATATTTACAGTCGCAACATTAAATAGAATTGGAAGACTCGGTACGGATTACGAATTAGCTGATTTTACTTGAGAAAATTTTCCAAAGGGTAAAAGAGAATTTATTAAAAGACGGGTTTGAAAAATTTATAGAAACCAAAGACACTTGGGCATCAAAAATATATTTAGCGAAACACGGCGGGGATAGAATCTCAGCGTCACAGCACCCTGGTTATAATAACTTTCTAGCTGCGGTTAAAGGCGGTCCACAACCACCACGTTATACGGAGGATCCAATCCCGGAACAAATAGACATAAGAGCAGAAGCCTGTTCTAAGAAAACAAGCGGAAAAGGATATGTACGACGCAGCGGTGTTGGTTTCACCAACGCCGTTGACTCCAGCGTGACATGCCCTGGTAATATTCTCTCGGATATATCACGGCTGGAAGTACTTATCGGGGGAAAACGAGCCGGAAACAACTTCGTCGAGATAATTAATGAAGCAGCCGATATTTGCATGCGGCTATTTTAAACAGGCATAATGGGCATTGATGTATATCGAGAACTCATCGACGAACTCGTGGAAAATCATGGTTATTACAGCGATTAAAATCAAAGAGTTTCACAATTGAAAAACCACTAGTTTTATAACAAGATGATCATACACTACAACCATGATAAACCCGTAAGCGTTTCGTGGTGAACTCACGATTGCCTGTTTACCGCGCGTGGTACGGAGATGGTCTCGGTGATGCCATCGCGGGGTTGTTTACAAGAATGGCTCCCAAGGTGGCGCCGTTAGCTAAACAATTATCAATGAAAGCCATTGATGTTGTTCGTGATAAAGGAATCGGCGCTGTTGGAAATCTTGCAACAAAGGCATTTTCGGCTGCAGCGGATAAAATAATGTCGTTGGTGCGAAAGAAACCAAAAGCGACGAAGTCGGTGGTGAAACTACTAGTGCTGCCGTCTACGGCAGTGATGCCTGCAAGTGTCAGCAAAGCAATAAATAGCGCAGTGGAACAAAAACTAGCGTCGTTGGCTGCTTCGGTGACTCCGTCACCATTGACGGCTTCGCCGGTAACAGATAGCGCTATCATGAACGCGATAGCAGGAAGTGGTTTGAAATGAAAACAAAACCGACGATGATTACAAAGGGTTTCACAATTGAAAACACTAGTATGTTAATAAAATGTTTAAACGAACCTCTGATCCCGCGTTTGATATGGAAGCCCCAACGCGCAAGGACGATTCAGTTCGGGATTATCAATATTATTCTTATCATGCAATACAACCCGACCTACGATCGCGAATTGAACTTCAAGTCCATGATACCAGAAAATAGTTGCTGCCGTGTGAAGCGTTTATCGAAGTAGAAGGAGAACTTGTACAACGTACTGATACCCCTACTGTACCCGCACCGTATCTAGATGGTACCAAAGTCGGTTTAGTCAATAATGGTATCATGGCGCTATTTGAATCCGCGTGATATCTCATTGACGGAAGAGAAATTGAATCAATAGAACGCGAGGTTGATGTTGCAACAACAATAATCGGACTAGCAAGATATTCTGATGATTATACAAGGTCTGCTGGTCCATCTATGATGTTTGCTAAGGATACTTCTGATCATCCTGAACACGTTCAGTATTCTAAGGTAAAGGCAACACAAGCTACTGCAGTTGATCCAGCACCAGCCGGATATGTAAGACCGGCCGCAGCTTTTGATGTCATAAATACCATTCCTAATTTCAATATAGGGTTTGGAACACGAGTAGCAATGTTGCACGGGAGGCGTCGACAATTTTCATGTGCGATTCCACTCCATCACATATTTGGATTCTGCAGAAATGTCAGAAAAGTCATCCACGGAGCCAAACACACAATCACGTTAGTGCGAAAGGGTAATGACAATGACGCAATCTGGCGTGCTAATGGTGTTGATGATGGTAAAGTTATTTTAACTAAATTGGTATTGTGGATGCCAGTAATGACCCCATCAATCGCCACAGAACAACGACTACTCTCATTTATGGACACAGGCGGCAAATCATTGCTAAGTTGGCTAACAACAGCAACTGATGCCAAAGAGGATAGTGTTGCTGATACATTTACATGGCACCTGGCATCAAAACAAGGCGTTTCAGCTCCACGTCATATATTTATAACGCTGCAGAATCGGGATCGATTAGGCTCCCAAGAACACAGTCATATGATATTTGATCGATTAGGAGTCAAGGAGGTTTCGCTGAGAATAAACAGACAACAGGAACCAATCGAGGATATACAACTTGATTACGACAACAACCAAGTAGCACGTGCGTATCATCGGATGCTGTCATATATGGGTCGTGATCAAAACGTTGATACTGGTCTGAAAATATCGCAACTTGATTTTAAGAACTTGTATCCAATTTATTACTTTTCGCTGGAACATCTTGATTTAATGAGACAATCCGTCGTTGACAAACATTTTAGGGCTAAAATAGCCCCTGGTGGTGTTAATTATAGAGCGGTTGCTGTCATTCCCAGCGACAAATCAATGCTACTTGAAGGTGTCGGTGGATGAATGAGAATCGTTGATGCACCAGTGGAAAATCTTTGAGTGAAACTCGAAGAGTTTCCAATTAGATCAATTGAAAGCATAAATGTGAACAATAATAATGCCATATAATGTTGTCGGTGTCACGCTGACTGATGGTCAGGTCAAGAAATTGCAATCAAAGTCTTCTAAGCAATGTGGAACCAAAATAAAGTTGAAGCCGTCAGCGATGACTGGTGGCATGCATAAAATCTCATTGACGGATCGTCAAATAAAACATTTCAATGATGCAATGAAAAATAAGCGAGGGGTTCAAATTGTTTTTTAGAAGGCTGCAATCACCAACATGGAAAAGACCGGTGGCATATTTCCGTTGTTAGCTGCGATTCCAGCGCTAATTGCAGCGGCATCCCAAGCGGTGGCGAAGGCAGCGGCCTTAGGAACCGTTGGTACCGCTGCAGGGATGGCACTGAAGAAAGCAACCGGTGGATCCGCTCGTGGATCCGGGTATAAAAAAGGGAAAGGGCCTAAGACTACCAGGAACTCCGACATCGTTGTACAAAGGGAGCGGATTAAAGATACCAGGAACAATTTATTAGTGGGAAACTCGAAGAGTTTTAATCAAAGATTTTCAATGGAGTCAATTGTTCCAATGTCCAACTTTGATTTAATCGATGCTGCTAGCGCGCTAGCGATAAAAAACATCAGAGGGGTCTTTATGAAAGATCAGTTGCCGAAACAACCTAAACGCGTTGAAACCGGAATAATCAATCTTGATAACAGCAGCGGATCGGGAACTCACTGGGTTGCATACGCGATTGATCCGCGTGGGATTGTCTATTTTGATTCATATGGGCTAGCTCCGCCAAGCGAGATTATGCGGTATATAAATTCAAAGAATCAATCAATTCCGATTTTTTATTCCACGCTGCCAACGCAACAATTAAATGATCCACCGATATGCGGCCGTGAAGTATTAAATGTCCTCGCGGAGATATCTAGATTTCCGAGGAAACCACCTCATCTGGTTGTAAATGAATACACGAGTGCGAAATTACAAAGTAATTTTAGAGAATCAATAAATTGAAAACACAAGTTGCGCTAACAATAATGATTGATATTTGGGGACGACCTCTGTCAATGTCGAAACCCACCGCGGAAACATCTGCGGGTTCTATCGAGGATGTAAAAAAAAATAACTGAAGATGAAATTGCTGAGATGTTGAATTTAGCAAGTGTTGACCCGAACGAAATAGTTGTATTTCAAGATCGCCAGGGTAAATTGAAAACCAGTAATATATCCGCGGATGACATTTTGATACGACAACGCGACGCCGCTGAAAACTCTATTGCGCTGTATTCCAGCGACGGACGACTTCAACCAGGCGCACTTGTGTCTACGATTACCGACGTAATTGCCGCCCACGGCCGTGATCTGGATGATTATATACGAGGTTATACTACTTTTCGCAAAAATGTCGTACATAAATTCTTTGGAAGCCCGCTTGTGGTTGGCATGACTCTCGCTGAAATTAAAAACCTTCTATTTTCATTCTTTTTTAACAAGGAGGCGGGGAGAATGATGGATCCTACCGAAATCAAGGCAAATTATCTCGATATTTACACGGATATTTCTAAACTAATAGAAAATTTTGAAAAGGTACAAAAACCCACCAGCGAAATTGTTAATAAGTTTTTGGAACCTCACTTGTGGCAGGCATGATTCTCGCTGAAATTAGCGAGTTTATTGGCAAACATACTCACAATACCTACGTCGCTAATAATTTCTTTGGTGTCCCGGCTACATCTACAATAACTCTCAAAGATATTAATATGTTTATGGTGAGACAAACAACACTTAATACCATCGTGGATAAAAAAAAAATTTTGGGGGGGAACACCTGTATCTGGAACCACATCTCTGACAGGCCCGACCCTCGCTGAAATTAAAAAAGCTATTGACGAACAAAAGCCCACCAGCGAAATTGTTAATAAGTTCTTTGAGGACAGTAAACCCCAAGATATCACGACGAAATTTTCTAACATCGACTGGTTTATTAAAGACCAAGAACAGCTTGGAATCAGAAACCTTCTGATTTTATTCTTTTTTAGCACGGAGGATAGGAGGATGATGGTTTCTACAGAAATCAAGGCAAATTATCTCGATATTTACAAGGATATTTTTAGACTAAAAGAAAATTTTAAAAAGATAAAGATTCCGCATCCACACATAGGCGTTAAAAATATCGTGTATACGGCCGATCATGGAACCATGGATTGGATAAGAGACGCTTATACTACATTGTCCGTCGGTCTCTGGGGGAAGTTCGAAAGGGGGGTCGATGGTACCCACAGGACAACGTGGACCGATGGTATCTACAGGCTAACGTGGATCTCTATCCATCAATTTAATATAATCGCGGACGGTAAAACCTACTCTGGTGGCACCACGATGTTAATTATCAAGGGTAGAGGACAAGACTTTAATGTCGTCGCGGTTGATAGCTCCACCATTAGATCAAAAATAATCTGGTGTTTAGAACTTGTAGATGATTTTTCCGGCTGAAGCTACTATACCTATAGGCCCCGCAATTCCCCTTCCACCTGGCCCGCCCTGGCCCCTTAACGATGGCGAATAATTGAAAACACTAGCAGGTTTAAAATAGTAATGACATCGACGAAATCAATTGAACCGATAATATCCCCAGAGGTATCACAATCGCATCGATATCGATATAATACCGTGAAAGAATTTTCCGCGAACTTGAAATCGCTTTCTGAGCGTTATCGTGAAAAAATAAAAAAAGTATCACCGCAACGTAACAATCATCGACATCACCGTGTACTCGGTGTCCGGTGTGATGGCCAGCGCCGGGGTTATTTTGTCGACGGTGACCATGATGGCTCCGATTGCAGTTCCAATCGCTATCTCCTCGGCAACAACAATCACGGCAGTCGCCACCGCGATAACTAAAAAGTTATCATCGTGTTCTCAGAAAAAACTCAGCGATTATACAGCTCGGTACCGGGTGGCATCAGACGCGTACTCGAAATTATCCGAGTTGATCTCGCTGTCGATAGATAATTCGTTCATATCCGATGTTGAATTTTCCGCGATGGCTCAGTTGTATAACTCCGCGATGTTGAAATTGGAAATTGAAAACAACGTTAACAATAATGTCACTCGAACTGCTTCAACGAATCGCGGAGAATACCACTCCGATACGAACAAGCATGATATCAATAACATCAACAATCCCACAATTTAGTGTGAACTTCCCTTCTCCGATTCCAGTGCGCGAGATCGCGCTGACAAAATTACGAGTATATCATAGCTGGCCCAATATCAGATCGGTTGCATTTGGCGGTCAGCAACCGAATAACGCACTGGTGTTCTCGTATAAGAATAAACCCAATGGCACCCCAGACTGGAACGTTATTTCGTTACCAACTGGGTCGTACCAAATTGAGCAAATCGATGCTGAGATTCAGCGTAGAATAAAATCAATCATGGGAAAAGAATAAAAAATAGCTATTAAAGTTCATGAACCAACGC
The DNA here is from genome assembly GCA_030141615.1 of Unio pictorum. Classification (NCBI taxonomy): domain Eukaryota; kingdom Metazoa; phylum Mollusca; class Bivalvia; order Unionida; family Unionidae; genus Unio; species Unio pictorum. The sequence continues at coordinate 6,862,354 of JARLTB010000187.1, read as the reverse complement.
TCTCGTCGTCGATCGAAATAAACTCCCCTGGGTATGTCGCGAATATCTATAACAGCTCGTTAAGAACAGTGTTAGGATGGCCTGAAAAACCACCCGGAGCCGCCGACTTAACCACAGATGTACAATCATATCATGAAATCATTCCCATGTATCGAGATGATTTATCTGATATAAGAAAAGCAAAACTCACCGATAGATTCATATTTACCAACAAAAACATGTTGCAATGGAATTTTATTATTAAAAGAACAGTTGACTCATCTGTTACTATTTCATTTACGCTAACTGACATCACTGGTTATTTTAATGAAATTAATCAATTACATGAAACACAACTAGAACAACTACGGCAAACAAAATCGCGAAAACACGTTGAAATATTAAATCAGCTTGTATCTGACATGGAATATATCAATGAACGAATTATTCAAACAATAATTAATGACAACAGCGACAATAAACAACGATTCCTAACCGGTTACAATATCACAGAAGCCGATCTGCGTAATTTCAAGTTTTCCGGATACAACGCTGAGGAACTAAAAGAATCTGTTAGAAATGTTATCAAGGTATTACAAGTACAAGATTCAACTATCCTCAAATATAATAATGATTCAGATGGCGGCGGTAGGCATATTGCCCCGCACAATGTAAATATTTCAGCGGTGATTGCGCTCAATTTAACATGTGACGCAATCGAAGGAAGCTATCAAATTAATCTAGAGCAATCAAATCAAGCCCAACAGGGATATATTCTATATTAATTTGCACCAACGGCTCCTCCAGGATTCCTAATTATTGAAAACTCAATTAATCCTGTCTACATGCGATGCCATAATAATTTACTAACGAGAATTAATTTCCGACTCACTGACCAATCAAATAATTTGATTGATCTACGCGGTGAGGTGTTAGCGATTAGTTTGTTTGTGAAATCCTGAAAGGATTTCCGTCCTAAGGACTTTCATCATAAATGATTTTCGTCCTCGGACACGATATCGTATCGGACTTGATCAAATATTCGGTTGAAATAAATTGTTAACCCATAGCAGCAGGGCGGGCGATGACAACACCGCTGCAACCCCGATGATTGAAAAATCGCTAAGTCTCCGTTTGCCAAATGGAGACTTTCTTTTTTTTTTTTGGTTAAAACATGAGATTTCGCAGGAAGGCTCTATTTTCCGTTTTGACGCTTCAATAAAAAAAAGTCGAAAAAAGTTGTCCGATTCGCCCCCCCCCCCCGCTGCTCATAAAGCATAAGTTAGCCTCTGTAGAGAAGCTAGGATATAAGACAAAATGTTATTCTTCTTTATGTCTCATTGATTGTAGAAAGTTCTCGTTTTGGTTTATGCCTTTCGTTTCCTGTATGTTTACCAGCGTTGATGTTTAATATATTTTTGCATATTAGAAACACCGTTTCGCAGTCGGTGAGTATCAATTGAAGAATACAGTTTTCTGTGCTTTGCAGTTTGAACAAGTACAAAAGGATGTGCGCATAACATTACATAGCGTGGAATATCGTCCCAGTTTTCCATATAGAAAGGTATTGTTGGTTGATAGCTTAACATCTAAATTTAACTTGCAATATTTACAAACAGATTTAAACTATCTGAATAAAGTAAGAACAAACTCTACGTTGAGTGAAGAACAAATATATTTGATCTCGTTTGTGCAAAACGTACATATTTGCACCCACTCAGTGAAATATATCTGTTATTCACTTGCTCAAAGTAAATATCCTCCACACATTCACAGGGCATCGTTGATTAATAGTATTGTTCAAAGGGATGTTCGTTACGTTGACACCTTTACCAGCAATATAATATGAAAATAAGCCTCGGCTGATATTATCCATAACAAACAATCTATTGATTCGGATACTATCACCGCCTCATCAGAAAACAATATTTAATATATTTAAATTCCTTCATGAATGACATCTGCATCTATATCAAATTGTTATGTAATTGACTGCCCATAAATATAAAGTAGACATAGTCAGCGAGAAAGGGTTTGTCCTAACAATGTCCCAGTAATTAATCAAAATGGTCGGAATGCGAGTTTAAGTGCCAATAATTGTTGTCATTTTTACAAGTATTTTCATCCTTTACCACTTTTAGCAATCTACATATTCCAATGTTTTCTTAAATCAAAAATCACAAAAGTATTTCACTTTTCATCAAGGAGTTTTTGAGTCGAAACCATTTTTGCAAATATCGCGTCTAGTGTACTATTATAAATTTTGCATCAGAATTAATATCATATTTATTGACCCAAGAGGCGAATCTTTGAGTTAATATGAGAGTGAAAATTATTCCTATACAGATGAGAAATATTATCCCTCGCTAATTATTTGCATTGGGTGTGGCATGTTTTAAAGAAAAATGATACAGTAATGCCCTTGGTCCGATTTGGGGGGAAAAAAAAGCTGATAAATATATTGCAAAGTCTCAGTCAGTAATTTGAAACAAGTTGAAACGACGTGAAAATCTATTAATTCAAAACTATACAGAAACCAAACGTTGTATTTGTGTATATTGTTTCTTTTTTTGGTTGTTGAAGAAATATAGGTAAATGTTTCCAACTCTGCAATATAGGTTCGTTTCAGTTCTATCTTAATGGAGAATTTCATGCTTTGAAATAGAAACCTCAAGAGAAATTTACGTTTCATAAGTCATTCAATGTTTGCCATCCGGATCTATTATAGAGTAATTTACATGTTTGGCAGAACGTTTTCCATTCTTTACCCTCACATATGTAATTGGTTCTATTTACCTTAGGTTAGCAGGAATTGCAATTATTTAAAGCACTTTAATACGGATTTCCTTTTCTGTAATTCGCCTTTAAACCAAAGAGAATATCTTTAATAACAGCTTTAAATATCCCATCCTGAAAATACACCATTATTTCAAAGTAACGATTTTTCTTTATTTTGTAAATGATTTAGTTTTATCATCGCTTTCTTTTGTCAATTAATACAGTAGTACCAACATTAAATTGTTCTCCCAATTGCCAAGTGGCTTATAGCATATCATCATGGAACGCAGTTTTAAAATCAGGATTAAATTTATGTTGTGTTGTAAAATTATTGCAGTTCCGTCCATTATTTGCAGTTTTAGAATCTGCTAACGATGGAGAAATTATTCTTGGTATTCATGACATAATGAATTTTACTTTCTCCCTTAGCTGTGGAACTATTTTACTAGCATTTATATGTGCCGTCACACAAAAATCTTCCATTTATTGTGCTGATTCCCGTACCTTTACGTGAGCCTATTAGATGATTTCATACCTGTAGCTTTCTCGCCAGAAGATCGCCTTGAGTTAGTCTTCAGGGAATATATAAGTTTGTTGCATTCTTTAGTCCTACAAATATAATTTTTTTTTTCATTATAAGAGTCAAGGTTCAATTGTACTAGAGCCATCCTTGTTCATCGGGTTGAGACATTCATGTTTCAGTCCTGAATAGTATTTAAGCTTGTATATTGACGGAAACCAGACAAAGTATATTGACGGAAACCAGACAAAGTATCTTGACGGATACCAGACAAAGTATCTTGACGGACACCAGACAAAGTATCTTGATGGACACCAGACAAAGTATCTTGATGGACACCAGACAAAGTATATCGGCAGAAACGGACACCATTCACAATATCTTGACGGACACCACAGTATTTTGACGGACACCAGATAAAGTATCTTGACGGACACCAGACAAGGTATCTTGACGGGCACCAGACAAAGTAATTTGATGGAAACGAGACAAAGTATCTTGACGGACACCAGACAAATTGTCATAGCGGACACAAAACAAAGTATCTTGACGGACACCAGAAAAATCAAGACGTTCACCGTACAGACTAATATAATAAAATAAAACTTCTTTTTTCTCGACAGTAGTTCCAAATCTGTCCTTACGTCAAGGTCATATAACGGTTTACGGAATGACCCGAGTACTATCAGAGTAAATTAACATCAAATGAAAAACCTTTTGCTTTAAACAGTTTCTTTATGTGTTAGATATCAATAATTATCCATGATGATACAATAGTAAAGAATTAAACATAATTCTTTGAACGTTTTTGAAGTTATTCAATTACCTATCCGTTGTAGATTTTTTTTAGCTGAATCAACACCATCACCATCCCATGAATGCTAAAAAAAAACATTTTGAATATTTACGCATACATTTTTTCATTTGTATATTTTGATCAACTTTATTTACAGATAAGGTTCATTTCATTAAGAAAACCTCATTACAACTCAAATATAGTTACAAAAAAAGCTGCTTTATGGTCTTATTGCAGGAATGCATGACTGTAGCTGGGTATTCGCTAAACATTTCGAGAACAAAAGTCGAGATTAAGCTCAACGAACAACTCAGAAATATTCTGTAACTTAAATTATAATAATGTAATATATATGGATACTTGCAACTAATGTGTATTAAGGGGATTATTTTTCATGACGTCTATCCGAAAGAATTAGATATGATTTTGGTTTCCGAGCAAAACCTCAAATTCCTGTAAAAACGTTTGAAAATGTTATATTATTCCATGTTATTGGAATACTGAATGGTACATTGATGAATAATGAACCAATCACTGTCTTCTAAGAATATTTAAATAAACATTCTGAACCAATCACTGTCATCTCAGAAAAATGTTCATACTAACCAGTCAGTCTTCTCAGGACATTTTTGAATATTGAACCAGTCATGGTACTCCCGACACTGCTGTGAGCAGTGAACTCAAGCTCAGTCTTAAACGTTGAATTCGAGTGTGCTTAACATGTTCAAAACGTCCTGAAAAGCAAAGCATGGTCTTGTATGCGAAATTGAACGATGTGCCGAGCAACTAAACTTCGACACAAATAGTAGAATAAGTAACTCAACCTCTCTTTGAAGCTTGATAGTGGTACAGTAGACTCCGGTTAATTGCACACCCTCGGGTCCGTTATGAGACTGTACAGTTATAACCGGAGTGTGCAGTTAACCGAAGTACGATACAGTGCATTGAAACGCATTGGGGGGAAATGGGACTGGCGTGATTACGTGCAGTTATTCGGAGTGTGTAGTTAACCGATGTCAGTTAAGTGGAGTCGACTGTACATGAAAAGAAAGCCATTAAAACATATTTATCGCTATCCTGTGTATGAGAAAGGGAAGAAAATGAAACGAATAAACATATCATAGGGTTGATAAAAAAAATTTCTGTCAAATAGTATTAATTCTTGCATATTACATCCGGACGTTTGGGTGGTGCCACTGTTGCTGGGGAGGATTCAGTCTTGAGTGTTTGTACCTGTGATGAACGTATACATGGTCATACGATTGTTATTCAGGAGTTAACCGAAAAATTGGGAACGGAAGCGACACTCATGACGTGAAGAGGCTATACTAAATCAGAGCTTAATATGGAAACTGACATTTTTTATCTGCTTACTTGCATGTAAGACTCTCCAAGAATTTAAAAATGGGCATTTTAAGTATCGCACATAGTATGCAATTATATATAATTTTAAGATAATCCAATTAATTACCTATTGTACCAACTTGTACATTACCTTTTGAAATGCTTTATATGTAAATATTAACACAAACACACGCAAACACACATACACACACACACACACACACACACACACACACATATATATATATATATATATATATATATATATATATATATATATATATATATATATATATATATATATATATATATATATATATATAAAGCATATACGCCGTAGTTCTAGAATAAATATAATTGTTTCGCTTCATAATCAAACGTTTATACAAAAATTCTCTTGTACGACTTAACGGCTTCAAATCACATTGTCACAATACATATATCTCAATCCATAAATCGTTTTGTAATACACTATACAACCGTTGTGCAAGGACGATGTAAGTGATGGAAAACAAACAGCAATAATGAACCACGTGACTGTCTTAGTGTCATAGAAGTAAAGTAGCTTTGTGTCATGTTATATCACATAATGATTTGTTGGTGTAGATTACGTCAAACACATTGTAATCCATCACGGCAGTAACTTCTTAGAGCGTCATAGCCTTGTTGACTTTCTACGGTCTAAATGGTCCAATAGAATGAATAAGAAATTATCGCTTCTGAGGTTGTAAATTTCAGATTATTTCATTGGTCCAGTCTAGGACTTCCCGCTACATGTTTGAAGAATATATTCTGTTCCAAGTCCATGATCAGAACAAACCAGCTTGGACTCCGAACACAGACCTTTCGGAGGAAATCTAAGTGGGACTAAACTTGGCATATTTTGATGGCATTTTAACTTGAATTAGATGATCGTAGATATATTGTTTATAACTTTAAAGGGAACGAGAATATATTGGAATTGGATTAAGTGAATATATATTTTATAGGAGTAAATTTTCACAGAAAGGTAAGTGTTGTAAACCTACACTCATACATGTTGTCCTCATATAAGATTCACCACTGCTGTAATGTATAAATGTCTAGTAGTTGATACCTTTGAGTGCCGAAGTCATCTGTTTCTAGATTTTTCCATTTTATGTTCCATGACCATGACTACAAAGTTTCTTATATTGTTTTGATAGCCAAAATAATTTTCTCACTTTACCCAATAAAAAACTACTTAAAAGTATAATTATATTAAAATTCATCAATATACTCCTGAAGTGTGCATTTTTGTAATCAATTTTAGAAAGTAAATATCACTTAGAAATCCTCAAAATACCTATTTATATTCATATGCGGTTAATAATATAAGTGCTAATTGGTTTTAACCGGTACACCTTAGGCAGATTCAATGGTTGAATAGTCAGTTATTTAGCAAATGCTCCAAACATGCACAATTTCAACCAAATTTAAAATGAAACTCCGGAATACTATTGATATACATCTAGATGCACCATTTTATTTATCTGTATTTTTGTTTTCTAATTTCATGGTAGTTTTTTGGTAGTCATATCATTATTTATGTTATAAAGCACTTAGAGCTTCTAACGACTAGGCATTATACAAGTCCTCATTATTATTATTATTATTATTATTATTATTATTATTATTATTATTATTATTATTATTATTAGTTCTGTAATGTCAATAACATTTGATTCAACCGTTAAGCAGATTATTTTTGTGAAATACAAAGTACTATTGGAGTCATAACAACTGATTTACAATGTAAACCTATCTGAAAAGTAGAATAAATATACTACGTTGACATGACGCAGCTGACGAAAGAAGTTACGAACAAATGGTACATGCATTGATTTGCGTTCAGATCCATATAAACCGCACTAGTTTAGGTTCATAAAATGAGATATATCATAAGTTTAATTTTTTACCTTTCGTTTCAGAATGAGCTCGTGGTGTTTATTTCTACCTGTGCTCATGATCAGCCTGTTGCCATATGTCAGAACAACAGTGGAGCAAACAAACATCCCTGACGAACTCACATGGAACTTTCACGTAGCACATCAGAAAACGTCCAGGTTGACTACGCCGTCAAATGCCATTCAGTCATGGTGTACAAACGTATATAAATGGCAGTATGATAGCATTGTTCATGGTGGTAGAAACACTTCTACTGGGACAAGAGAACTCGTACATTATCTTTCTGATCAAGTCTTGCAGTCTGTTCATCATACTGGCCATGTGAAGCGCCAAGTGGTTTCCAGTGGACCAAAGAGAAAGAGAAAGGAGATCCGAATGTTAACCGAGACAGAACTTGATCTTTACTTCCGGGCCGTTAGAGCAGCGAAAGCTAACACGGTAACACTTACATTAGCAAAAACAAGAACGTCAATAATGATAATACAAATATTAAAACTAATACTAGTAATTAATAATAATGATAATAATAATAATAATAATAATAATAATAATAATAATAATAATAATAATAATAATAATCAGTATGGTACAAATCACGTGATGACGAAGAATAATGATACATAATAAGAAATTAAAGAGTGAAGGAAGACCAATAATATGGTGGCTGTTTTCCAGAGACCTCTAGAGTGCGCTTTTCACGGACAAAGATTTTTTCATAGAAATCATAAAGCATTTACTTCATCTTTATATTCTTTCTTTCCAGACCATAGCACCAAACGTTTACGAGGCACTGGCAGAATTTCATACCGGAATTACATCCATCTCAGCTCATGGAGGATGCAACTTCTTCGGCTGGCATAGAGTTTATCTGTTGATGTAATTATTTCAAATATCATTCCTTTGTTTTAGATTTAATACGACTTGTTTAAATTTCTTTTGATATCCTATCGGATTTATTAAGTTGGTTCCAGTTCAATCCATTTGATGATTTTATACTAAAACGCATGGGCAAATTTGCATGGTTTGTTTAAATCTACCTTTCTGCTTTACCAATATGCATTAAAGATTTAAATCTCAATACCGTAATATAATATATAATTTCATGTCACTTGAATATGCTGTAAATACTTTCTATATGATTCGATTATCTGTTTTTTTACTTACCAGGTATGAAAACATGCTAAGAGCTCAGGGCCCCGAGTTCGCAGAAGTGACAATTCCGTATTGGGACTCACGTCTAGAGGCGAGGATGGAGCAACCAGCCAGCACCGTTTTATTTACTAACCGTTTCTTTGGAACAGGATCCGGCGAAGTGTCTGGCGGAATTCTGGGAAGTGGATGGCAAACTTCTGCTGGTCCGCTCATAAGGAATATTGGAACTGACGGACCTCCTATGACCGATGAAGCGATTGTAAACGTGACAAGGATGACCAGAATGAGCGAGATATGTGGTGCCGACTCAGCTATAGAGAGTGACTTAGAGTTTCATCACAATGGAATCCATAGATGGGTTGACGGTCAGATGGCCATGTTACAGACGTCTCCATTAGACCCCGCGTTCTGGAGCCACCATACCTTTATAGATTACGTATGGGAGGCATTCCGAATGAATTCTCAGAGAAATGGAGTGAATATTGAGACGGACTACCCCGCTAATCCAACCACTATGGGAGCTGCAGAACTGCATGCACCTACCGCGGACCTTGGATTCGCTGAGATGACAGTGATTGATGGACTGAGTAAAACATTCACTGCTGAAATATACGAATATGATCCTCCACCAACCTGCAGCGTACAGAACCCAGACTGTGGGTCTAAATATCTTAAATGCGTTATTTTCAGTAACAACGCCCATTGCGTTTCCAGAACGCTGGCCGAAGTAATCGAGTGGGAAAACAATCAGGTCATTCGCACCACAGTTGCTCCAGTTACATCACCACCACCTACAGCGTGTCCAAACCCACCAACAACTAAGCTATATACCGAGTATGACAAGCCGTATCAAAACCACTATTGTCTGAACGGAAAGAGTGACATTCGTCAGTGGGTTTACATTCCAGTGAAGATCATCTACCGAAGACCTCCAGAGTACAAAAGCTATGGTTCCTATCCAATCTATAATGGCAAAATCAGTAAATTCTACGATATATATGCCCCAAATGTTTACAGCAACGTGTATCAGCACTTAAAAAACGGACAGCCTGCTAAATATGAGAAATGTGTAGAGGGCGACAAGAGGATTTCGTCTATCTACATTAAATCTGTAGGTCTTAATTACGACGGAATATATAAGGAGTACGCCATTGTTGATCGTCGTATAGCTATTACAGTCTCCACTGCTTATATTGCAGTGAAGAACCCAGCCTTGGAGAGTACGTTAGCCCTAATTCAAGCTACCGACTCATGCGGCAGAGTCTGCAGACCTGTCTGTAAGGTACCAAATTCTAATATATACCGCCCCTGCAGTGGAGCTATCCGACTTACCTCTGCCCTCCCGAGACATTACGGAACAGACTTCGGAAATGCGGTGATGGACGTCTGGGATTTCGCCACTGATAAGACCTGTCCCCAGGTCAAATATGAAAACATCTTAATCGCCTTCAACTGCGACTTCCAGACAGATTGGTTCTGGCCAACCAATCAGCCACCCGTACAACGCTCTCTTCCACCAGGACATAAAATTCACAAACCTATCAAAGGACCGAAACTTGTAAAGGGATAAAATGTCTACATCTCAGACGAGCCTGGATGAGAAATGTTTCAGTACGTTTGTCCGTTAAAATCATGCTGAAAAATATTTCGCACGTTATAAAGAAATGCTTTGTTACAAAATTGTATATTTAACTGTCTCAATTGTTCCCTTATGAACGTATGTATAATGGAATCAAGTTCAGATTTGGACCGGAATGCCATTTTATGAATTGATAAAAATGTATGTGAAGGAAGAATTACAAAAAGTGCGATTCCAGTATTACTTAGCAAAATTTATATCTGTCATATCAAATCAATATAGTTAGTATTGTCTCTGTGAGATTCGAAAACAAAACTTTCATGTATAATTATCTACTTTGGAAGAAGCATAACTACTGCTTATTCTTGTTGTGACCATTTGTTAAAAGACAGGGTTCCTGACAACACCAACTTTGAATGATCTTTGCTTTTGTTGGGATCCGTAGCATAGGATGTATGCGTTGCAAAATATACGGATACATTATAAATAAATACATGAGAAAAAGTGGAAATAATTTAAGATTTAGATAATTGAATTCTGGGTATTGTTGATATAATGGGACATTAAACTTACAAATAACATTTTTCAGGTAAGAGAATTATGAATTGTGACCAGGCATCGAAATACTGTAAGTCTGATAATGAACGAAAATACAAACGAACTCATTTTAAGCTCTACCTCTACATCCCTGAAGATACAACAAAGAAAAAGCTTTTCAAATTGAAGCACCGTTCTTGATATCGTATCCACTTTTATCATTTACGAAGATGCGAGAGATCAAGGAAATCTCTTTTTCTTAAGGATAGGAAGTGTAGAAAGGTACATAATAAACAGTCAGCTAAATCTCGCAACTTCTCAATGTAAATCTCGCATCTTCTCACTAACCCTGTACGACTGAAATCCAACTGCTTATCAAATTCGGCTTGTTTTTTACGATATGTTAAGTTGTTAGTTTAAAACCAAAGGTATATTGTGAGAGTATTGTGTATTGATCTTATAATCTATTTCATTTATCTATGCATTTATTTTATCTCGTATAAAATAATTAACTATGCCATATTTACTATATCATACATGTTTCTCAGTGATAATTACTTCAATGTCTTTTTATACATGTTGCGTTACACATGTTTAAGCTGCAGAATTGTAATTGTACTTAACTGAATGTTTTGTACATGTATTTGCTGATTTTTTTAAAAAAATTTTTATAACCGATTTAGCCGTTCTTAATTTCTTAAAATACAGCATGTCATTTGTGTCCAAAATTATCCAGTACAATTTATTTGTTGCATGACAGTCTGCATCTTTCATTTTGTACCTGCGCGATTGTCCGCATGTAATCTAATCTAAAAATGTACTCTCCAATAAAGCTTACAAATGTCTGAAGTTTCTTTCTTCACTACAGTAGTGCATAGTCCGTATATCAACTTCATGTAACAAGCTTTTTTGAAAATTTCTGCTTTGCTGAATGATGCCAGGAAGAGAAAGACAAACATATTAATAAGACGACAGTTAGACGAAAACAAAGAAGGGCATATTGTTTGGTATTTTTGTTTAGGTCATGTTTGTTAAAGCTGTCGGATGTGTGGTTTGTTTATGTTCAATTAGTAAAGCATTTTGGAATTTAAGGTAGGAAGAAAAATATACCAGACTGTGTCCCATCGTGTAGTAAAAAGGCACGAACTCTTGCTATCTGTATGCAAAGGGTTGCCATGGCAAATTGAGTGTGAAGCAATGTTTTGGTATACGTTATGTACACTCAAGCCACGGGTGCAAGTGAAGATGACGCCACATTTTCATGGAGAAGAAACCAAAAGCCTCAAAATTAAGAGTTTCTGAGTAATACATCTTCAGTTCAAATAGGACATTGCTGTTTTAGCAACATGCTAAAATTGTTTCGTGACAAGTTCATGCGTGGTTTCCATCAAACATTTTAATTAATAAGAAACATAATAGTTGGTGTTGTTGTAGGATTAAACGCCATTTTCAGCACAATATAGGCTATACATGGCGGCCAGTATTTATAGTTGAGGAAGAACCCAGGGAAAACCCCATAAAGAACCATCGAACCACGATAATCTACTGGCAAGCTTTCTCACATACCCACATTGGTCGAATCCGAGACTCGAAGCCATGCAGAAAAAGGAGAGATGGCAGTTATCCGTAACGGAGAACACTTTAGATCACTCGGGCACTCGGGACCCCGAAAAATGATAGCATAGTATCTTATATCCTATTCTTTTGTCAGAATCAAGAGGGTTTGAAAATAAAGTCTTCTTTTTTAATTCTAAATGTCGTACAGTATAATGTTTACGTACAGTACAGTATAATTTTGACGTACAGTATAATTTTTACATTATACTATCTAGGACGTAAAGATTTGGTGGTTGGGTTATCAGATCAAACGAACGCAGAACGTTTGTCTTAAATCTGAAGATAGCAACATAACTGTATGAAAGATCAGGTTTTATCTCAAGACAGGTGATTTATAATTTTTATAATCCACCCATGGTAGTTCATTCTAAATCTGAAATTGGGCACGCTAAAGTTTTAACAGAGTAACTTTTATATGTGTTATGGCAATCGCTCACGTTGAATCAAATTAATTAAAGTTTGTCATTTGTAGATCCAATATAATTATTGTTGTCCCATTATATAATTTGTCAAGATATTTTCTATTTACCTCGTCAATTCCTGATTAAGAATAACTTTGCATCTATTCGCCCATATATCACATTTTTTGTATGTTGCCCTAGTTTAATCTCATTGAGATACTGCTCAAGATTCAGGCAGGAACAAAGACTGTGAAGGTGATTCTGAAAACGATGGCGCCGGCAGTATATATTTATTAATGCATGATCTATGTAGTAATTTATTACGCAAGAGTGCAATTCAAAAACAAACTATGTCTAGAGACATGATCGTTAGTCAAAACTAAAAAGTGTCAGATGTGTCTGATCACGTCCTGTTTCCGCGACAGTGATATATGCAAACTCGCGGTGAATAAACATATTATGATACATCGCACACTGGCCTGACATGTTGTGATTATCCTTTCTGAGAACACAATGAAAACAGAGATAAACAGGTAAACATGTAAACAAACTCCATTTAAGAACTCGTGATTTTAATGTTTGCTGTCTATTCTAACCCCTATATAGGTATTTAACTGCATACCATTTTCACTTTATAATCTAACTATACTAATTACATACTTCATTGAAAAATTAGTAATTATTAATTAAAGATTAAAGACAAGTAGTACTACACCTCAATTTTAAACATGAATATTTAAATATCGATCATGCTGGCAAGAGTTTTAAATAAAAATCACGACTGGTGATGTACATATAAATTAAATGATAGGGGTAATGGAAGGATAAGATGGGAATACTATTGTTTGGTGTGGTTAACTGTAGTCATAACGGAACAAAACGTACTCATACGTTTGTAAATCATTTTGCCTTAATACAATATTTGTGTATTTCCTTTTACAGCTTGTATTGGTTTTATTCCTGCCGTGTAAATATTGGTGCCAATAAAAGTATATCGGAAACATTCTTCATATTCATTACTGATAATCTGCGTTAAAGCTCATTGTTGGATTTATTAAATAGTCTGAAATCAAAAAGAAACTGACGGTCATATTTTATTGGAGATCCACAAGAACGGGAAAAAGTGGTGCTAAAGATTATTTTGGATTAAATTGGAATACATCATACTTCCGTTAACTGTATTAGGTCTTAGCGGTTTAACAACAGAGATGTTCTCGGTAAATTCTACCTCTTGGTGGTTGTTTGATATGCACACTTTCTTGTTGACTGTGATAGACGGTACATTAAGTCGGTTGGTGTTTTAGAAAAACTGCAGAGATTGTTTGATCTTTTGCCTTTCAAGGATGGCAGACCATCCATCACAATAACACATTTTAACAATGCATTGCTGGGTCTACCTGTTGTTTACTATATATCTGATATTACAATTTCAGTAATATACTTCTAATTATAACTACGATTGTATTCTGTAAACATTATAACATTCTAGATAGAAACTTTCCATTAAGTAATAATTTTATTGGTTTAAAAATTAAGTGTGAGCTGAGGTCAGGTAGACAACTCTCTAACAGTGTTCTTCTAGAAACTAAATATTAGTGTTATAAGATCTTGATGCAGAATTGGCCGTGTTATTGTTGTGTTGAGTAGTTTGTTAGGGTTGGAATTTTATTATTTAAATTCTTTAATTTTGGCCACACTACTTTGATACCGGAAAGGACTCCGATGAGTAAGTTCATGTGCTTTTTAGGAATCAGTTCACAAATCTTTGTATTTAGTCCCTTTGTACTGTTCTTGGGTCATTGAGGTTATTGAAAGAGAAAAATCTTTCAAAGCAAGATTTATAGAGCATCTTCAAAGCTATATCCTGTTTCAAATAAAAGCTGTTAAAGGCTAATGGCTTGTCAAGCAACAGTAGCTATATTTAACTCACGTAAAAATGAAATTAAGAAATGACAGTAATACACAGGAAATGCGTTTAAAGTCTGCTGAAAAAGTTCTATCTCTCGTGCCAATGCCTCCAATCCCTCTTCGGGCTACTTATTGGGCCGTTATATTATTGGAAATAAAGTAAAATACTTACGATGTCATGAACACTTCAGGGAGTCGAAAATAGAAACAACTGCATCATCTAACGATAACGTGGTTAATTATTCTAATACTTTAAGTGCACTTTGAGGTCTGTAAATGATTTTTATGTTCTGACTGTAGTCACTCTGGTTTACTTGGTCTTCGAAATTCAGTGATGGTAAACAATCTCGACCAGAAATTTTTAAAACCTAATACCACAAGAAAGGAGTGAACTAAAAAAGTTAGTATGTGAATATGAGCCTTTGTTTCCTGATGTTCCAAAAAATCATATCTGTCATGAATGTACATCTATGAACCAGTATTGTTAAAGGACGAATCATCTGAAACAGGAATATTTGAAAAGCAGACAGTGTCATCAAAACGGGGTTATTTCCATTACTAACAAATGATGCTCGCATCGTCATAATTGGAAATGCATAATATATCACTGCCTTTGACCTTTAAAAATCATTCTGGCAAATTCAACTCACAATCAGTACACAGAGATCTCGGCATAAGCAGCCCCAGATAGATTTCCTCAGTATAAACCTATGTTTTTTCGTAATTAAAATTTCTGCGTTAACACTAACGTGTTTACTTAACATGTTATTATCTGGTCTAAAAAACTGTAAAGCGTACGTTGACAACGTCACCATTTACAATGCGATCTGGAAATATCACATGGAAACCATTCGGAAACGTTTGGATCGACTTTGTGATGTATACTTAGATGAGGTTTTTGCTGTGCTTGCGTCACGTTTTTAGGACATATTCTGCGACAAGGTTAAGCTAAAGCTGTAGAAAGTAATGACCAGGAGATCTTTGAATTCTTGGTGTATATTACTTACAAGCCACTTATGCGATATTTGGGTACGGCTGGATATTATCGGACGTTTTGTTCAAATTACTCCATCATTGCCGAGCCTTTGACAAATTTCTTGAGTAAGAACGCCAAGTTTGATTGATCTGACAAATTCCAAGGTTCCTCAATAAATAATAGGCCATATTTAAAACTGCACTAATTCTTTCAGTTTTGGCGGAATATTGATTCAAGCAGTTAGAAATGGCATGAATCATACAACTAATTCCTTCCTTCCTTAGACCAGTCTCTGAAATTCATTTGCTACTAGCGTTTATAGTTGTGTTCAGATATAATTCGAGAGGAATTCCTTATTTAAATTATTCATTGGAAGTAACGAATGCTCACTGACTTTTAAACATCACATTTTTACTTAAAAAAACTATTTTGAACTCATTCAAAGCTACTGGAATTCTTTCCAAACAATCAATATATATACACACACACACACACACACACACACACACACACACACACACACACATATATATATATATATATATATATATATATATATATATATATATATATATATATATATATATATATATATATATATATATATATATATATATATATATATATATATATATATATATATATATATATATATACTCTTAGGTTGATGCTACAATCCAAGGAGTAGAGAGGTGCATTTCTGATGTGAAATCATGGATGACATGTAAAAACCTGCAGATTAATGATGATAAAACTGAGAGCATTCTGATCACAAGACAAAGACTTTCTCATTCACATTCTTTACCTCAAACAATAAATACCAACATTAAATTACACCAACATGTCACAAATATATGCAAGGTAGCATATCTTGAGTTGAGACGCATCAGCGCCATTCACAAATCTCTTTCAGTTAATGCCACTAAAACAATGGCGTGTTCATTAGTAGTTTCAATACTTAACTATTGTAACTCAATTCTGTCTGGTTCGTTTTTAATATCTACTCCAGAAACTTCTAAAAGTTCAAAACACAGGCTGCTCGGATCATCTTTAGAGTACCACTCTCAGAGCACACCTTCCTGCTGCACTTACTTTGCACTGGCTATCCATTCGATCCAGAAGCAAACACAGACTTTGTTCTCTGTGCTACGTTTCGCTGACGGCATACCTTACCGGATCTGCAACAAAATCTGGCAGACAGGCGAATGGCCAACACAGTAGACCCAGTCACTAATTATAACACTCCCCAAGAAAGGCAATCTCCAGTTGTGCCAAAATTAAAGAACTATCAGTTTGATCAGCCATGCTAGTAAGGTGATGCTGAAGATCATCTTGAACAGACTGAACCCACAAACAGAAGAAATAATCGCTGAAGAACAGTCAGGGTTCCGTAGTGGAAGAAGGACAACAGAACAAATTTTCAATCTTAGGGTTCTGTGTGAAAAGTACTCACAACATCAACAAGACATCTATCATATGTTCACAGATTTCAAAAAAGGCTTTTGGTAGAGTGTGGCATGAGGCATTGTGGGCCACAATGAAGAAGTACAACATGGGTCAAAAGTTGACCAACACCATCAAGCAGCTGTACGCCAAGGCTACCAGTGCAGTAATTGCTCAAGGTTCTGTGGGGGACTGGTTGAAGACTACAGTTGGAGTACGGCATGACTGTCTCCTGTCACCCACGCTTTTCAACATCTACTTAGAGCGCATCATGATCGAAGCCCTGGAAAACCACTGTGGGACAGTCACCATTGGAGGGCGTAACATCACCAACCTCCGCTTTGCTGACGACATTGATGGGCTGGCAGGAAGTGAAGATGAGCTTGCCACGTTAGTGAAGAACCTGGATAAAACATCTTCCAGATTTGACATGGAGATAAGTGCCGAGAAGACAAAGCTGATGACAAACAGTGGCAAACAAATCTCAACCAAGTTTAAAGTCAGAGAACAGGAACTGGAAACAGTGGGCCAATTCAAATATCTTGGTTCCATAATCACGGAAGAGGGATCAAGAGCAGAACTTTTGTCACGAGCAGCACAAACAATGGCAGCTATGTCAAAGCTAAGACCCATCTGGAGAGACAAGAACATCTGTCTGAAAACTAAAATCAGACTATTGAGAGCACTAGTCATCTCAATCTTTCTGTATTCATGTGAGGCCTGGACCCAGACAGCAGAATTACAACGACGAATTCAGGCACATGAAATGAGATGCTACAGAACCATCCTTGGCATCTCGTACATGGACCACATCAGAAATGAAGAAGTGCGCAACACCATCTGGCACAAAGTAGGCCATTATGAAGACTTCCTCACCATAGTCAAATCGAGAAAGCTGAAATGGTATGGACATGTCACTAGAGCCAACAGTCTATCCACAACAGTACTGCAGGGTAGTGTCCAATGTGGTAGAATGAGAGGTAGACAGAGAAAAAAGTGGAGTGACAACATCACAGAATGGACCAGGAAACGTTTTGAAGAGACACAGGCATTGGCACATGATCGAGTCAAGTGGAGGAAACTGGTCAGATGTTCAGCAGCACAGTGCCAACTACCACACTAGCTCAAGAGACTGATGATGATGATGATGATGATGATGATGATGATGATGATGATGATGATGATACCTTACCGATCTCACCAATGTGTATACACCAGCAAGATACTTAAGCTTCTCTTCTGACAATCGTATACTCATTATTCCCACTATGAAAGCAAAGTCATATTGACAACGTTCTTTTACATACCAGAGCCCAGCAACGTGGAATGAACTTCTCATTGAAATCGGACACAAAGACACAGACATTGATCCCTTTCAAGAGTGCTCTTAAAACTCACCTTTATCGACTGCAAGAACAAACTTAAAGACATGATAATGTTTCCTACCGTATATATTTTCAGCACATTTAGTTTTCTAATTTCATTGTGTTTGTTTTTCAATTTTTTAGTTATATCATCATAGATGTTGTAAAACGCATACATATTCTAAATATTAAGCGCTATACAAACTCCTTTTATTGAACCACTGAAACAACATTCTGATGCTGTCTCGGTCCAAACTTTTTTTTATTGTTATATACAAATAAATATTTGGGCAAAGTTCATGAAATGCATGAAAAACAACAAGGAAAAACTTTAGAATCAAATTAGCGTTGTGTCCTGTTATGTCACATTATGATTTGTTGGTCATACAAACATTGTAATCTATCAAGAAAGTAAAGCGTAATGGCCCTATTAAATTCTCAAGGTCTAACTGGTCCAATAGAATGTAAATGAAATTATCACTAATGACATGATAAACGTACATTCTTTTAATTGGCTGAGTCCCGCACGTCCCGCTACATGTAGAGGAGGGGATTATAATTTGCTCCAAATATGAGATCATGACAAACCAGCCTGAGCTCGTAAGACATAAATGTTGGAGGAAATCTAAGTGGGACTAAACTTATTTTGATGACACTTTAACTTAAAATAGATGATCGTAGATAGATTGTTTATAAATTTAAAGGAAACCAAAACGGCTTGAAAGTTAAAAGTGGATTAAGTCAAGACCTATTTCATAAGGGTGAAATTTCAAAGACAGGTAAGTCTGTATTTGCCAATAATACTATTTAACTGACGTGTCAGGGTAATGTGGCTGGGTGGTACACCATGCTACGTGTCTTCGGCATGATGATCTAGTGCTAGATATCAGTAAAAGTGTCAAACTACAGTCATCGTAGTGATATGACTAAAGTGTGTGTGTGTGTGTGTGTGTGTGTGTGTGTGATTAAGATTTTTAAAGTAGCTATAACAATTTTTCAGTCATATCGCTACGATGTCTGCAGTGAGGCAGTTTTATAGTGATGTCTAGCACTGGGGCATCATGCCGCACACATGATGTTCCACCCAGTCACATTATCCTGACACCAGGTTGACCAGTACTAAAACTAACCTCTTAATACTGAGCGCCAAGCGAGGCAGCTGTTAGTTCCATTTTTGTAAGTCTTTGGTAAGACTCGGCCGGGGATCGAACATTTGACCTCTCGCTTTCACGGCGGACGCTCTAACCACAAGGCCACTGGAGCGGTGATATGACTAAAAATAATATTAAAGCTAAGTTATCTTCTATCCATACGTAGAGTTTGATATATATTTAGTGCTAAAGGGATGGATTCCAAAATCTTGTTAAGAAACCTCGGTTTCTTAACTTGGACTACTAAGGTGATTATATTTCGAATGTTTTCGAATATTTTAAAGAATATTGTCACATGACGCAGTACAAAATAACTTAAATAGAAGTTGATATTTCACTTCATGAATAACTTTGAGAGATGAGCACTTGTTTTTAAACATAATTATGCGAATGAAACTTTGAAAATATGACATTCTTAGACGGTTAATCCTGTAAGCATTAAATGCTTTTAACCGGTATACATTAGGAAACTTCAAGTGTTATATAGTCTATCACACCATATCAACTGAATTAACTTGAAATTCTGGATTATCATCTTTTTATATTTAAGAGGCACCATCGAAGAACTGACATCACTTATACACTGCCATTATTATTTTATTTGGACTGTTACAAATACGAAGGTCTATTGAAGTGAAAATGGTGATTTACAATGTACGCATATTTGAAAATTAGGATAACAATGCATCAACATGCTGCAGCGAACGATAAGGTTACCAACACATGATAAATGTTTTGATTGGCGTTGAAATCCAAGCAAATGGCAAGTGTTGACATTTCGATACGTGACGAAAACGATTTTTTCAACAAACTTTCTTCATTTCAGAATGATTTCATGTTTCTTACTCCATGTGATCATAATCGGCCTGTTGCCATATGTCAGAACAACAGTGGAGCAAACAGACATCCCTGACGAACTCACATGGAACTTTCACGTAGCACATCAGAAAACGTCCAGGTTGACTACGCCGTCAAATGCCATTCAGTCATGGTGTACAAACGTATATAAATGGCAGTATGACAGCATTGTTCATGGTGGTAGAAACACTTCTACTGGGACAAGAGAACTCGTACATTATCTTTCTGATCGAGTGTTGCAATCGGCCCATCGTACTGGTCACGTCAAGCGCCAAGCGGTTTCTAGTGGACCAAAGAGAAGAAGAAAGGAGATCCGAATGTTGTCTGAGACAGAACTCGATCATTATTTCCGAGCCGTTAGAGCAGCGAAAGCCAACACGGTAAAAACATCACTAATAATAATAATAATAATAATAATAATAATAATAATAATAATAATAATAATAACAATAATAATAAAGATGCTGGTGGTGCCGATATTACTGTTACAGTAATAAACCTCTTTTGCTACTATTACTATAACAATTATTACCGCTTTTAATATTTTGCTTGTAATAATACAGATATTATTCAGACCTGGGCAAATAGAACGATGACGAAGAATGTAATAGAAAGAAGAAATTAAAAACTGGTATATATTAATGTGGCTATTTTCCAGAGACCTCTAAAGAGTGCTTTTCAAGGACGATTTTAATGTTACGGAAGTGCAAGTTCACAAACGCCTGAAACGTTAATCGATATTAGCATTTACTTCATGTTTAACCATTTCCTTCCAGACCGTAGCACCAAACGTTTACGAGGCACTGGCAGAATTTCATACCGGAATTACATCCATCTCTGCTCATGGAGGATGCAACTTCTTCGGCTGGCACAGAGTTTTTCTGTTGATGTAAATATTTTAAATAATTAATTCCACTGATTTAGATATAATACACCATGGTTTAATTTAATTTGTTTTCCTAACTGAATTTATTTAATGATGACAATTCAAGTTCAGTTAATTTGATCATTTTGTATTGGAACACACGAATAATTCCATTTGATTCCTTAAAATTTACTTTGCTGCTTTATATATGTGCATAAAACGTTTAAGTCTCAGTACCCTATTATCATCTATAAATTATCATCGCCAACATATTTGCTCTTATTAGTTTCATCTCATTCAAGCACCTGTTTATTTATTTATTTATTTATTTATTTATTTATTTATTTATTTATTTATTTATTTATAGGTATGAAAATATGCTGAGGGCTCAGGGCCCCGAGTTTGCAGAAGTGACAATTCCCTATTGGGACTCGCGTCTAGAAGCAAGGATGGATCAACCAACCAGTACCGTTCTATTTACTGACCGTTTTCTAGGAACAGGATCCGGTGAAGCCTCTGGCGGAATTCTGGGAAGTGGATGGCCAACCTCTGCTGGTCCGCTTATAAGGAATATCGGCACGGATGGACCTCCCATGACAGATGAAGCAATTGTTAACGTGACAAGAATGACCAGAATGAGCGAAATATGTGGGGCCGACTCAAGTATAGAAAGTGATTTAGAGTTTCATCACAATGGAATCCACAGATGGGTTGACGGCCACATGGCCATGTTACAGACGTCTGCATTAGACCCCGCTTTCTGGAGCCACCACACTTTTATAGACTATATCTGGGAGGTATTCCGAATGAATTCTCAGAGAAATGGAGTGAATATTGAGACGGATTATCCGGTGAATCCAACCACTATGGGGGCTGCAGAACTGCACGCACCTGATGCGGCTCTTGGATTCGCCGACATGACGGTGATAGATGGATTGAGTAACACATTCACAACAGAGATCTACGAATATGATCCTCCACCAACATGCAGCGTACAGAACCCCGACTGTGGGTCTGAATATCTGAAATGTGTTGTTTTCACAAATAATGCTCACTGCGTCTCTAGAACACTAGCGGAAGTAATCGAGTGGGAAAACAATAAGCTCATGCGCACGACAGTTGCTCCAAACGGACCTTCCACACCATCTCCTTCAGCGTGTTCACACTTACTCACACCTCATCCTTATATCGAACACGACAAGCCTTATCAAAACCACTATTGTTTGAATGGAAAGAGTGACATCCGTCAGTGGGTCTATATTCCAGTGAAGATTATCTATCGACGACCTCCGGAGTACAACAGCTATGGTTCCTACCCAATCTACAACGGCAAAATCAGCAAATTCTACGATATGTATGCCCCAAGCCTCTACATCAACGTGTATCAACACTTAAAGAATGGACACCCCGCTAAATATGAGAAATGTACAGGGGGCGATAAACGGATCTCGTCTATATACATTAAATCTGTAGGTCTTAATTACGACGGAGTATATAAGGAGTACGCCATTGTTGATCGTCGTATAGCTATTACAGTCTCAACCGCTTACATTGCAGTGAAGAACCCAGGCATGGAAAGCACGTTAGCCCTAATTCAAGCTACCGACTCATGCGGCAGAGTCTGCAGACCTGTTTGTAAGGTACCATATTCAAATATATACCGCCCCTGTAGTGGAACTATCCGGCTTACTTCTGCCCTCCCGAGACATTACGGAACAGACTTCGGAAATGTAGTAATGGACGTCTGGGATTTCACCACTGATGCGATGTGTCCCCAGGTCAAACATGAAAACATCGTAATCGCATTCAACTGCGACTTCCAGACAGATTGGTTCTGGCCAACCAAACAGCCACCTGCACAACGTCCTCTTCCACCTGGACATATAATTCACAAACCTATTAATGGACCGAAACTTGTAAAGGGATAAAATCAGGTAGTACCAATGCCTGGCAGATTAATGCGTCAGCACGATACGTTTTTAATATCTTGATATCTTGAATTTGATAACTTGCTGATAGTTTTTCAAATGTTTTTAATAAAAATCGTTAAGCAATTGTATGGTTAATTGTCACAAAACTTCAGTTATGAGAATATTTACAAAGAGATCATATTCTCTTTTGAACCGAATAACTGTTTTGTTTAAATGAATAGAAGAAAGAAAATAAAAAACGCGTGAATTCAGGATTGATTCATACCACTTGAATCTCTTTGATTAGTTAGATGTTTTTCTTTTGGTAGTTTTGTGTGTGACAGATTGGTTGAATGGATGGTTGGACGAGTATGGAAGACAACACTCACGAAATTTCAAGATGATATAATTAGATGATTATTATGGATTAAGGCAATACTCGTAAAAAATAAGCCCTGCAGGTAAACCATTCTTTGTTCGTAAATTCTAATTGCTTCTTCAGTGTATAATGAATAATGACGTTCTGGGTTTGTTCCCCCTTGTGGCAGGATTCATTTGCTAACACAATCTGAATGTTGCATTATCTTTACCCGGCCGTAACTCTTCAGCGTTGGAAGCGGCTAGAATCGTTTAAAGTCATGATATACATTTATTGATACTAAATATGTGCATTACATCGAGTGACTTTTGCATACAATGCATTCGTGCTTGTTTTATACACATACTATCTTACATCCAAACTATATTTACGTTCTTATCACTAACTACACTAAATCAAAACCAACAAAGCACATTTTATACAAAGCAATGAAAATATGAAATATTTACGGTGTATCTGACCAATGTAAATAGGTTACAACAGCCTAGTATTTTCAATGCACCAATGTTGGATACTTGAATATAAATTACAATCAATTTATGTGATGCACATAATAGACTTTATGGTATAAAAATGACTTATATACAAAGCAATGAAAATATGAAATATTTACGGTGTATCTGACCAATGTAAATAGGTTACAACAGCCTAGTATTTTCAATGCACCAATGTTGGATACTTGAATATAAATTACAATCAATTTATGTGATACACATAATAGACTTTATGGTATAAAAATGACTTGTATATTAAAAAATACATAAGAAGTAAAAGTACAATTTAATAGAATGGAGTTATAATGAATAGAACCGAATCCTCAAGAGGAAATGTTTTTCTATACGCTCCCCTTCACAAAAGCAGCATCTGCAATCTGTATGCAGTTACAACATGATATTATTCCGAACGGTAAAGGAAATAGCAAATTTTCATAACCTAATTTGTCCATGTGACTGCCAACGTTGAACCTCGCATATCGTCATTTATATAAACGCTTGGTTAGATGTTGTTAAATACAAGAGCTTCAAGTCTGATGAGAACTAGTACGCCACTATCATGGTCATATTTGCTAGTAAACGTTTGTATGTTAGAGTCATAATACGTTTTCCCACAGATGGGACGATTTAAATGGGCATACATGTAGCCAATCCCCCTTGGAATAAGCAATATACTAGGATACCTGTTGTAACCTGATTTAAAAATAAGGTCATTGACAACGCCAGGATTTAATTGGGCTTTCTTACGATACAAACTCTACCTTGCAAACTATGTCTGTCTGTCTGTTTGTCTGTATCTCTCTCTTTCTCTCTCTCTCTCTCTCTCTCTCTCTCTCTCTCTCTCTCTCTCTCTCTCTCTATATATATATATATATATATATATATATATATATATATATATATATATATATATATATGTACGTTCATGTACCATACAGATAAGAAAACGAGGATGAAACTCAAGATATTGATAACCTTAACTGACATGTAAAAGTGAAAGATATAAAAGAAAAAGGGCACAATAAACAAAGGTAAAAACAAAGGACAAACGTCTTGGTGTTTGGGTTACTTTTGTTGTCTCAAACTTATCGATGTTTGATAGACAAAGTGTGCAAAAAAAATCTTCGAGATATAAAAATGTATAATTGAAATCCTTGCATGATCTCTTGATTTTTAATCCACAATTTGTTATCCACAATTTGTTATCCACAATTTGTTATCCATTCATTCGTTCTAAACTTAAACTGGACACAGGGAGTCACTTTTATTTGTGTTGTGGAAATGTCTATCGTTGAATCCAATTAATTTAACCATGGTGGGCAGTGTCCGCTATATACAATTGAAATCCATGTTTTCAGTAGAATCTGAGCTCAGAAACAAAATGTCTATATCACAATAAATTTTACTTTACACAAAACTAACAAATATTTCAACATGTATTCGTGCATCGTGTGTTGACCCAATATGCTTATTGCATTCATTTTTCCGTGATATATTCTATTATTACGTCCAAACAATTTCCTGATTAAAAGTATCTTGGCAACAATTTGGCCATGGTTTACTGTTTTTGTCTATCATTTCGTTTCATCTCTGCAATATTGTTTAAGGTTCAGGCTGGAACGCATACCGTGTAGGTGATCATGATATCGTTGGTCAATATAAATTTATTAATAAATTATTTGTACTGTATTTGTATGGAGTAATTATACCTGGGACTGATTGATATACCAGAATCCTAGAGATCTGCTGGTTGGGTTATCGTCTCAGACAAACTGATATTTGACGGGGACCGTGTGTATTCAATCTTGGAGATACCAACATTCAAACCCATGTTTGATCTCAAGAAATGGGAAATTTTTTTAATCCACCTATGGTGCTCCATTGTAAACTTGAAATTTGGCATGCAAAGTTTTCACGGAGTCACTTTTATTTGCATTATGGAAATATCTTCATCTTAATTAAATTAATTCCACATTTTATTTTGTAGATCCAATATATGTATTGCTGTACATGTATATTATTTTGAAAATATTACTTATTTAATACGTACCACCAATTGTCATGATTAAGAATAGGTTAGCATAAATTTTCCCATGGATCATAGATTTTTCTATTTCCTTGTTTAAATATTACTGAAATACTGTTTATGGCTCAGGCAGGAAAACAGACCATGAACGTGATGCTGAAAATGATGTCGTGGGGCAGTATATATGCATTAATGTTGTTGTATCTGCAAAACGCATGGTCATTAGTCAAAACCAGAAAGTGTCAAGTGTGTCTGATCACATCCTAATTCCTAGACAGTGATATATGAAAATTCGCGTTGTAAAAGTTTATTATAATACATCACACAGCCTAACACGTAAACGATGTGTTTATCTTTTCTGAGAACACAACAATAATCCAGGGAGATAAAGAGGTACACAACAGTTAGGTTTCTATTCTTCTTTCCATTGTTGTTTAATATATCAAACATAATTAGCATGTATTTATTTGTAAATCAATTTGACTTTACAATATATACCTGATGGAAAAGTGTGTAACTATTGATTAATGGCTGGGAATAAGATTTTCAACTTAGACTAAGACGTCATAAACATGAATAATTAATTAGCGAGCACGCAGGCAAGAGTTCAAGAAAATAAACAAGACAAGAGCGGTAACCTAATGAAATGATAGTGTTCCGAATATATCGTCTTCAACTAAGTAACAAAAGATCGAAAACTAACAGGTTTAGAATATGTCAACAAATGATTTATTTCACTGGAATACAAAGTGAAAATATAAAACTATAAAAATAACGTACGGTATTTTGAATTCAATTTCAAACACTCCATTAAGTTGTATCACTTGTATAGAGCATTCTTTATGAATTCCAGTGGCGTTCCGAGTTCCAATGTTGCATATGCTGATCTACCATTTACCTGGAATAGTGTTGTTGAGCTAACAGTCTTGATGCGTCACAATGATATAATCAAAAAAATGTCATTAAATAAGTTTCCTACTACTGAACGAATTTCCTTATTCTTGGAACACTGAACTTGTCCCTGTAGGCTAGGTACTATTTGTGAGTTCTGAACCATCATTTTAATGTCAGAACGTGTTAAAATACTGAACGAGTCTCTATTCGTTTGGAGCTGCTCAGATTACCTTAAAAGAAATTAGGGACATATTCGAAGCTTGAACTTGCGTTAGGGTTTTCATGTTCCAAGCGTTCTAAAATGCAGAACATAATCTGATTCTCGAAAAAAATTGACCTGAACGATTAACCACAATACTGAACTTCACTATGAAAGATATACACGAGTAAACCAACTACTACGAGGGACACGAATATGTATAAATACATGTAGAATGTCATTAAAAATCAGTAAAGTTATTTGCAAATTAGAGCTGTTTCCCGTACACGACAAAGAGAGGCAAAGAAAAACAAGTAAAATATCAAAGGGTTTATGAAATCATGTTGTAATGTGTGTGTGTGTGTGTGTGTGTGTGTGTGTGTGTGTGTGCGCGCGCGTATGTGTGTGCAAATGATTAAGCTTATTGACCTATGCAACCTTATTGACCTATGCAACCTAATTGATCTATGCAACCTAATTGATCTATGCAACCTAATGTTCCCTTTGTATGTTTTTATTGTAACTGTTACGTATAGCTGATTCAAAATATATGTATATGTTTGTTTGTCAGTTTTAAATTCTTTTTAGTTTTGATTACATGATATTGTAATGTAATTTTATTCGCTAAAGATGAAGCTTTTTTCAGACAATCAGTTAAGTAATGTTGACCTAGATCGTGACCTTGACTCAGGGTTAGTTGATACCACGTAAGTAGATTTAATTTTAATTTTAAAATAATTGGTTGTTGTCATGATCAAGGTGGGACTATTGAAATAGAAATAAACAACTTTTATTCTTAAAGTAAAACGATTGGTTCTCGTCAGGATCATGTCAGTAAGACGATTAGTTCTCGTCAGGATCATGTCATGTACGTGATATAAACGATCACGTGAATCTTCGATTTGTCAATTTGGGGATTTTTTCGAAACTGCGTATTATATATAATACGATGTCTTTGTTTTAGTGAAACGTTTTTATAGGTTTGAGCTTTTGCATCAGGCGTTACGTCATTTTCTTTTGTTGTAGCCAGTTTTTGAATCCATGTTTTCCTCAGACCATATTTAATGTGCTTATACAATTATTGTGAAAATATGTAATGTGCTTATACAAAATTCTTAGAAAATGACAATTTATCAAAATCTTATTTGGATTTCCAACACCGGAGTGTTAAATATTGTGTTTCTAGAAGGTACTGTAGATAATCACAACACAGACTTCAGCATACGTCATCGTTTTCCATGTTGGACTGTCCAACAGAACTCGAACTTGAATCTATTAGAACATTTCATTACAAGGACATTTGTAATTTAATTTGTAGATTATTATTGGATTATTTTTGGATTTGATTTTTAAACTGTAAGTTTTCTTTTTTTCATTTTCACAATCGTTTCTCCCCGGAAAAATATCTTTGTTAAAAATGTAAAAAAAATCTTATTGTTTTCACTTTTTCTATATTACTGTTTATTAGACCCTTAACACGTAACATCACACACTCTTTTAACAGTAAAAATTGTAAACACATTAATTAAAATGCCATGTGGGAAAAAAAAAGGAAAAACAAGCCCTAACTAGATCACTTTGCATGTGCAGGTCAATCCGCACTGCACTTATTCTCCATTGCATAAAAAATGAAGCGGTAGCCATAAATAAATTTGAACAGTTAGAAGGTATCAAAACGCATCCTTGTGGTTTATTCATTTGTGAGGAGTATCCATGTTTGTCAGAAACTCCAGATAGGATAATTAACGATACTACTCTAGTGGAAGTGAAATGCTCATATGCAAGCAAAGACAAGAATATTGACCACAACTGTGCCTTACCTGACGTTATCATCATCGGGCCTCACTTTGGGTACTAATCAGGATTATTGCTATCAGATTCAGGGACAAATGCTGTGCTCTGGGAGAAAGGAAACTTTTTTCTTCACCAGGAAGGAATTAAAGGTTGTTTCAAGAAAATTTGAAAAGGACTTTGAGGACAAGTTGGTAACTAAACTTATAGAATATTTTGATAGTCACTTCAAAGAAGTAATAATCAAACATCACTTTTACAATCTATATTTCAGTTACGACTTTTGAAGTTTATCATGTAACATCACTGTATTTCCTATTCATCCTAGTTTTTATCTACAGTGAAGCCAGTAGCTGAATGGAATAAAATTTCACTTTTTGATATTCAAAATGTTTTATTTTAATGGCATATTCATATTTTTATAAGCAATCAAGAAAATCCACACAATAATCATAGTTTATAATAGGATATAACTTAAATTAATTTTAAATTGTATGTTTACTGTGGTCTGTTTTTAAGTATATGTAATAAAACACCGTAGTAACATTTTGCATCTTTGTTTTAATTAAACGTTTGTCACAGATTGCACATATAAGAACATAGAGCAGAGGATCCCAAACCACGGTCCGCGGGCATCTTGTGGCCTGTCAGCTCTCACAACGTAGCCCGCGAGGCCTCTAAATTTACTATAATGTATTTTAATAATTTAAAAAATGTATTGACGTTCAGATAAATAAATAATAACTAGACGAAAATTGCAATAAGGCACGATCTACAGTATTCTAGAGTCTAGAATATTTCTAAATCTAAGAAGTCTGTCATTTTGGTCGAGGACTCGGAGCTCCGTCGGCGTTCGATTATTCACTCTGCGCCTGGTTGTTGTGCTCGGATATAATTATCGAATGTGCCCGTTGAGTTAGCGAAGTTGAGAAAATATTTCATAGCTAAGAAAGAAGGTTCTCTGACCAGTCAATAGCAATTTTTTACCAAGGCTAAATAACAGAGCGATAGTGCCAAAGTCGCTCTTCTGCTGGCTCGCAAATAGAAGCCGTTAATTGTCTAATAATACTAATGTTGTTCTGAGATGTGTAAACGCTGAACAGGCGTGATTTCTGACAGTTTTTATAAAACCTGAACAAGGAATACGGTGAGCTACTTATACACTGCAAAATCAGATGGTTGTCTAAAGGGAAAGTAATGTCACGTGTATATTTGTGCGATGGCATTTCTGCATTTAAAGTGAAACTGCACCTGTTTATCAGACAGCTGACAGAAGGGACTTTAGAAGCGTTTCCTACTCTAAATTTGACCTGTTACAGTACAAGGTTAAAAAGGAAAGTCTTCTGGATATCTTTCAGTTGTCAAGAGTTCACAACAGAGGAGGATAATGTTGCCCTTTTCATAAAGTTTTCGTATTTCCAGATGCCAAGATCTGCCAATTACAGCAAACCCTTCAGCACGAAGTAATTGATTTGAAATGCAATTCTGCACTGAGACGCAAATTCCTGGAGCTGCCCGCTTCACTCTCAGGGGATCATACGATCTCACTCTGGCGACTATTGCCTGTCGAACAATTTGAACACTTGCATTCCTTTGCACATAGATTTATTTGTCGTTTTGTTTCGATTTATAGATGCGAGCAGTCATTTTCCGAAAAGACAATTATAAAAAAAAGCAAGCAACATTCCAGACTCACTGACAGTAACCTAGCTGCACTTATGACTTGGAACAAGACATCTTTGTGCCCAGGCATTGATAAACTAGCATCTGAACTTTGGTAACTGGTTGTGAAGAACAGTAACAATTGTAAATTAATAATACTAATATTGATTTTAGAATCTGATTTAAAATTGTTCAATGAACATTTGATTTAAAACCAAAAATGACTCTAGTGTCGGACTGACACTGCTGCTTTTAAAGTTTTATACTTTGGTTGCTGAAAGTTAATAAATTTAAGAATGATATTACATGACTTTTATAATTTTATAAACATTGATATAAATTTATAATTTTATAACTTTGTGACCCGCTTAATTACCGAAAATGGTAGATATGGACCTCTACTTGAAAGGCTTGGGAACCACCGACATAGAGTAAAGATATTCATGTATGAGATACTTGAAATGCTTGTGGATCACCGACATAGAGTAAAAATATTCATGTATGAGATACTTGAAACGCTTGTGGACCACCGACATAGAGTAAAAATATTCATGTATGAGATACTTGAAACGCTTGTGGACCACCGACATAGAGTAAAAATATTCATGTATGAGATACTTGAAACGCTTAGGAACTACCGACATGGAGTAATGATATTCATGCATGAGATACTTGAAAAGCTTGGGAACTACTGACATAGAGTAAAGATATTCATGCATGAGATACTTGAAAAGCTTGGGAACTACTGACATGGAGTAATGATATTCATGTATGAGATACTTGAAAAGCATGGGAACTACTGACATGGAGTAAATATATTCATGCATGAGATACTTGAAAAGCTTGGGAACTACTGACATGGAGTAATGATATTCATGTATGAGATACTTGAAAAGCATGGGAACTACTGACATAGAGTAAAGATATTCATGCATGAGATACTTGAAAAGCTTGGGAACAACTGACATAGAGTAAAGATAATCATGCATGAGATACTTGAAAAGCTTGGGAACTACTGACATGAAGTAATGATATTCATGCATGAGATACTTGAAAAGCTTGGGAACTACTGACATGAAGTAATGATATTCATGTATCAGATACTTGAAAAGCTTGGGAACTACTGACATGGAGTAATGATATTCATGTATCAGATGCTTGAAAAGCTTGGGAACTACTGACATAGAGTAAATATATTCATGCATGAGATACTTGAAAAGCTTGGGAACTACTGACATGGAGTAATGATATTCATGTATGAGATACTTGAAAAGCATGGGAACTAATGACATGGAGTAATGATATTCATGCATGAGATACTTGAAAAGCTTGGGAACAACGGACATAGAGTAAAGATAATCATGCATGAGATACTTGAAAAGCTTGGGAACTACTGACATGAAATAATTATATTCATGCATGAGATACTTGAAAAGCTTGGGAACTACTGACATAGAGTAAAGATATTCATGCATGAGAAACTTGAAAAGCTTGGGAACTACTGACATGAAGTAATGATATTCATGTATCAGATACTTGAAAAGCTTGGGAACTACTGACATGGAGTAATGATATTCATGTATCATATACTTGAAAAGCTTGGGAACTACTGACATAGAGTAAAGATATTCATGCATGAGATACTTGAAAAGCTTGGGAACTACTGACATAGAGTAAAGATATTCATGCATGAGATACTTGAAAAGCTTGGGAACTACTGACATAGAGTAAAGATATTCATGCATGAGATACTTGAAAAGCTTGGGAACTACTGACATGAAGTAAATATATTCATGCATGAGATACTTGAAAAGCTTGGGAACTACTGACATAGAGTAAAGATATTCATGCATGTGATACTTGAAAAGCTTGGGAACTACTGACATAGAGTAAAGATATTCATGTATCAGATACTTGAAAAGCTTGGGAACTACTGACATGGAGTAATGATATTCATGTATCAGATACTTGAAAAGCTTGGGAACTACTGACATAGAGTAATGATATTCATGTATCAGATACTTGAAAAGCTTGGGAACAACTGACATGAAGTAATGATATTCATGCATGAGATACTTGAAAAGCATGGGAACTACTGACATGGAGTAATGATATTCATGCATGAGATACTTGAAAAGCATGGGAACTACTGACATAGAGTAAAGATATTTATGCATGAGATACTTGAATAGTGATCATATAGATAGAATACAGTACATATTTGATGAATTTAAATAAATGTCTTTGTTCTGACAGAACTATATGCTTTTCTTTATTACCCCTTTCTACTGCAAAAACATGATTATGATGCGATGTTTTGCTAATAATTTAGTGTTTTCTTACCAAATATATTTAAGCATGTCAAGGTACAATTCCATTTCTAAAGAAAAACAAAGTAAATCACACCTTTATTAATTATGTTGCCAGTGCAGATTCTGTATTATTAAGGGGGTTTCACAAAATATCATATGTTTTTGCTAAACCAATGATTCTTTCAACATGATTTCGTTTGCTTGCGATTTTTCTATCTTTCAGCACGCTTCAGGATGACAAACGACTTTTGGCCTTGAAAAGACTTGAGATATTGATATGAATATTGAATGGAATGATTGTTTCCTCTACACTGAATCCCTTATCAGCCATTATTGAGTCCACAGGACTGGAACCCACCAGTACCTTTACAGTATTTATATTTTTGTATGTTGAAAATGTTGCTTGTTTTGCCAGTGGCTGGTTGGGTTTGAAAATTCGACACTCTGTACCTGGTATTGGAGTATTTTGCCTTAAAATATGTAGGTGCGAAAGAAAAAAAAATAAATCTCTGGATGGCCACCAGTTGGCCTCATTTCACTGGTGAAACAGAAAATTTACACATGTGACAAATACATTGGTAACCCCAACCTTCAGTTAGTTTAAAAAGGCGACTGAGCTCGAAATTTGTAATGTGTCGTCCGAGTTTAATTAATTTACAAAAAAACTGATTTTCAATACCTATGTCAGGTAATGGCCTTCACAGTAGTTGAAGTGATATGGCGTTGCTTCTAAGTTGTTCAATACAAATTTAGAATTCTGATAATTATCCAGTCCGGTATAAAAAAAATGTATGCCCCGGGGATCATTCACTAAATTCTGGATACTAAACATTGGTTGATCACCACTTTGTGTCCCACAATCCCTTGTGCTCGTTTATTCAGTCTGAGGTGAGGCAGGTATGTAGACTGGAACCGCTGAAATAAAATTGTAATTGCAGTTGGTGAATTTCAAGGTTATCACAGACTGACAGAAATAACTTAAATAAATTGTCAACAACATTTGAGTAACAGGTTTGATTTTACAAAAGTTAAGTACATCAATTTCATTTTTAACAGTTCATTTGGAAGTAGAATTGGATTCACGTGGAAGTGTTGAAATGTTACAGAGTCTTAAAATGATATATCATTGACAGAATATAACACAAATGAACAAACAGCAAATATGTTAGCAGGACTGGTGGTACGCACACCCAGTCCCGGATTACCCATTAGGCAGAGTAGGCAACTGCCTATGGGCCCCGCGACTTTTATGGACCCCACCAGGGGCCCCCAGGGGCCCCCATGAGACCGTGTCCGTGACCCTTTGAGGTGGCAGTTGCAGGTTAATCACCTCCAAATTTATAAAAGTCATACATTCTTGACTGCATCTGTTTCTTCAATTGGATCTGAGTAAACTGTTTCTTGAAATCCAACCTCCTTGTTGTCATCCATCATAATAACATCAGAAATACCTTGAAATACATAAAAGGAAAGTGTTTAAACAGTACATAAGGTCAAAACAAAAATCCTTGAGCACTGGTTTTGAAATTTGGGTAGACAGGTTGAGATTTTCTTTAAAAACGTTAAGCATTATATATATGAAAATATTAGTATATATAATGTGCAATTAAGGATAGGCTAAACTATGTGCACAAATTTTGGCAATTAAAAAACATTATTATTTTTTTACGTGGTGGGGGAAGGAGTGCTAGGGTTAGCAACGAGAAAATAAAAAAATAGGGATAGTCTGCATACTTTACTTACCTTGTCTTATTTTCGTTTCTAGAGATAAATTTTATTTGATTTTAAATTGTATTATGTGATTGTCTCTGTAATTTATTGCACAATCACAATATGGATCGGCCTCAAAATGTATCAAGTTATTGCATGAAATACCTCACCATACCTGAGTATTTTGCTTTAATTCTCTTTCGATGTGTCTCTTCGTCCGTTTAAGTGTTGTTGAAGATTCAGCTTGAGTCCAGTTGAAAATGTGAGGCACAGCTGTGGACTTCTGCAATCGTTTTGTGCATGTGAAATATTAACAACATCTTAAATTCTAATCTGAAGAATAAAAAACATACAGTGCATTGTATATTTCTGAGTATGTTTTCACTTCTCATTAGGCGTATAGTATGTTCAACTGTTGGTAATAATGCTCACCGGTACTGATACTTGATAGAGAACCAAAATATGATTATTCAAAATAACCATAAAGATTGTGATAAATGACAAATATTAATTTATTTGGTTCACATATAATACTAATAAATATTATGAGAACTGAATATTAATTTATTTGGTTTACATATAATACTAATAAATATTATGAGAACTGATTAGAAGTATAAAGCTGTGTAAAACAGAACTTACCGGACGATGTTTAACAGACATAATCAGACATGTCAAAGTGGCTGGAACACACAACACTGTGTATCGTGGGGTTCTCTCCGTATAGCCACCATCCAAGATTTAACCCGATCTTATTGGGACCAGGGAAATGTATGACACCCTCTGTTTGTGCACTGGAGTAAGCAACACTCCGTAGGCATTATTATAATATGAAAATAGCTAACTTCTTCGTGTAGCTTTCTCTCTCTTTACCGCTGTTGCTATATGGATGCTGGCCTCTTCCGATTTAAAATAAACCGGGATACAAATGAGCGCCGCCTGGCGGTAATGATGTTGTCGGACAACCCCATTATGAAGGACATAAAATCATAATGGATCAAAAAGGATGAAAATTTCAAATATATTTTGATTTCGCCAATAACTTTCACACTACGATCAAATTTATGTAGACGTCAACGAAAAAGTCCATTATACTTTAGAATACCCAATCTGTCCTTCGGGAGGGGAACATCGAAACTGACCTATACTTTAAATTTTCTATTACCAGTATATACTCCGGATCAGCTGCCTACCCAGTACGTAATAAAAGATCTCGCTTCCGGTATTTGCATTGGAATGAAACGCGCATGTTCTTATCTTCTCACGCATCAAGAGTGACTCCGAGAGCTCAATGGGCACCTTAGAAAGAGAGGATATAAGACGAGCTATGTTGAGTAGGCTATTAATAGAACTATACTCCACGACAGAGGAACACTACTGAAATATACAACTAAGGGGAACAAACGTATCCTTTTTGTGCTAACTTTTCGTCCCGATTCTCCAACTTACAACAGATCACGCACAAGCGTTTAACCACATCGAATCGTCTGATTGTCTCATACATGTGTCGTGAAATTCACGAGTAAATAACCTCTTTTATAATCAAGATTTTGTGTTAAAAAGTTTTTTCATTCGCTACATATAAATCATATTCTAATATTGTAATGCTATCTCAATTAAAATGTATTATTATGATGTACAATAAAATCGCTGTGGAAGGGTCTGTATTAAATATAGCTCTTCGATTAACCAAAAAGACAGGTGAACATGCCAGTACAAGCAAACTTAATTAGCTACGTGCCCTGCGTTGTCCCATTTTGGTTTTTGTGTTGATTGCGTGAAACAGATATTGTTTGTAATGTGTCATGAGAGTAACCTTTTAACCTGTTAACTTGTCATAGTCTAACGGATCCATTACAAGGTAGATGAAATCTTCAGTTGACATATTACACTTCACATCTTTCTTATTCACGGAGTCCTGGGTCTCCCATTAAATGCGAACAATCATATACTCTCCTCCAAATATGTGATCAGTACATACCGGCCAGGACCAGTTACACATGCATATCAGTGAAAAACAAATTTGTGACTTTAAAGGAAAGCAGAAACATGTGCAAGTGGATTAATTTGAGGTATGTTCTCTTTATGCATCGTTCCCTATTACTGTCATCTGTCTATATTAAGCAATTGACACATTTGAGTCCTAAAGCCATCTTGTCCGATGCATTGCTATGCAATTTGAGTTCCTGAAAATGGTCTAGTTATTAACATATATTTCGAGATGTCTTACGATCATAGGAATTTATTTATTTTACTCAATACAAAACGATAACATTTCATATCGATACTTACTTTGGAAAAAACGTCGCATCATCAATATGCTGGAGAGGTGAGTAGTTGTTTGAAAGATTAATATGCTAATGAAACAATGAGGTTATAAATGTATATCCATGGATGGTTATTTATGTAAACCCCATTCGATTTTAATCGGTGAACTTTATTCAAAGTCGTATGTTATCGAGTCATGTATTCAAATTTATATCAAACGTGACCCAGTTTAACTGCATTCAAAACAAAACTCTCGTGCACTACCATTACTAATCTAAATTATAGAAGTGTATGTCAATTCTGGAATGCCAACAACATTTGATTACACTTTTACATATGTGAAAAACATGTATGTCGTTGTGTCAAAAAGGATTTGCAATGAACATGTGTTGGAAATGCTGAATTATTTTAATAAATCGACATACTGCAGTTAATGTAAGAATTTACGAGATATCTTTCACGTATTGATTTAACGGTGTATGAGAGTATTGGTTAGGGTTACAAATTAGAGATTTATTCACAAGCTTACTTCATAACCTTCTTTATTTCAGAATAGTCTGGTCTTTCTTACTCCATGTTCTTATAATCGGCCTGTTTTCATATGTCAGAGCAACAGTGGAGCAAACAGACGTCCCTGCTGAACTCACATGGAATTTTAACGTAGCACATACAAAAACCTCAAGGTCAAACACGCCATCAAATGCCATTCAGTCATGGTGTACAAACGTATATAAATGGCAGTATGATAGCATTGTTCAGGGTGGTAGAAACACTTCTAATTGGACAAGAGAACTCGTACATTATCTTTCTGATCAAGTCCTGCAGTCTGTTCATCATACTGGCCATGTGAAGCGCCAAGTGGTTTCCAGTGGACCAAAGAGAAAGAGAAAGGAGATCCGAATGTTGACCGAGAGAGAACTTGATCTTTACTTTCGTGCAGTCAGGGCAGCAAAAGCGAACACGGTAACAACAAGAACTAAAATAGCAACAACAGCGCAAAGAACAACAATACTACTACTACTACTACTACTACTACTACTACTACTACTACTACTACTACTACTACTAATAGTTATGGTTGCAATAATGATTCAAACTGACATTACTAATGCATTTATATATACTTCTATCTCATTCATTAATACTACTATTACGTCTACAACTGATGTAGCCACAATAACAGCTGATATCACTAGCAATAATGATATTAATAATAATTGTCCGAATAGGACGAAGACGATGACGACAAAAAAAAAAGAATTCAAAGATAACTGGGATTGTGTTATAATCATCTCTCGAGTGTATTTTTCATGATCATTTTAATAAATCAGAAACGTAATTTCGTTATAAAAATCCCTCCAAACACTAAAGCCTTTTTTCGATCCAACTATACACATTTTGCTGACATTGTTTCCTTCCAGACCACAGCTCCAAACGTTTACGAAGCACTCGCAGAATTTCATACCGGTCTTACATCCATCTCTGCTCACGGAGGATGCAACTTTTTCGGCTGGCACAGAGTATATCTATTGATGTAATATTTGTTTTAAATATTTGAGTTATTGTTGAGTATTTAATACAACTTGGTTTAATTTTTAATAAATTCCTATTCAAATTTCTAAATTATGTTCATCCGATATATTTTTATTTGATTATTTTGTAGTATATAATGTTTCGATCAATATATTTTCTTTTCTAAATTTATCATTCTTCTTGACTTTGATCTTCTTTTCATGAATCGATTACACCTTGGTACCATTTACTCATACAATGAAATACAATTTCCTGCCACACTAAAGTATTTATTTTTAGTAACTTTAGCAGATTACAGTGCATGTTTCTTTCTTCTTTCTTCCTTGATTTATATTTATTGATTCATTTTATATACTTATTAGCCGTAAAAATATGCTAAGATATTTATTTATTTATTTATTTATTTATTTATTTATTTATTTATTAAGCAGGAGAATATGCATAGATAATTATTTATTTATGTATTAGGCATGAAAATATGCTAAGATGTTTATGCATTTTTTTAAACTTTATTTATTAGGTATGAAAATATGCTGAGGGCTCAGGGCTCCGAGTATGCAGAAGTGACAATCCCATATTGGGACTCACGTCTGGAGGCAAGGATGGATCAACCAACCAGCACCATTTTATTTACTGACCGGTTCTTTGGAACTGGATCAGGCGAAGTGTCGGGTGGAATTTTAGGAAGTGGATGGCAAACCTCCGCTGGTCCGCTCATAAGAAATATTGGAACTGACGGTCCACCTATGACCGATGAAGCAATTGTGAACGTGACAAGGATGACCAGAATGAGAGAAATATGTGGGGCTGACTCAGCTATAGAGAGTGACTTAGAGTTTCATCACAATGGAATCCATAGATGGGTTGACGGTCAGATGGCCATGTTACAGACGTCTGCATTAGACCCCGTGTTTTGGAGCCACCATACCTTTATAGATTTTGTCTGGGAGGCATTCCGAATGAATTCTCAGAGAAATGGAGTGAATATTGAGACAGACTATCCCGCGAATCCAACAACTATGGGGGCTGCAGAACTGCACGCGCCTGATGCGGCTCTTGGATTCGCTGAGATGACAGTGATAGATGGATTGAGTAACACATTCACAACAGAGATCTACGAATATGATCCTCCACCGACCTGCAGTGTACAGAACCCAGACTGTGGGTCTAAATATCTCAAATGCGTTGCTTTCAGAGATAATGCTCACTGCGTCTCTAGAACACTAGCGGAAGTAATCGAGTGGGAAAACAATCAACACATAAGTACCACAGTAGCTCCTACATCTACCAAACCAACAATCACACCACCAACTGCGTGTCCAACATCGCCCACAACTAATCCTTATAACGAACACGACAAGCCTTATCAAAACCACTATTGTTTAAATGGAAAGAGTGACATCCGTCAGTGGGTCTACATTCCAGTGAAGATCATCTATCGAAGACCTCCAGAGTACAAAAGCTATGGTTCCTATCCAATTTATAACGGTAAAATCAGTAAATTCTACGATATATATGCCCCAAATGTTTACAGCAACGTGTATCAGCACTTAAAAAACGGACAGCCTGCTAAATATGAGAAATGTTCAGAGGGCGACAAGAGGATTTCGTCTATCTACATTAAATCAATCGGTCTTAATTACGACGGGATATATAAAGAGTACGCCATTGTTGATCGTCGTATAGCTATTACAGTCTCCACTGCTTACATTGCAGTGAAGAACCCAGCCATGGAAAGCACGTTAGCCCTAATTCAAGCTACCGACTCATGCGGCAGAGTGTGTAGACCTGTTTGTAAAGTACAAAATTCAAATATATACCGTCCCTGTAGTGGAGCTGTCCGACTTACCTCTGCCCTCCCGAGACATTACGGAACAGACTTCGGAAATGCGGTGATGGATGTTTGGGATTTCACCACTGATAAGACATGTCCCCAAGTCAAACATGAAAACATCCTAATTGCCTTCAACTGCGACTTCCAGACAGACTGGTTCTGGCCGACTCAACAGCCACCGGTAAATCGTCCTCTTCCACCAGGACATAAAAAAAGCAAACCTGTAAAGGGACGTAAACTTGCAAAAAAAGGAAAACTTCACGCAGTAGCCGTGCCTGGCAGGTAAATGCTTCAGCATTGAAGAATACGATTCTCAAAACGGAATACGGAAATTATCTCAATAACAGTTTGGTATTATTTTTGTTTAAGTGTTCCTCCAAAATGGAAACCCGTTAAAGATCAATTTGGACTATGCTGCTGATGGTACACGCCTATCTGAAATTGAAAATATATTGGATGATGCGATAACTAACCAATTAAAGTCAGTAATGAAAAATACTGGAACTCATAAATGATTTTATTTCTCTATTATCATTTGAAAGTTATTTTACTATTCCTAAATTCCCATTCTATTACAGCATGTAAATCCGTTACTATTTCAATTAGTGGATTAAAAGTATTTAAAGCAAATCAATTTTCTCATGGTTGGACAAAGAAAAAGTTAATCGATATCTACTGATAACATGTTTCCTTACAAAATATTTATC
Source organism: Unio pictorum (assembly GCA_030141615.1). Lineage (NCBI taxonomy): Eukaryota > Metazoa > Mollusca > Bivalvia > Unionida > Unionidae > Unio > Unio pictorum. The sequence goes on along the minus strand of JARLTB010000187.1, from coordinate 6,821,441 downwards.
CAAAAGTAAGGAATGATTCGTTTTCTTTTTACATGTATTGATTTCAAGAAGGTGTTCGAGAGTGTTAATCATGATAAACTGTGGGTCACACCTATCCGTGAGGATCTCCACGGTAAATCAAACATTTTAAGAGCAATGTATGCATCATTGAAGACTGTACATGTTTATTTTAATGGGACAATATAAGCGCGTTGAAGACTGTACATGTTATTTTAATGGGACAATATAAGGGCGTTGAAGACTGTACATGTTATTTTAATGGGACAATATAAGGGCGTTGAAGACTGTACATGTTATTTTAATGGGACAATATAAGGGCGTTGAAGACTGTACATGTTATTTTAATGGGACAATATAAGGGCGTTGGATTAGTCCGATTATATTAGTTTATAAATGACATAATCTTAGAAATAAATATGCTGGATTCATCACTTTATTGACTGAAAAACTCTTCGCTTTACTGTATGCAGATGATATGGAAATTGTAAGTTCGCTTTACTGTACGCAGATGACATGGAAATTGTATTGTTTCAGATAAATTAATGCAACAACATATATACTTTATAGGAAGCTTTTGTAAACTACTTCAGCTAGAAAAATATTGTTCTTTAGGAATGTGCTCTGTGTGAAGAAAACGAAAACAGTATTTCAATGAACGACGAAGACACAAGGAACGTTATATATATATATATATATATATATATATATATATATATATATATATATATATATATATATATACATATATATATATATATATATATATATATATATATATATATATATATATATATATATATGCACACAGAGAGAGAGAGAGAGAGAGAGAGAGAGAGAGAGAGAGAGAGAGAGATATGGTGGCCATGAGCATATTCAAAATATATCGAGGAAGTGCAATATATGAAAGAGATAGATCACTGTTTCAAACATAGATTCTTGCGTGGTTTGTAAGATTACGGTTGATTTCATTTCTCTACCGCATATGCGTTATGTTTTGTTTTTGGATTACTAAATGAAACTTATGAGGAACGTTCTATATATATATATATATATGGACACATCGGTGCTATGTTAAGAAGGAAAAAGTTGAGTCGCATAGTAATCAGACAATAACGAAATACTCTTTGAAGCAGTATTTCAATATTGAAAAATTATTCAATTCGGAATTAAGATAGAAGATCAGAAACAAATTCACTTCAACTTTGTCGGAACATATTACTGATTTCTCAAACTGTATTAGTATGGTCAATAAATTAGTATGGTCAATAAACTAATATGGTTTATAAAATGGTATGGTCAATAAAAACAAAAGTATGGTCAATACAATAATATGGTCAATAAAAAAAGTATGGACAATACAATAGTATGGCGAATAAACTAGTATGGTCAATAAATTAGTATGGTCAATAAAATATTATGGTCGCCTAGTGGTTAGATCGTTCGCCGCAGAAGCGGGAGGTCGTGGCTTCCATTCCCGGCCGGGTCATACCAAAGATTTACAAAATGGTACGGGGGCCCCGAGTGGCCGAGTGATCTAAAGCGCTGTCCGTTACGGATCACTGTCATCTCACCTCTGTCTGCGTGGGTTCGAGTCCCAGATTCGGCTAATGTAGTTATGTGAGAAAGCTTGTCAGTAGGTTCTCGTGGGTCGGTGGTTCTTTCCGGTGGTTTTCCGGGTTTGCCCACCACCATTAATACTGGTCCACTCTTGAAAGTACTAATGAGCATACAAGTGGTTTAGTGGCATCAACTAAAAGATATTTGTTAAATGGAGCTGATGCGTCTCAGCTCATGATATGCAGCCTTGCATATGTTCATGACATGTTGGTACATATGAGAGCTCTGTCCAAAGTAGCAATGTACTGACTGTGAATTTAATGTTGGTGTTGCTGATATGTATTGTTTCAGGCAAAGGCTGTGAATAAGAAAGTATTTTAGTTGTGATCAGAATGGCATCATTTTTATCATCATTCATCTGCAGTTTGTTACATGTTCACATCAGAAATACACATCTACTGCTTAGATGGTCGCATCAACTTCAGCTGGATGGCTAGATATGTATATTCGGTAGGTCCTTTATATCTGGCGTCTGTGATTGAGAGGTATTTAATCCTTACTTGTATTGGGTATTTATGTTTTAGTCACTAGAATTAGTGCATTCAGATTTAGCTTAGGGGTCTTGTTTATCTATGGGACACGGGCACGGTATTATATATATATGCTATGCCTGGATATTAAGGATAACAAGTTCTTTCAGTAAATCGAGGCGGCATAACTTACTGATGTAAAAATTTGGACGCTTTCGATCATTCGGTCATATATGTCGACTCGCCCCAATTAGAGGAATGATCCATCACTAGAAAAAGATTTGATCCCGAATACGTCTAGAGGAAAAGGTGTTACCACTCGATACGTTAATGTCTGCAACCCGGGTCTCGACTGTGCCTGGGAGCAGAAAAAGAAGAAAGTGTCTGGCCGGGAAACACTAAACGTCAATTGAACATCTCTGAAACGCCATGGACCTATTATTATCAACTTTTACCCAGTTTTAAGTAACTTAATCGGTCATCACTAACAACCAATTATGTGTTAATCATATATTTAATTTAGGCAAGCATAAATATAAAAAAAATGTATTTATTGTCAATATTCAAGTATGTATTCACAGTGTACTTGAATGTTGCAGAATTTACAACCAATCCGCGAATTAAGCGTAATTGTTTAACTGTACGGTTGAGTTGTTTTTACGGTAGCAAGAAGATGGATCAGATTTCATGTTAATACAGTCATAGTCGAAATTAGTTTTCATATATTCAAAATTTGTTTTCTAGTCCACAATGAAAATCATCGGCAATTTATATTATTATTTTAGCCATTACAAGGGCTGTGTGGCACTACTCTTTACTGAAGACGTCCTGAAGTGGTCTGGAGGATCTGGCGAGCAGCGCACTCAACCTTTATATGTCCTTGGGTCGGTCAAGTCGTCCATTGTAGAGCTTGTTTAATCGGCGTACGGCCAAACGTTTTCCATTTGTAAAGAAAATGTTTCAACCAATCAATGGCATACTATTTATGTTAACATCACTGGCCATGTGTAGGCTTCGGTCAGGTATCTAATATTGTTCGCAGCCTTGCTCCATAATGCTGTGTCGTTTTGACTTAATTTGCTTCCTGTAAATGATACCCTATGTCCTTCAATATATTGTCTTGCAGTCTTCTTGTCTTTGAAGAGTTTGTCTAGCCCCAATGTGTATACTTGATCTTGAATATACTGAAGGGCTTCCTGGTACAGTCTCTTTTTGTCCAGCTCATTGTTAGACAGCGCTGGTTCACGTATCTGGAAAAACAATTGATTTACTTCTTTTTCTTTAAATGGATGTGCGAACGTATAATAATATCTGGTGGCATAAAAACTTGAACTTGCGTGTATGGAATGGGATGCTTTTTGTTTGCCAGTTAAAATCCTTTTAGTTTGAATTCTCTCTCTCTCTCTCTCTCAGTCTCTCTCTCTCTCTCTCTCTCTCTCTCTCTCTCTCTCTCTCTCTCTCTCTCTCTCTCTCTCTCTCCTTTCTGCATATTTATTTTCAGCTTTCCCGCTTTAGTTTTTGGTTCATTAAATGTGTTTGTGGATGTCGAGCTGATTCATCCATTTGAAAGTAAAGATGATACCATTAAAGATGATACCATTAAAGATGATTCCATTAAAGATGTTGACCCATCCACTGAGTCACAAATTAAACTTTCAAGCAAACGAATGAACATGATATTCGCAATGTCAAAAATAAATATGCGAGACGCAGTAATTTAAAATATAATGTTGATCATTTAAATAATTATTTAGGATAAATATTCGTTACATTTCGCAATCAGATGGATTCATGTCTATTTGTAAACAGAGAAGTAGACCGTGAACACAACATCTTGTAAACAAGTTGCTTAAATAAAGAATGAAGGATGATTATATATATATATATATATATATATATATATATATATATATATATATATATATATATATATATATATATATATATGGGCTAACTTGTGTAAATGTAAATAAAAATATGTAAATTGTAAAGAAATGCTCAGTCCTAACTTTTTTTTTACTTTTGACTATGAAATTGTGAAAAAAACCTTAAGAAAAGAAATGTGACTCTAACATGTGTTTGATTAAGTGTAACCTATGCAATACACAAATGCTAATATTATTCAGCAAGAGGTAAACGACCCACGGAATAAGTATTTTGAAAGTTAGCCCTAAATTCTTAGTGTGACGGGAGATAGCAGTTTATTTATATGGCACAATATTACTTTTATATTAAGCTTTGAATAGAATTTGTTGGCATTAAATTGACAGCTATCTGTCGAATTTAGAATTTCGCTTCTATTTATACTCTTCGGAAAATAATTATGTGACGTAAATTTAACCAATCAGTGCATGTTTGGGGTGCCGAACATATACTCTACAACCAGCGACACAAACTGAGGGTTAATATACAATTTAACTGCGATCACTTGTCCGTGTACACTATGCCATTAGCAAGTATATAAACATTACATATTATGTCGTGTCCGTCAAACGTCAACATCGTTGAAGTCATAACCAAGACTGGTAAGCTTTGGTGAAGAGTACCCAACTACCAATGAACACTGATAACTTTGAAATGTATTGACCAGCATAAAAGCGAAGAATGTACTATTAAATATTCAAAAAGATAATTATATCTGTATACAACAAGGCCAGCATATACATTCAGCAAGTGCAATTTATTAAAAGATGTGAATTTGACAAACTTACTGAGTGGATATTGTCATGTGATCTAGTGTCTGCCATCTTGCCTGCAGACATATTTTCATGATTTCAGCTTTTGGAGTCATCGAGCTTAGCAATTTGAATAGCAATTCAAATGATTATTTGTATGTGTATTTAAGTGTGATAAACATAGTTCTGGGTGTGACAAATTCATATAAAAGAATATTCCAGAACATTTTGTGAACATATTTAACGATGTGCAAGCTTGAAGAACATTAAAATGTTCAAAATTAATTATTTTATTTTATTTTTTAGATGTATTCACTGACATTAACAACATGTTAAATAATGAAGTAGAAAAATCCTCCTCCCCATCTATCATATTAAAGCTTTAGAGCCCCAAAGTCTATTGCAATATATATATATATATATATATATATATATATATATATATATATATATATATATATATATATATATATATATATATATATATATATATATATATATATATATAATTCTCTCTTACGAGCTAAAACCACATTATGACGCTATCACAATCGAAAATACTAATATATTGTACTCTGAAACCTTCATATATATGTCACATTGACGTCATTGCTTATGCAAGTGATTGGGGAAAATAATTGAAGTGAACGCCCTCGAATAGTTGAAGAAATCTGCCTTATGTCGTTGTTATGTCTCGTTACGATTGGTTGGTGCTGATTACATTAGAGATTGTGCGTAGTCAATCATGGCAGTAACCGCGTAAAGCGTCAAAGCCCTGTTACATTGTTGGGGTCTGCCTCAGGACACAAAATACGCTCTCCGTTATGACATGCCAGCCTTCCAGAAATTTTGATTGGCTGAGTCCACTTTTACCCGCTGAATATATTCTCTTCAAAATCTGTGATCAGTATTCATCAGCCAGGTCTTGTAGCACGCACATATTGGACCCGAAGCTGATTATGACTCAACGACTTGAATGTCCATTTTAATTGATTTTTGATCGAGGAAATTTTCATTGTAACTTAAAGGAAACCAAAATTGTTTGAAAGTGGATTAAAAGTAAAGGTTTATTTTAGAAGAGTAAAATTTCAAAGAGAGGTAAGCTGAAAAAAGTATATACGTATGCATGATTTTATGTCAGTTATCTTCTTATATATATATATATATATATATATATATATATATATATATATATATATATATATCGTATTTGCATTTGATACAATTTGGTTACTAAAATAATTTTCACTCAACCATAGAAGTAACAAATAAACATTATAATCATCAAAGAAACCATAAAGTTCAATCTTTATATATCTGAAGTAACCAAGTGCAGAACTGGACATCTATTTGTAACTGTCGACCACATTTGGTTGCAATTTGAAATTGAGTGTTTGAAATATTATTAAAGTTATATATGTGATTTAAATGTATCCTTTTATAAATAGAAAAAATGAGTAAACTGACAAGCAACTTGTGTATTAAAAGAATGGTTACCATAGGCTGTTCATGCATTGTTTGGTTGGTAAATGCGACCAAAAGGGTAACAATGTATGTCTGAGATGTGACAAAAATCAAGATAAACATGGTAGATTAATTCTTAACTTTCATTTTCAGAATGGTCTGGTTTTTCTCTCTCCCTATTTTCATGATCAGTGTGGTGCCATATGTCAGAGCAACAGTGGAGCAAACAGACGTCCCGGATGAACTAACATGGAACTTCCACATAGCACAGAAAAAAACGTCCATGTCTAACACTCCAGCCAGTGCCATTCAGGCATGGTGTACAAACGTATATAAATGGCAGTATGACAGTATCGTTCATGGCGGTAGAAACGCTTCTACTGGAACAAAACAACTCGTAAATTATTTTTCTGATCAAGTATATCTCTCTGTCCACCGTACAGGCCTCGTCAAGCGCCAAGTCGCTCCGACTGGACCAAAGAGAAAGAGAAAGGAAATTCGAATGCTGTCTGAAAAGGAACTTGATCTTTACTTCCGGGCCGTCAGAGCAGCTAAAACGAACACGGTAACAAGAACAACAACAACAACAACAACAACAACAATAATAATAATAATAATAACAACAATAATAATAATAATAATAATAATAACAACAATAATGATGATGATGATAATTAGAATAATAATAATAACAACAACAACAATAATAGTAATAATAATAATAATAATAATAATAATAATAATTATAATAGTTATAATAATAATAATAACAATACTAATGATAATAATAATAATAATAATAACAACAATAATAATGATAATGATGATAATAATAATAAAAATATAATAATAATAATAATAATAATCATAACAATAATAATAATAATAATAATAACAATAATAATAATAATAATAATGATAATAATAATAATAATAATAATGGATATGATAATGATTCAAGCTGATAGTACTAGTACATCTACAAGTACAACTACCTCCAGGGCTGTTACAAGTATTTATATTAGTAACTACTGCTGCAATAATAATAATATCAATACATGTACTACAACGACTACTTTTACTACTACTACTAATAATAATAATTTTAAAAAATAATATTAATAGTAATGATAATAATAATAAGAATAATGATAAAAATACCACCTTCAGCAATATGACGAAGAATAAAGAGAAGAAACATAAGCAGAACAAGAATGACTTATCTGAAGTTTTAGGTTACTCTCGTTTTTCCAGATACCACAAGAGTGTAATTTCCAGAGACCTTTTAAATTATTATAATGAAAGTATCATAAAATCCAATACCAGATCTTACCATTTACGATTCGTTGACATTGGTTTTGTTTCTTTCAGACTACAGCACCAAACGTTTACGAGGCACTGGCAGAATTTCATACCGGAATTACATCCATCTCAGCTCATGGTGGATGCAACTTTTTCGGCTGGCATAGAGTATATCTGTTGATGTAAGTATTTAAAATAAGTAATTCCACTGATTTAATTAAACAATGTAATTATTTTAAATACTTAAATGTATTGTTCAGAATTGATTATCAATTGGTTTTAACTAATCTATCTTCATAATTAAATTCATTTGTATGTATTTAAGTTGATAACGTTTTAGTGGCTGCGGGAGAAAACAACTTTTTTTCCTTAAATTTTGTTTTCTGCCATTTTCTGCTTTACCTGTCTAAATAAGGCACAATGAAACATTGTAATCTCAATGCCGTACGATGATATTTATTTATTTATTTATTTATTTATTTATTTATTTATTTATTTATTTATTTATTTATTTATTTATTTATTAGGTATGAAAATATGCTGAGGGACCAAGGCCCCGAGTTTGCAGAAGTGACAATCCCTTATTGGGACTCGCGTCTAGAAGCAAGGATGGATCAACCAACCAGCACCGTTTTATTTACTGATCGTATTCTAGGAACTGGATCCGGTGAAGCCTCCGGCGGAATTCTGGGAAGTGGATGGCAAACCTCTGCTGGTCCGCTTATAAGGAATATTGGGACTGATGGACCTCCTATGACAGATGAAGCGATTGTTAACGTGACAAGGATGACCAGAATGAGAGAAATCTGTGGGGCTGACTCAGCTATAGAGAGTGATTTGGAGTTTCATCACAATGGAATCCATAGATGGGTTGACGGTCAGATGGCCATGTTACAGACGTCTGCATTAGACCCCGCGTTCTGGAGCCACCATACCTTTATAGATTACGTATGGGAGGCATTCCGAATGAATTCTCAGAGAAATGGAGTGAATATTGAGACGGACTACCCCGAGAACCCAACCACCATGGGGGCTGCAGAACTGCACGCACCTGATGCGGCTCTTGGATTCGCTGAGATGACAGTGATAGATGGATTGAGTAACACATTCACAACAGAGATCTACGAATATGATCCTCCACCGACCTGCAGTGTACAGAACCCAGACTGTGGGTCTAAATATCTCAAATGCGTTGTTTTCAGAGATAATGCTCACTGCGTCTCCAGAACTCTGACGGAATTAATCCAGTGGGAAAATGACCAAACGATGCACACCACAGTTGCTCCTACATCGCCCACCAGACCATCTACAGCATCGCCTTCCGTTTGTTCAATCCCAACCATACCTTCTCTTTATTCCGAACAGGACAAGCCTTATCAAAACCATTATTGTCTGAACGGAAAGAGCGACATTCGTCAGTGGGTTTATATTCCAGTGAAGGTCATCTACCGAAGACCTCCGGAGTATACAAGCTATGGTTCATATCCCATCTACAACGGAAAATCAAGCAGGATAAACGATATTTATGCCCCCGGAGCCTACACCCATGTATATCAGTACTTAAAGAACGGGCAACCTGCTAAATATGATAAATGTGCAGAAGGTGACAAGAGGATCTCGTCTGTCTACATCAAATCTATAGGTCTTAATTATGACGGTACGTACAAGGAGTACGCCATCGTAGATCGTCGCATAGCTATTACAGAATCCACGGCTTACATTGCAGTGAAGAATCCATCTATGGAAAGTACGTTAGCCCTTATTCAAGCTACCGACTCATGTGGCAGAGTTTGCAGACCTGTTTGCAAAGTACCAAATTCGAATATCTACCGTTCCTGTAGTGGAGCTGTCCGGCTTACATCCGCCTTCCCAAGACATTACGGAACTGACTTCGGAAATGCGGTTATGGACGTCTGGGATTTCACATCTGACAAGACCTGTCCTCAATTTAACACCGAAAACATTGTAATTGCCTTTAACTGCGATTTCCAGACAGACTGGTTCTGGCCAACCCAACAGCCACCTATGCAACAGTCTGCTCCACCAGGACATGTAATTCACAAACCTAGAAAAGTACCCGAAACCGTAACGAGACAAGTCCCCCATGTAGAAGCCGGTCCAATACACAACAAGGTCACTGGTGTACCTGGTAGGTAAATGTTTCTTGCTATCATGGTCCATATATATATATATATATATATATATATATATATATATATATATATATATATATATATATATATATATATATATATATATATATATATATATATATATATATATGACTTAGATCTGATTCTGATTCGTCAATTAATTGTACTTTTTTGTTTTTAAATTTAAACAAAGCTTTCGGGTCCTCCCACATGTATAGAAGAAGACATATTTTATCATACATGTTGTGATATTGTTTTGACATAGGTTCTTGACGGTTCAACCACCCCAACACTGTTTTGTATATTATTTTTACATGCTTAGAAACACAAAAACGTTGTATACAAATTCTTGGTCCTTCCTCTATTTGTAGACTCAACCATGTATGTAGCATCAAAAATGTACATCTTTCTTCTTTTTCTAAATATGTTTATCTTTCATTCTGAATTTTCAGTTTATTTCTACCGATGTACTCTTCAAAACCCGATTTAGTTATTAAAGCATGATGGATATTGATTCAGAAATATTTCTATAGTTTCCGGTTTCACGCTTCCACATAGATGATTGCAAATAAACTTTATTTGATTTGCTTCTTGACACAACAAGTCATAAACAAACAGATTTCATAAAATGACAAATATATATATATATATATATATATATATATATATATATATATATATATATATATATATATATATATATATATATATATATATATATATATATATATACAAGAAGAAGAAGAAGAACGTCAGACTCAGTCAACTCGAGTTAAATTATGAGCTTGTCTTTTTTTTTATTCAACAGGGTGCGATCTAGGATACGGATGTGTTGTTAACAAACCATGTGCAGTTCTAAGCCAAGAAGGAAAAGACACCGGATTGTGTGCCACTCTGCAGTATCAATGCATGAATTCATGCCATTTGTATGCAAAGTGTTGGTACGGGAAATTGTACGTGCAGCAATGTAATCGTGGTACACGCTATGACCCATCGAGCCAAAAGTGCGTGCCAGGAGTATGTGATTACAGTCGTTCGTCAATGGGATAGCTTCATACACAACTTGTGCGAAAGATGACGTCATGCCTTATTGGAGAAAGAAAAGGTCAACCTCAGGACAAATGTGTGTTTGAGTGACAGGTCTACATTTCAGACAGAATATTAACACTATATTAAATTTAATAATGACACGTCCAATCGTGGTTGTTCGGAAACATGTAGTCGTTATTATATTCCACGTTCTTTTTCATTTCAACACGAATTGATTAGGATTTTTAACGTAGCTTTAACAATTTTTCAGTCATATCGCTACGATGTCTGCAGTGAGGCAGTTTATAGTGATGTCTAGCACTGAGACATCATGCTACATGTCTGCGGCATGATGTCTCACCCAGTCACATTATCCTGACACCAGGCCGACCAGTCCTAACACTAACCTCTTAATGCTGAGCGCCAAGCGAGACAGCTGTTAGTACCATTTTTATAAGTCTTTTGTATGACTCGGCCGGGGATCGAACCGACGACCTCCCGCTTCCGGGGCGGACGCTCTAAACACTATATTTTCTCTTTCTACTGGAACGTGTTCATTTAGTACAATATGTTTTCATAACATAATGCTATAATTTAATATCTTGTACCTGACTGAAATACTGCAGTTTTAAAGGCTGTTTGTTTTGTTTACCCTTTCAAGTAACTTGATGTTTCCCGCCAGAATTCCTAATGCAACATATTTAGTAATTTTCTCGATGGTGAATTGCTTTAATCCATTATTTTACTTATTTTAATCTCACTGAAATGATATTTGAGAATCAGTAGGAAATCATAGGCCACGATATGAAACATGTCATGGAAAAAGTGTTCAGCATGTACGACTTTTTGTTGACTAGATTTTGACTAAGAAACTTTATCGGACTCTACATCATTTAATATTGATTATAAAAAAAAAATCGATCTAAATTGCATTTTTATGATACCCAAGTTATTAGGTGATATGTGTATGAAGAAATAGGACCTTTGTAAATCCGTGATATAACAGCGTTTGTATGAATGGTTTTTATAATGATTTATACATATGAAATAATTTTTAATATTCTAGTTACGTTCAATAATTCCTGATTCAGAGTGCAATACTAAATAAACTGATTTTGTTTTCTAGACACACTTTTTATTCGTCAATTAAATGACAAATTTTAAAATAAAATGATATATTATTTTACTTGTTTCTGATTTTTTCTTCTCAGTGATATATATATATATATATATATATATATATATATATATATATATATATATATATATATATATATATATATATATATATATATATATATATTGAACATACTGTCGTTTATGCAATTAATACCAACTTGTACAATCTTCACTAATTATACATATATTGTTTTTATGTTTACTAATTACACGTAGATGTTTGTTTTCATGTGCAGGTTCTTATAATAATCTAACTGTTACATAATTATGTTACACTAGATGAATAAAGCAAATTATTATTATTATTATTATTATTATTATTATTATTATTATTATTATTATTATTATTATTATTATTGTTGTTGTTGTTGTTGTTCGAAATGAAGAGGAAACGAAAATAAAAAGAAACAAGACAACAATAAAAATGTCTACAGTATCATTCATATTAATAGAGTCTATGCAAACAATATGATACACACATACAAAATAATCTTGGCAAGAAAATATAACAAATGTAAGTTGTGTCACTCACCAATCATACAATATGTAAGGTGTTGTTTGGTCCCCCGTATATGTAGAATTATCAACTAACTTATAACTGTCATGTAACAGATTGTTATTAGGGGCCAATTAGAACTAACTTATAACTGTCATGTAACAGATTGTTATTAGGGGCCAATTAGAACTAAATTATAACTGTCATGTAACAGATTGTTATTAGGGGTCAATTAGAACTAAATTATAACTGTCATGTAACAGATTGTTATTAGGGGCCAATTAGAACTAAATTATAACTGTCATGTAACAGATTGTTATAAGGGGCCAAATTAGAACTAACTTATAACTGTCATGTAACAGATTGTTATTAGGGGCCAATTAGAACTAAATTATAACTGTCATGTAACAGATTGTTATTAGGGGCCAAATTAGAACTAACTTATAAATGTCATGTAACAGATTGTTATTAGGGGCCAATTAGAACTAAATTATAACTGTCATGTAACAGATTGTTATTAGGGGCCAATTAGAACTAAATTATAACTGTCATGTAACAGATTGTTATTAGGGGCCAATTAGAACTAAATTATAACTGTCATGTAACAGATTGTTATTAGGGGCCAATTAGAACTAAATTATAACTGTCATGTAACAGATTGTTATTAGGGGCCAAATTAGAACTTTTAATCAGTTGTGATATCGTTTTCAATGACCCAGATCACGTCCCGACTATATCAAACACTTTAAATATCTCCCACAAGACATGTCAATAGCTGAAAGGTACAAAGTATTGATTTGTGACTAAATATGGAGAAAATTCTTATATAATAACACCATTAAGAAAAAAGCACCCTTCCTAGAAAAGAAGTAAGTTTTGATTTTGAATTTATTCTAACCTGGATATTATGGTATTTCATCATCTCTCCGCTGAATAAGTCCCGTTCGGTCTCTCTGACAGTTTTTTGACGTTTCTTCTCGGGAAGCGACAAGCGCGGGCGACCATTACGTTTTTGACTCTCTCGTGTGTCCGCCATTTTTGTTTATAGTTTATAATAGATATTTAAATTACAATCACGTGACTCATAACCCGCCCACTGGACGAAGATGACGTATACGTTTTTGTGGTCACGTGCGGCTTCGTTAACATTTTGTAAAATACAAGTTTCAATTAAAGCGAGCCCCCACAAAAATTCATTTTCTCTCGTTTATTTATCAATTACCTAATTGAATCTTCACAAACTCAAGGCTTTTGTGAATTATTTCAGCTTATAAGTCGACACATTTCATTACGTAACATTCATAAAATTACAAACACTCTGCACTATTGTTCCTTTAAGTAAGGGCGGTTATGCAAGCTTCCTTTAGGGTGTCTTGTGTTATAGATGCAAGTACAGTCAACAATGTTAAGGAACATACATCCGTACACTGTACTTCTTTCTTTAACATGAAGAAAACCAGATTTTAAATTTCTTTAAAATGAAGAAAACCAGATTTTAAATATATTTAAAATGAAGAATACCAGATTTTAAATTTATTTAACAAGAAGAAAACCAGATTTTACATTTCTTTTGCATGAAGAAGACCAGATTTCAAATTTCCTTAACATGAAGAAAATCAGATTTCAAATTTCTTTAACATGAATAAAACCCGATTTCAAATTTCTTTAACATGAAGAAAACTAGAGTTTACATTTCTTAACCATGACGAAAACAAGATTTTAAATATCTTTAACATAAAAAAACAGATTCAAAATTTCTTTAACATGAAGAAAACTAGATTTTACATTTCTTTAACATGAAGAAAGACAGATTTTAAATTTCTTTAACATAAATAAAACTAGATTATAAATTTCGTTGACATGAAGAAAACCAGATTTTAAATATCTTTAACATGAAATAAAAAACAGATTTAAAATTTCTTTAACATGAAGAAAACCAGATTTTAAATTTCTTTAACATAAATAAAACTAGATTATAAATTTCGTTAACATGAAGAAAACCAGATTTTAAATATCTTTAACATGAAATAAAAAACAGATTTAAAATTTCTTTAACATGAAGAAAACCAGATTTTAAATTTCTTTAACATGAATAAAAAAAGTGTTAAATTTCGTTAACATAAAGAAAACCAGATTTTAAATTTTTATAACATGAATAAAACGGGATTTTACATTTCTTTAACATGAATAAAACAAGATTTTAAATTTCTTTAACATGAAGAAAACTAGATTTTACATTTCTTTAACATGAGGAAAACCAGATTTTAAATTTCTTTAACATGACGAAAACCAGATTTTAAATTTCTTTAACACGAATAAAAAAAGATTTTAAATTTCTTTAACATGAAGAAAACCAGATTTTAAATTTCTTTAACATGAAAAAAACCAGATTTTAAATTTCTTTAACATGAAGAAAACAAAATTTTAAATTTTTTTAACATGAAGAAAACCAGATTTTACATTTCTTTAACATGAAGAAAACCCGGTTTAAAATTTCTTCAACACCAGATTTTCAGTGTTTGTCTGCAACATATTGTAGTGTAAGGTGAATAAAAGGGGAAAAACACCTTCTCGTATGGTTAACGTTTTGTTTGTACGTTTAACCCAGCTTTCCACCAAACTAATATTCTATACAAGGTGGTCCGTATATTTGGTGGAGAAAGAACCCGGAAACCCCCCTGGAAAAAATAATAGACTCAAAAGAAGCTACCTACCTACCTACCTACCCACATACCTACCTACCTACCCACATACATACATACATACATACATACATACATACATACATACATACATACATACATACATACATACATACATACATACTGAAAATTAAACAAACATGTAAAACATAAGACGATAGTGTTATGACTGGTCGGCCTGGTGTAGGATAATGTGATTGGGTGGAACATATTGCTACATGTCTGCGACATGAAGCTTCACTGCTAGAAATCACTGTAAACATATACACTGCAGACTTGGTAGCGATATGACTGAAAAGTTGTTAAAAATCGAAATCACACACACGCACACGCACACAAAGATACACATTTGCGCTTGCTCATCTTTCCCGTTTAAAATGTAGAATCGGGACCGACTACACCTGACTCATCCTCGTTAATTACATTGATAAATAGTGCATTTCTGGACTATTCTGCTCCTCGTATCATTTCTAATAACAAAACGACATTATCCTTTAATAACCTTAACAACCTATCCCCTTAAATTTCACCTGTGTATATTGTTTTTGATTTCTTCAATCGCTTAATTTCTTTGCCTTTCCAGACATACCACTGTTTACTCTCACGCGTGTTAGACCATTTATATTACTACTGTATTATGTGTCACTGAATAACTGACATTTACAGCCGTGTAACACTGCGTTTACGAATAAGAATGAAGCATTTTCCGGCTTAAAGTATTGCTGACCCCACCTCGTCTCAAAGAAGAGGTGGAGTCAGCAATAAGAGCACTGATGCATGGGACGGCAGCTGGAGAAGACAACATCCCAGCTAAACGTATCAAGAATGGGCGGGTGGGGGTTAACAGTGATAGAGCTACATACAAAACTCTGCAACAAGATCTGGCAGACAGGTGAATGGCCAGCACAGGGGACCCAGTCACTGATTATAACACTCTCTAGAAAAAGCAATCTCCAGTTGTGCCAAAATTACAGAACTATCAATTTGATAAGCCACGCTATTAAGGTGCTGTTGAAGATCATTTGAACAGACTGAAACTACAAGCAGAAGAAATAATCGCTGAAGAACAGACAGGGTTCCGGAGTGGAAGAAGCACAACAGAACAAATATTCAGTCTCAGAGTTCTGTGTGAAAAGTACTCGCAACATCAACAATACATCTATCAGGTGTTCATATATTTCAAAAAAACTTTTGACAGAGTTTGGCATGAGGCATTGTGGGTCACAATGAAGAAGTACACCATGGGTCAAAAGTTTCCCAATACCATCAAGCAGCTGTACGCCAAGGCTACCAGAGCTGTAATTTCTCAAGGTTCTGTGGGAGACTGGTTCCAGACAACAGTCGGAATACGGCAAGGCTATCTCCTGTCACCAACGCTTTCAACATTTACTTGGAGCGTATCATGAGCGAATCCCTGGAAAACAAATTTGGGATATTCAGCATTGGAGGGCGTAACCTATGCTTTGCAGACGACATTGATGGGCTGGCTGGCAATGAAGACGAGCTTGTCACCTTAGTGAAGAACCTGGATGAAACGTCTTCCCGATTTGACATGGAGATAAGGGCCGAGAAGACACAGTTGATGACAATAAGTGGCAAACAAATCTCACTCAAGATTAAAGTCAGAGCACAGGAACTGGAAACAGTGGGCCAGTTCAAATATCTTGGTTTCCTTATATGGTTAACAAAGCTGTATTGTTCAAGACATTCAAACCTAATCCACACACACATATCGATGATTCATTATGGTGCTTTTGGAATGATTTGTTTTCACATCGGAGTCTTCGATGTGGTAAGTACTGGCGAGAAATCGCGGTGTTTATATAAATGCAAACTAATACAATTTTCTCCTTTCTCGCATGTTTTCTTGGACGTTGATGAAAGGGAGAATTTAAGGCATCATCGTGAATCTGTGTCAGAACCTCTCAATTAAACTGGATTTCTTCTCTCTTGGTATTACAATGATGTCATATGCGTGAAAATTTCAATTTCGTTTTCATTTTCTCCCATAATGACATTGAAGGTAACAATATATGTTTGTCTAACTTGTTGCTGTTGTTGTAGTATTTAACGCCATTTTTCAGCACAAGATAGGCTATACATGGCGGCCAGTATTAATGGTGGAGGAAGAACCCGGGAAAACCCCAGAAAGAACTACCGACCCACGAGAAGCTACTGGCAAGCTTTCTCAGATGCCCACATTGGCTGAATCCGAGACTCGAACCCACGCAGAGGTGAGATGGCAGTGATCCGTAACGGAGAGCGCTTTAGACAACACGGCCACTCGTGGCCCCTGTTTATCTAACATCATACAATACCCCATCGTCTTAATAAAATACTTTCTGCAAAAACAAATGAATCTCCTTGTCCTTTGTTCAGTAAAGTGTAAAGTCGACTGCCGCTCTTTTCA
This sequence comes from Unio pictorum, assembly GCA_030141615.1. Lineage (NCBI taxonomy): Eukaryota > Metazoa > Mollusca > Bivalvia > Unionida > Unionidae > Unio > Unio pictorum. The sequence goes on along the minus strand of JARLTB010000187.1, from coordinate 6,803,944 downwards.
AAACCATACGATACGGTGTGGAGGACGATCGTAAACAAGTGATTTGCGTTCGATCAAACTATTGACAGGATCGGTTTTGCCTGAACCACTGGGTCCAGCAATGAGTCTCTTAAAGGATGACATGGATAAAGTTCTCGTCAATCACTTTTAGATCAGTTTGTGTTTAGAATTATAAGATTCCAAAAAAACGACATAAGACGTTTAAACCTTTCTACATTTCATTCGTTGCATGGTGTAACACATTCACAGATAAGAAATAAAAAACAAAGAAGAAAAAACCTTCATGGTTTTCTTTCTTTTGAAATTCACACAGTTTTGGCTGTCAAGTCTTTGCAATAATTTACACTTTTCCATGAATGAATCTGCTGGTAACCGATATAAAGAAATGTAATGTAGTCACTAAAAATGAATCTCGAGTTAATGGAATAAGTTAATAGACTTATTAATCAACAAAGTCTTGAACACTGCCATTAGCTTCCTTCCACTAAATTTGGTTGAATGTAAACTTAAGAAGTCATGAAAATCTATATTATATTTGCTGTTTATTATTGTCTGACCATTTGAAAGGCAACCGTATTATATGGCATTCAGATACATATGATTCAAACGTAATGTCATTTCGGATTCATTTGTTATTTTTGGTTTCACTTGGGAATCTTGACAAACTCTTCATAAATGCATTCTCGGAGCTCAGGAGGTAGATTCTGAAGTACGGTCCAAAACAGGTCATTTAACATGATATCAGTACCACATGGCATGGCAAGTTTTATAACGTGTTCGCAAGAGTTGTGTCATGTATTGGCACAAAACCGCTTTTTGACGTTTCTACAGCCTTCAGAAATCAATGCTTTTCCATTTATTAAATATTTTTTTGTATTGATGCAAGTGTATATTCCCTTTCATTTGCAACTTTACAAAGTCTCTGATCCATTGGTATATAATAATAATAATAATAATAATAATAATAATAATAATAATAATAATAATAATAATAATAATAATGAGGACTTTGCATAGCACCTAATCTTTCGAAGCTCTAAGCGCTTTATAACATCTATAATGAAATGACTACACTACAGAAAAACAAATGACAAAAACAATGAAATTGGAAAACATAAAAACATGCTGAAATATATAAGATAAAAAAACATTATTTGGTCTCTAAGTTTGTTCCTGCAATCGAAAAGGGTGAGTGTTAAGAGCACTCTTTAAAGGGACCAATGTGTCTTTGTGTTTAATTTCAATGGGCTATTCGTTCAACATCGCCGTGCCCTGGTATGCAAAAGAACGTTGTCCATATGACTTCGTTTTCATTATATACTAAATCTGCTCTTCTGGACTGTCCATTACAAAACTAATTCGTTCACGCAGATGCTGATGGCAGATGTCATGGCATCGATAGCCTTACATCGACGTAGATAGTTGCTTTTCCATAGTATTTCCCAAGAATAATCTTACGGAAATAGCAAGAGTTTAAAGATAAAACAACAAATTATGTTGGGTTTGTGTTTGGCAATCGCGCTGTAAATGAGTTATATGGGCTCCATATGTAACATATTCAGTTCTTGCATGTATATTGCACCAATCAAAAATGCACACAGAGAGCACTGAGGACATCTGAATCCCCATGGAAGCTGTAACGTTCAATTCTAATTCGTGATATTTCACACCAAAACTAAAGCACATGTTTTGGTCCCAATATCCCCTAGGCCTAGGTTCTGGCTTTGAGGCTTAGTTATTCCATATAAATATGCCACTTTCCTTGGAACGGCTGAAATCAACTTTCAAAATACTGCAATAGTACAAAACGACCGGAAACTTGTATTCTTCTTTGATTCGTTATTCTTGATGAATGTGTGATGGTACTGTAGCTGGTGTATGAGAGTACTGATGACATCCATAGTTGGGTACAATACTGGCATAGTGGTAAGGTCGTACTACATCAAACGTGTCGTATGGTACAGCGATGTCACAATGATGAAGTTGAATTATAGTGCTGTTTCGCCCATTAGGGGCATGCAACACTGTTTTAAGTTTCCAGCAAAGCTGGATATTTAATTACTCTTGGGGAGGGGGAATGGTTCCGCTTCCCCCAGGCATTTATGTACTCAAGGAGTACTATTTAATTTGGTCGTCATTTCGGGGTTGCTATTAAATAACCATCGACCTGAATGGAGGATCCTGGGTGAATGGGAAAAGACCCAACACACACTCAACCTTAACAGCCAATTGTGTGTGTTAATGGTGTGCAATGGCGCAAGTGGAGATATTGGAAATTAATTTCACATCTCCGCCATTTTGGAGCTATCCGATTTGTAGCAATAAAAGAGAGGTACCATTAAGTCCAAGGATGTTGTACAGCCCGCAACATCGTGATTCCGTGCCTAATTCAAATCTGGTCCAGTTATTACTAATGGACAGGAATATTCCAATAATGTGTGATCCACCTATGCAATTAAATCAAATCAATGAAGTTGTAAAATTTGTTTAACTATATTAACTTTCCAATATTTCTAGTACAAAGTGTACGTGTATTAAGTCCCTAACAAGTTTGAATACTAAGATGTCTATGCGACATAAATAAGTATAGTCACTGTTTGGTAAAAATAGCTTGTTCATTTTGAACGGTGTTCACAAAAATGATCAAGTCAGGTTTCGTGAAATGTTCGAAAAGGATTCTCGTACCAAATGAGGACCCTGAACGCAATCGGATTCTTTTCTGTGATGCTTTTTCTTGTCTGTTTGAGTAGCCTCTAATGTCAGGCTGCCATCTTGTTCTCGTGGTGTCCCAGCATATGGTTGTTCCTCCGGACAAGCCATCATTTTCCTTTGTCCTGGGTTCTTTGAAGTTGTTTTTCTCCTGATGTTTTTCCGGTTTTGGTCCAGCGGTGATGTCCCTTTATCCAAACTTTTTCCCCCTAAATTGGATGAACTCGGTGCTGTTTTGAGTTAATAGGGTATACAGCCCCATACGCCCCAGCCCTTATAGTTGAGCTGGGGTCTGTATGCCTAAAGTTAGATAAAATTTAATTGCAGCCTTGTTCTGCGGACCTGGTAGTCTTGGGCTTTTAGACTACCTTAAACTGTCTAAATTGGGACCATAATATCGGGACATAATTTTATGATAGTCTGGTCTCAGATAATTTACTTATATTTAATTTTTGGCTTTCTGACTTTAGATTTTGATACGTATTTGGTAATTTTTTTTTACTGTCAATGAAGCTGTATTGAGAGGAAAGTTATAGAAGGTAATAGGATTGAGGGTAGGTTCCTATACTTATTTTATGCACTTATTTGTTATTATTTGTTTGTTTATTTTTTGCCTTTTACATGGTGTTTTTTAATTCCCTAATTGTCTTCATTATCGGTTCGTTGTGATTTGTATTCCCTGTTACTTTATCTTTCATCTACTTTGTTGACTTGTTATTATTTCCGGAGTGATTTGATTACTCAAAGGGCTTTGAGTAATTTTTCCAGGTTCCCTAGTTTGTTTCTAGGGTTACTCGCGTCTTTATTTTTCGGTTTGGTTGCTCAGTGTATGAGACTTGGTGATCTCATGCCCACCGTAGTGTATGTGGGTTCCAAGGACGGTTAAGATATATCTGCTCATTCCTGGTGGTGTTTCCATTCCTTAAAGAGGCTTTCTTTTTGGTTGCCTATCCCGGGAATACTCTAGTACTAGTTTTTATGTAATCCTTTTGATCTCCCTATTTCGTTTATAGGGTTACTCGCATCTTTAATTTCCGGTTTGGTTGCTCAGTATACGAGCCTTGATCATCGTATGCCCACCGCATTGTATGTAAGTTTCAAGGATGGTTGAGATCTACCTGCTCATTCCTGCTGGTGCTTCCATCCCTTAAAGAGGCTTTCATTTTTGATGATTACTTTTGGTCTAAGCTAATACCAGTTTTCTTCCGTAGTTGTTTTTTCTCCCTATTATGTTCTTTAATTTCCTATTTTCTAAATTGTCTCTAGTAGCTGTGTTGTTTTTGAAAATTAAATTATATTTTTGAATGTTGTTTGGGGGTTGATATTTGTTAATTGAATTATTTCTGGGTATATATATGGGGCGGCTATGATTTGTTGTACGGATCTGAATTTGTCCCTTTCCTTCTTGGTTATTCTACCATCATTAAAGATGTGGTGTAAATGTTCTGGGGTGTTACAATTGTAGCAATTTATGTTATGTGGGAAGGGTCCTATGTGTTTTCCAAAGCTGTTTGCCAGTTTAGTTTTTCCTAAGAGAATTCGATTGATTATTGTTTGTTCATAGCCTGTGCACCTAGGTGGTTTTCTATTTCTATTTACTTCCGTGATGGTATTATATAATTGTCTCCCTTTGTGATATCGGTTTGCCATTTATTGTTAATTAATGTGTTGATTAGGCTGTATAGTTCACGTTGACTATATTCGAGTGGCATGTAATTTGGTTCATTGAGGTTTTCTTTAGCTCTCTGGTCTGCTAAGTCATTTTCTTGGATATTGATGTGGGATGGAATCCACATGTATTATATGCTTAATTTGTTTATATTTATTTGTTTCATTATTGCGTTGGTTTGATTTAGGAAATTCTCTCTTGATTTAGTGGTGTTATTTTGGATTTAGGTTATGACACCAATCGATTCACTTATTACAACTATCTTGTTTGGTTTGTTTTTCTCAATCCATTTTAGTGCTTCTAAGATGGCCCAGAATTCAGCTGTGTATATGGAGCAGTAGTCAGGTAGACGCCACTCCATTTGTTTATTCAGCTCAGGTATTACCATTGCTGTAGCTGTTTTGCAAGGATTTATTATTTTGGATCCATCTGTGTATATTTTGTGGTAATTTTGATATTTGATGTTAATTTCTTTTAAAGCTAATGTTTTTAGATAGTTTGCTTGGTTTTCCTTTGTTTCCTTTAGTTGAAAGGGAATTATTTACTATAGGTTTTATATTACTCCAACTTTCTTTATCATATGTAATCTTACTTTCTGCTATATTGACTATTGGTGTTATGTTATTCCAAGGCTCTTTGCCATATGAGTATTTTCGGCCCGGAATAACTCTATTGGAAGTTGATGTTTTAAATCATGAACTAGTTTTCCCATTGGGGGTTGTGGGTTGGGTTTCATAGTTGCCCTGAAGGGTATATTACAATTATTTATTGCCTGGTAAGTTTGGTGAGGTTTCGGGTGTGTTGAAAGTTTGATTGCATATTTTAGGATAAGTTCCTGCCTTCTTAGATGTAACGGCAGTTCTCTGGTTAAGATTTGCAGCTCAGCTAGTAAGGTTGATGGCAGTGCGCCAGTGCCAAAATGGGGCTTTTCTCTGAATTTTATCTAATTTATTTAATTGACATTTGGGTGCCGTGTTGTATATTTGGCAGCCATAGTCTAGTTTAGATCTTAGTAAAGCCCTGTATAAAGTTAGGGTTGTTTCTTGATTTTCTGCCCACTTGGTACCTGTTATGTTTCTTAATAAGTTTAAGTCCTGATTACATTTTTGTACTACTTCATCTATGTGATGCGCCCATTTGAGATGCTCATCATAACACATATCCAGAAATCGGGCTACTTTTACAAATTTTATTTCTTGATTTTGTATGTTTAGCTTAGAGTATTGTCTTTAATTTCTGTTATGTGGGGTAAATAGTACTGCTACCGTTTTTTTTTTTTTTTGGTGCGATAGTTTGAATCCCCATTTATTTGCCCATTCTTCTATATTATTCAAAATATCTTGCAAATCTGTTATAATTTTGTGGTTGGATGGGTTTCCTGCTCTCCATAGTCCACTATCATCTGGAAATTGCGATAATTCAACTTCAAGTGATGCCAGAGTTCTGTCAAGGTCGTTTATCATTAGATTGAAAAGAGTGGGACTGAGTACACTCCCTTGTGGGGTTCTATTTTTCGAGGGTATGTTCTTCGGAGCAAATGTCTCCTACTCTAGTTATTATTTTGCGGTCAGTGAAGAAATTTTCAATGAAGTTATACATCTTTCCCGTAATGTCTTAGTGATTTAATCTGGCTATTAGACCTTTGGTCCATACGAGATCGAATGCTTTTTCCAGATCTATCAACATCGCAATTAAATTTCTGTCCGCTTTTCTTTTAATGTTAAATGCCAATTTTATCGCAGTTTCTAATCTTATGAGTTGGTCCGTAGTGGACCTTTGGTTCCTAAATCCACATTGGTTTTCAGACAGTAGTTTGTAATATTCAAGGCAGTGTCTGAGTCTTTTGGAAATTATGGTTTCCATAATCTTGCATATATTGTTGGTTAGTAAAATGGGTCGATATGAGTTGATGTCATTGCGATCTTTGTTTAGTTTTAAGATGGGTATTACTATCGCAGTTTTCCAATTTTTTTATGTCACAAGTTACCTGCTTGGAAGCTACCATGAATGAATTACGTTACACACGTCCTGATTGGTGGAAATCACCAATTGGTTTCGATTCGAATATATAAATATATAAAAATAAATAAACAAATATATATATATATATATATATATATATATATATATATATATATATATATATATATATATATATATATATATATATAGAGAGAGAGAGAGAGAGAGAGAGAGAGAGAGAGAGGGGGGGGGGGAAGAGGGGATGTACATTGTGTTTTCTGGTCTCAAGACAGCTAGAGAAGAGATGGAAAACGTTACATCTCCCGACACCCATTTCAAGTATACCGTTTCATACAGACTAGTGTATCTCGGATCAACGTGGGCAATCATATGCAGCTCAGACACGTATCTTTGGAAGAAAAGAGTATATATAACTATAAAGGAGGAGACCCAAGAGGGTATTGGCATGTGGAACCTATTGGTGTTATAGGTCTATTAAGACAAGGAACAATCAACCGATTACACGTATAATGATTTAAATGTTGCATTTATTAAATTAGTGGCTTTTCAATGGGAAAATGAATGGATTTTTATATTCGCTAACACATTTCTTGCGCTAACAGATTCCCTGAGCATTGCAGATATAAGTTCAGCTTAAATGTCATTACGTTAAATAAACATTTTGAGTAAGAGCGTAACATCACTAAAGAACATATTCAAAGCATTTTGGTCTATATATATATATATATATATATATATATATATATATATATATATATATATATATGTATATATATATGTATATATATATATATATATATATATATATATATATATATATATATGTGTATATATATATGTATATATGTATATGTATATATGTATATATATATATATATATATATATATATATATATATATATATATATATATATATATATATATATATATATATATATGTATATGTATGTATATGTATGTATATATATTATATATATATATATATATATATATATATATATATATATATATATATATATATATATATATATATATATATATATATATATATATATATATATATATATATATATGTCCATGTGTGTGTGTGTATGACTAACTGATTTGCACTTTACTTCTTGCGTTAGTGAAATTTCGTGACTGGTCGAGCTTCTTTATAAAAAATGATCTTGTTACGACTGAAAACCACATTTTAATGATGTTCTAATCCAGTTATATTACTGTAATGCACTGTTTAGCGCATCGTTTTGTGACACAACAATGTCTTCTGTTATGTCAGTGACAGAAGACAAACAACGCTAAGCATATTTGTGAAATAATTTAGTCGATGTCCTGTTATATTATATTTGGATTGGTTGGTGCAAATTACGTTATAGACGTAATCCATCACTGCAGTAACCGCTAAAAGCATCACAGACCAGATCAACTATGACAAAAAGGAAATTCTGTCGTGACAAAGCAACCAATCCTCAGAGTTTAGTTTTGATTGGCGGAGTGATGGCTTTCACGCTTAATATATTCTACTCCTAATGTGTGATCAGTGGAAATCAACAATGGACTTGTAGTTCACACAGTAATACAAAGTGAGACCAACGTTAACAGATTTTGATAGCAATTTAGCTTTATACTTTTGATCGTATAATATTCATTTAAACTTTAAAAGAAACGAAAAGCTTTCCAAACTGAGTTAAGTAATGATAGATTTTATAAGGGGGAACTTCTAAACAAAGGTAAGTGCTGTATGTTAGAAAAAGCTAAGGTACACCTATCTAGGTTACTGCATCATACGAACATCACGTCAATCATTGACTGATATTTAGCATTTTAGAAATTTAAATATTATTGTTAAAATTATACTTTTTTAGATATTGTTTTGTAATTTGACTTCTGCAAATTTGACTGCTACAAATTCGTATTTTTGTTTGATGGCCAGATGAATTCTTTTATATGAAAACAAATAAAATTGATTTTGATGTTTGCTTTAATAAACGTGTCCGATAAAGGTATCGAGCAGTGACCAATTTTTGGCCATGACAATTAAACGTTGAAATTACGACTTCGTATTCACGGAATGTGAACGTTATGAACTTTAGCTGCTTCCAGCCGGTCACCCATATATGATGTCAGAGGATATACAAGGTCATTTAGTCAGCCTTGACCTCATTTATAATGGTTTAGCTCTAGTTAAAACAAAACTCTTACTCTCCCTCATTGCTTATTTAAAATGACCAAGGGCAGAAGTGGTCATCTATTGTGGTCATCTATTCCCTATTGTCGATGTAATTTAAGTCCCGTTTGAACTTGATTGTCATATGTGAAATATGAAGGTCTTATGGAAGGGATAAAAGGAAGGTAAAGTGTATATATTTGCAATTTAGAGAAAAAAATTTAAACTGACAAAGTACAGTTTATAAATGAGGTTGCCACACATTTTTTAATGTATTAATGTGGATAAATGCGTGCAACTTAACGTTCTTTATTTCAGAATGATCTGGTTTATATCTATCCCTCTGATCGTGATCAGCCTGGTTCCATATGTCAAAGGAACAGTTGAGCAAACAGATATCCCTGAAGAACTAACATGGAACTTTTACGTAGCACAGAAGAAAACGTCCATGTCAAACACTCCTGCAAATGCCATTCAGGCATGGTGTACAAATGTATATAAATGGCAGTATGACAGCATCGTTCACGGTGGCAGAAACGCTTCTACTGGGACAAGACAACTCGTAAATCATCTTTCTGATCACGTTAATCTCTCCATCCGTCGTATTGGCCACGTCAAGCGCCAAGTCGCTCCCAGTGGACCAAAGAGAAGGAGAAAGGAGATCCGAATGCTGTCTGAAAAAGAACTTGATCTTTACTTCCGGGCTGTCAGAGCAGCTAAATCGAACACGGTAACACACATAGATTAACAGCGACAATAGTAATACTACTGCGATTTTTACTACTACAAATATTATTATAATAGCTCTGATAATGATTCAAGCTCATATTATTGATGTCCTTTTTACACTAGTATCTGTACAGCTATTGCTATTAGTTCTAGTACTACTGCTATTAGTTCTAGTACTACTGCTATTACTTCTGGTACTAGTGCTATTACTTCTAGTACTAGTGCTATTACTTTTAATGCTAGTGCTATTACGTCTAGTCCTATTCATATGGTACTAGTGCTATTACTTCTAGTGCTAGTGCTATTGCTTCTAGTGCTAGTGCTATTACGTCTAGTCCTATTCATCTTACCATTATGCTGATGCTACAGCGTAACATTCAATGCAATACCTGGTATTAAAAGTTATATCAATCATAGGGTGACAAGGATGACGTAGGATATCAAGAGGAATAAAGTGATGATCACTGTCGTGGTTTCCATAGACAAATAGTGTGTAGTTTTCAGCGACAATATGTCAGTAACTCCGTTTCATAAATGTATACGTTGTAACATAGCCTTTGTTATGCTTACATGCGTTCTTTCCAGACCACAGCACCAAACGTCTACGAGGCACTGGCAGAATTTCATACCGGAATTACATCCATCTCAGCTCATGGAGGATGCAACTTTTTCGGCTGGCACAGAGTTTTTCTGTTGATGTAAGTATTTTAAATAATTAATTACACTGATTTAATTTTATAAAATTCCTTATTTAACTTCATTTGTTTTCCTATTCAAATATATTCAGTGATGTTGATTCCATGTAGATGAGTTTTTTCTTGATCACTTGGACGAACCCATTCGGTTTATTTAAATTTACATTTATGCTTCATCTGTGTGCATATGGTTTAAATCTCTGTTGTACTCTGCATGTTATTTATTTATTTATTTATTTATTTATTTATTTATTTATTTATTTATTTATTTATTTATTTATTTATTAGGTATGAAAATATGTTGAGGGATCAGGGACCCGAGTATGCAGAAGTGACAATCCCTTATTGGGACTCGCGTCTGGAGGCAAGGATGGATCAACCAACCAGCACCGTTTTATTTACTGACCGACTACTCGGTACAGGATCCGGTGAAGCGTCCGGCGGAATTCTGGGAAGTGGATGGGCAACTTCTGCTGGTCCGCTCGTAAGAAATATTGGGACTGATGGACCTCCTATGACTGATGAAGCGATTGTTAACGTGACAAGAATGACACGAATGAGAGAAATCTGTGGTGCCGACTCAAGTATAGAGAGTGACTTAGAGTTTCATCACAATGGAATCCATAGATGGGTTGACGGTCAGATGGCCATGTTACAGACGTCTGCATTAGACCCCGCGTTCTGGAGCCACCATACCTTTATAGATTTTGTCTGGGAGGCATTCCGAATGAATTCTCAGAGAAATGGAGTGAATATTGAGACGGACTACCCCGAGAACCCAACCACCATGGGGGCTGCAGAACTGCACGCACCTGATGCGGCTCTTGGATTCGCTGAGATGAAGGTGATAGATGGGTTGAGTAACACATTCACAACAGAGATCTACGAATATGATCCTCCACCGACCTGCACTGCACAGAACCCAGACTGTGGGTCTAAATATCTAAAATGCGTTGTTTTCAGAAATAATGCTCACTGCGTCTCCAGAACTTTGGCGGAAGTAATCCAGTGGGAAAATGACCAAACGAGACACACTACAGTCGCTCCTACTTCGTCCATTCCATCTACACAACCGCCTACTATATGTCCAAACCCATCTCCACCTCAAACATATAACGAACAGGACAAGCCTTATCAAAACCATTATTGTCTGAACGGAAAAAGTGACATTCGTCAGTGGGTTTATATTCCAGTGAAGGTCATCTACCGAAGACCTCCAGAGTACAAAAGCTATGGTTCCTACCCCATCTACAATGGGAAATCCAGCAAGACTAATGATATTTATGCTCCGGGAGCGTACAGCAACGTATATCAGTACTTAAAGAACGGACAACCCGCAAAGTACGAGACATGTGCAGAAGGAGACAAGAGGATTTCGTCTGTCTACATCAAATCTGTTGGACTTAATTACGACGGAATATATAAGGAATACGCCATTGTTGATCGTCGTATAGCTATTACAGAATCCACCGTTTATATTGCGGTGAAGAATCCAGCCAAAGTAAGTTCGTTGGCCCTACTCCAAGCTACCGACTCCTGCGGTAGGGTGTGTAGACCTGTATGTAAGGTACAAAATTCAAATATCTACCGTCCGTGCAGTGGAGCCATCCGGCTTACTTCTGCCCTCCCGAGACATTACGGTTCAGACTTCGGAAATGCGGTGATGGACGTCTGGGATTTCACAGCTGATAAAAGTTGTCCTCAGTTCAGCAATGCAAACATATTAATTGCATTTAATTGCGATTTCCAGACAGACTGGTTCTGGCCAACCAAACAGCCTCCTGTACAGCAGTCTGTTCCATCAGGAAATGTAATTCGGAAACCAGTCAAAAATGCCACTGCTGTACCTGGTAGGTTAAAGCTTCACCTTTTATATTTGAGAGAGAGAGAGAGAGAGAGAGAGAGAGAGAGAGAGAGAGAGAGAGAGAGAGAGAGAGAGAAAAATCGGTTTTAAAAAATGGAAATTGCGAATACATTGTTGTTTCGGAAGATTAATATCAGTTTCTTTAATTAAGTTTTATCATCTTCCTTAAATAGAAATATATAAACATTTCAATATCGTTACATTTTGTTACTTGGCAAATATTCTTCATGACTCAAATTCTCGATGATTCAGGGCTAAATTGATCACTGAACCATAACATTTGCAAGTTAGTACAATATATGCAAATTTATCAATGTGTATACATTATACGAGGGCAAAACTGGAAGACTCGTCTACTTATGGACACTGGATATATGAAGACAACCATGAACCGTTTTGAAATCTCATTTAAGAGATGTATGAGTTGTGACAAATAATGTCTTCGCAAAAAATAGAAGCAAACTCCTTGTTAGCTGAAGTTTATTGCAGAGAAATGCATTATAAAAGAAACATTTGAATACTTAACCATTGTTATTGATAGGTGTTGAACCTTCATTACTTTGTAAGAGACGAAAGATTTAAATATAAATATAATATATATAAATTAAATATATCGCTTTCTGTTAAGAATACAATTTTTTTAAACGTGCTCAAATTCAAACCTTTACCTTTTTACTTAGCACAGTAACACTAATATACATATGTTTATTAAATTCGGTTTGTGGTCCGGCTATGTTACTTATTTAGTTTGCAGCCAGCAAAAACAATATTTTTAAAGTATCATTTACTTGCATATGTCATATTTCCTTTATCTATGTATTTGGATGTCTCGCAAAAAGAATTTAACTATGTACACATTCAGTGTCATACATGTCATTCAGTTGTATTTACTTCCATCTTTGTTTACACATGTTGCTTAACTCGATATTTGTAATTATTAATTTTTTTCTTGAGGCCTCAGACAAAACAGAATATGTTGCAAGAGAATTGTACATTTCGTTCTTCTAACCAAGTATATCATTTATTTCGTGCATTCAGATTATTTCTACAAACACAAAGAGGTTATAAAAACGTGACAAAAATGCTCGCAAAATATTCTTAATTTTAGCTTCTTCTCCAATGTAGCACACATTCAGTTGTGTAAAAAAAAATATATTGTGACATGTTTCTAGTTCCAAATTGATATTAAAACAAAATATAGATTTGATAAAAAGTGTCAATAAATATTGGTAGAGCAAACAACAGTGATAACTAAGAATATGTATAGACACAATGCAAAATAGGCATGTAAGTAAATAATTACTGGGTACTGCTTGTTTGTGCTTATAGTTGTTTAGAGGAGTGTTGTTCATTTAAGACCTTGTCTGTTTTTATTCAACAGGGTGCGATCTAGGGTACGGATGTGTTGTTAACAAGCCATGTGCAGTTCTTAGCGAAGAAGGGAAAGACAAGGCAATGTGTCCCACTCTGCAGTATCAATGCATGAATTCTTGCCATATGTATGCAAGGTGTTGGCAAGGGAAATTGCACGTGCAGCAATGTAATCGTGGCACGCGTTACGACCAATCTAGCCTGAAGTGCGTACCCGGAGTGTGTGATTACAGTCGTTCATCGACGGGGTTGCCGCGTGACAAACGTGGATGAATATTATGACAACGTTTTGCATTGGCGAAGAAAACAAAGCGAGTCTCAGGGCACGTCAAATCTTGGTTGCTCGTATAATAATTACATCAGTCAGAAACATGGCAGCCATTCCATTGTTCTTCAAGACTGTTTTCAATATCAACAGGAACTGACGTACTACCTCGCTTTTCCCTTTGTGTTATAAGGTTCTCGTTTGGTGCAATATTTTTTCATACGATAATATATTTATTTTATATCTTTGACATTACTGAACTACTGAACGTTTAAAGATTCGTTGGTCGGGTTACCTTTTCAAGTAACTTAATGTTTGTAGGAAAACTTCCTAATTAAAATTAATTTTCATTGTATTTCCCTAGATGTGCTGCTTTAGTCCATCGTTCTGCATGTTTAAATTTCATTAAAATTGGATTTGCGGTTCAGGCAGAACAATACATCGTACAGTCCATGTTGTAAACAATGTCGTGAAAAAAATATGAAATTCCAAATAGTGTACATACATGCCACGCTGTGAACCATGTAGAAAAATGTGTAATGCAAAATATTGTACATACAGGTCACACTACATAACATGTGAACAATGTTAAATGCCAAATATCGTACAGAACTTGCTGTAAATCATGTCGTGTGAAAATGCGAAATTCCAAATATTGTGCAGGTCACTCTGTATACTATATCATGAAAACGTCTGATATGCCTAACGACTTTGGAAACTTCTTGTGAAGAATTTCAGCATATAGGACGTTTCTTTATTTATTTATTAGTCTTTCATTGGCAACCTTTATCCAGCTCTGTATCTGTTTTTTGTGTTTAAAATACTTTGAATTGCTTGTGTACAATACGAGAAGATATTAAATTATATATGTATTTAAAATTTTGACCTTCAAATGTCCGTTGACATAGTAATATGTATATAAATGGTATTTACAATTTTCATACCTTTGTATTGTAGTTACTGGCAATAATTCATGAGTCAGAATACAATATGAAATAAATTTATATTTTCTAAACCCATTTTCATTAGTCTTAACTAATTATATTTTAGGTGTCTTTTGATTATTTGTTTCCTTCATGGCAACCTATGCAATATGTCGTTGTGTAAAACATATGCTGTATTACACACTGGTCATAAAAAAACAGGGTGTTAATCGTTTCTGAAACGCATTGCACACACATATTAATAAGCACCCAAACAGCTGTTTCGATCTATGTATGTGGTACAATGTACAAAGTTCCTATAATAAAACATTTTAGATGGATCTTTTGTTGAATCTGTCGATTTTAAGATAACACAATACAGCTGTGTTTGTACATTTTCTGCTGTTGTAGTATCTGTACAGCATCAGACAATTCTTACATGCAGATACGTCACAGCATTCATAAATGAGCAGCCAGGGTGAATTCAAATGTTTTAACATGTCAACGATGTTTTAACATCTGCATCATCTTCTTTCAACCCTCTTACAATCATACAGGTCATGCAGGCATATTTACTAAAATTAATTTAATTAAAATTTACTAAAAGTAATTTAATTAACATTGACTAATTGTTAGCTTAATGCTTAAAAAATGTATACTAAATTAGTTTCGCAGGACGGTATTGTTACGACTCCTTGGTCTTAAAAGAAGTAATAAGAAAAAGCATGACCAGCAGGTTTTGTATAATTGAACATATTAACTGATTTCTCTAAATTAAAAAAAATAAGAATTGAAAATAACTTGGAGTACAGAAAATGAAATCCTAAAATCCTAAATGTTCTATCAATTCCGATAGTTTCGAGTAATACGAATGAAATCCGAATTTTATCTGAATGCCAATCGGTAATATGCTGGTGTGCCAACATTACATAATACAATATGATATAATCCCAAAATGGCTTTAAATGAAGTCACAGTAATTCCAATACAGTTATAAATTCATGTCTGAATGTTTGACAGTAATTCTGAATAACTATTATATATTCTAGTAATCTTTAACGTAATGTAAGATAATTGCAATTCCAACAAATAATTAAGTTAAATAAATAAATTTATTTCAGATAATAACCTCGAAAAATGTTCTTTACTATTAAAAACGACTAATTCGAAGTATTAATTCTCTTTTAAAGAATTATACTATGCAATAGGGAGAATGCAATGCAAAACTTTACATGAATCATTGATGTATTTTGAAATCACTTACCAGTGAGCAATAGTCACGTGGTTTCTACTAGTTATCAGGAAATAGGTCAGTTTGGCCTTTCATCAGAACATATGTTTTTGTCGCATCACGTGATGTTTACTTGTACTTGTTCGATTCAACCTTGGAACTTATGAATCCACCAATAAATGCGAATGTTATGTGACTCATCCTACATCACACACTCATTCATGGAAAATTAGCATTCAAATGTCATTAACCAAACTACCCTTACAAAAACTACTATTTGATATAAAACACCGACATTTGTTTTTCTGTCTGTGTGTAACGCTTGACAAACAGGTCATGAGTTCGAAGATCAAAGCGACATCTAAACTATTTTAAAACACATTTTGGCTTAATTAACACAGCTGAGAGAAACGTTCAAAACACAATAATTCTAATTTTTCTATTTCTACATCAATGTTTCAACACTAGAAGCGACAGGAGTCACAACTACTACCATCCCCACATATGTCAAGTCAATAATTGTTTTAAACCAATAGCTGTTTTTAGGATCTCAGCCACATTAGTCGGATGATTGGTACATCAGATAAAGCTCATATTCCATTTCAGATGAATGCGCTCGTGTGTGCGTGCTTTAACTATTTCATCCTTGACAAAAACAAATGAAGAAAAATATACACTTACTTATTTTTGTTTATTCTCAGGAATACGAATCACAACACAATTTCCAAAATATAATATATATGTTAAGTTCCTATTTTTCTCTTTCAACTGTCATATCCTACTTTAATTTCGTACCTGGAATTGGTTCTTCTGTTTTGTCTGCGGGTTGTCCTATTTCGATTTCTTCACAAGAACGGATTTTTGTTATGTTTCTGATTCTGAACTATCGATCCTGCGTTCTTTTCTCTTTGAACACTTCGAAGTCCATTATCCTTTTTTCTGTGTTGTTGATAACGTGTATTTTTATTTCTCCTCTCTTTACTCTGTTTGAAGAGGTTTCTGTTCATTGACGTGGACATTCTGGAGTCTGTTATTCTACCCCTGATAGATGTAACGGGTATCTTAACTCTCTACTACATTATAAACCACGTGCGTGTATAATATTCCTTTGGTGCTCATCCAGTATTCTATTGTAGTTTGTATCATTCACATTCAACAATGTCTCGTTGAAGGTTTCCAGAAATTCAGGTTTCCAAACCAATCGGGAATCCAGACTTGTCTTCTTGACTTCCTTTCCTTACGAAAAAGAAAAAAGAACTAGTTATGGGTAATTGTCCATGCTGATGCCTAGCACCAATCAACTTATCTCAACAATTAATGCATGAAATTATTGACGGGAGCTAACCTGTCAGTAGCACTTAGATTCGTATTATCTGTTTGTCGAACTTTCTCCTGCATATAAAAGTAAATGTTATTCATATCGAGGTAATATGAGCTGAAGTTGAAATAGACAAAACGGGATGAAATTATGCCAATTGGATTTCTCTCATAGTAATCCCAATTGGTTGAAGAGCTAGAGTATCGATTCACGACTTGGAACATTAACAAGGTGGCATCGTTTGAATCTTCTAGTAATCAAAATCTTCGAAAGCTGGATTTATGTTTTTCTTCTTTTTCGAAGGGTGTTTATGGGGATTAAAACATATTTGATATCTCTTTCAACATTGCCTTGCGTCGTAGAAAAAGAATCTTTGCCTCGCCTGGACTTGGACACGAATTATGAGGGTGTTTATGGAGACCCAGTGCTTATTTTCATTCTTGAATGATGCCATTCTTTTTCTGTATTAATATAACCATTTGTTTAAGACTCCGTTAGTTGATGAGTACGTTTCAACGTTCTTTTGTCGTTGTGTCCAAACTGCATGCAATTCTCGAGTGACCTTAATTTTTAAGTTGGGTCTTACTGTATGCCATGCCCTCGTCCATGTCCTCGTTGTAGAGGTACTTCTCTGTAGACGTGACTAAACTGTTACAATTCATAATGATTTCTTTCTTTTATTATAATTTTTTTTCGTAGTTTTAACCATTTTTCAGTCATATCGCTACAATATCTGCAGTTAGGCAGTTTATAATGATGCCTAGCACTAGGGCACCATTTCGAGGACGAGCTGTATAATGTGTTGCTAGAAAACCTCGACTTTTGCTATAGCCTTTTTAATCGGTTCCATTCAATTACCACTGGTTGTTCAGTCTTTGGTGTTTGGGATGAAACTGTTCTTTGCTTTTTACGTGTATTTTTGCGAAGTCTCCGCAAATAGGTCCATTCAGATCCAATGGCAGATTTCAAATATACTCTTATATTATATACTTTGCTTGAATCTCAATAAATGCCTTGTAAATACGTTATCTCATCTCCAAGGATAAACAGTGAATACGCACGTGTAAGGTATTCAACACGAGTTTGATATTTTGGACTAGGCAAAGGAACGTAGCGACACCACGGAGTCAATCGGGAATGTTCCTTTAAAGCCGTATTTTCTACTGTCATCGTGGGGGCCGAGAGTGGCCGAATCTAAAGCGCTCTCCGTTACGGATCACTGCCATCTCACCTCTGTTTGAGTTTGAGTCTCAGACTCGGCTAATGTTGGTATGTAAGAAAGCCTGCTAGCAGCTTCTCGTGAGTCGATGGTTCTTCCCGGGGTTTTCTAGGTTTCTTAGTTCACCAATTATTCTGGATGCCATATATAGCCTATATTGTGCTGAAAATGGCGTTAAACCCTACAACAACTACTACTACTCTCATTCGTGACGAGTCGCAGCATAACTGAAACATATTTTGTAGTCAGCTTGTCCCCTTTGTCTATAGTAAACAAATCCTGTTGTGGCTAAAGGTTTTGGACTGGAATCTTCCAGATATATATGCCACTTCTCTTTGGACTTCTGGAACTGACTTCAAAAATACAATTAACAGGCGCCAGAAAACATGCATTCTTCTCTGAGTTGTGAATTTTCGATGATTTTATGGTGATGTACAAGTTGGTGAGTGTATGGATTATATCCATCGATGGATGCACAAATTGCATAGTGGTAATGTCGTACTACAGCGCTATGTCATACTGTACAGAATCACACGACTCTCACTGGACTTGATTAAACTTGGAGTCAAATGTAGATTCCTCACACCGTTTCTGTGTTTAATTCATTGTTCTCTGTGAACAAATTCTTACGACTCAATGGTCGAAAACTAACTAACAGAAAGAAGCAAAATCAACACGTTTTATAAAAACCAGTTTAATTGGCCATCTTATAAAAATGAAACTTTCAGAAGAACTTACAGTATTGTGAACTGAATCCAAAGTAAGCATTTAAAAGTTTATTTAAAGTCCAAACAAATAAAATGTGACGTATAAATTTCAGGTCCAAGAACATTCTGGACCGTCAACAGTCTTGAAGTGTCAAAATGGCATCATCTAGAACTCCTTTAACTAATACAAAATGGTTCAAAAATAATATTTTAGTCCAATGAGCACTTTCTATTTCCGCTGTATACTCAAAAAACAAATGTTCGCTTTCAAAAAATATTCAAAATACACCAGAAATACGTATGCAGACTTTATGTTACATCAAGAACACAAGAAATAAGAATCTGAAAATTATCAAGTACAGGTATAAGTTAAGATACGCATGTCGCTATTACCTACATGAAAAATTGCAAATTTCCAACCTCGTAGAAGAATTCACATGATTTAAATAACCAATGGGAATTTACTTAATTCTTTTAAAATACCACCTAACCAACCTGTCCAATGAAAAAATGCTGAATTTTGTCAACATATTTACTGATGTGTATTATTAGCAACTGGAAACATGTACGAAATGATCTATTTATAGACCTTACGAAATGATCTATTTATAGACCTTACCCAATTTTACTTTGGTAATATCATACAATACGCCCTATGCACGTACAACTCAATCAAACATTCGATAATCACTAGGATTTACAGTCACGAATAAAATAATCAAAAACATTATATATGATAGTCTGAAAAGGAAGTGATAGTTCTTTATGTTAGAATGCTTATAATGGAGAGTGATATGCTTATACCGTAACGTGTTGAAACCTTGAAGTTCTATTCGTCGAGACACTTTTCGGACTGAAGGTATCATGATTTGTATTACGTACGATGTTTTCACACGAAAGTCTTTATATTGACCTGGCTTAAAGGATTCCTTGAAAGAGGTCAAATCTGACCACTTGACTCGAACAATAGTTGAGGTTGATTAAATTTTCCTTTGCATTTGTTTTAAGTTTTCCATTGTCCTACTCTGTACTGAATTTTGCAATTGTTCGGTCCATCACTGCCAAAACAGACAATGTCTTCGTGATGTTCGTTTGTCGATTCTTCTAAGTGATATCTAGTAGGTCATTCAGTGTATATGAAACTATTCGTATCAATGCTAAGGACTCGATTTATTAAAGGTTGCAAGCCATACGATACTTTTAAACTGGCATTGCTGTCCAAAACTGTTTTTATGGCATTAACGAAATCTTCGGGTAGTGCACACTCGTTAACGAAATCTTCGGGTAGTGCACACTCGCTAACTGCTTCGTAATTAACCAAGATCAAATCATCACGTATGATTTCTACTTGTTTAATGAGTTCGGCTTTGTTGTCAATGAATTTACAGTATAGACCTGGATATACGACGTGTTAGGTAAATAATAATAATAATAATAATAATAATAATAATAATAATAATAATAATAATAATAATGAGGAATTTGTGTAGCGCCTAAGCTCAAAGCGCTTTACATCATCTATAATGATATGACTACACTACAGAAAAACAAATAACAAAAACCATGAAACTGGAAAACATAAACACATGCTGAAAACATATAAGATACAAAATATTATTAGGTCTATAAGTTTCTTCCTGCAGTCGAAAAAGGTGAGTTTTAAGAGCACTCTTAAAAAGAACCACTGTGTCTTTGTGTCTATTTTCAATGGGCAATTCGTTTCACATCGCCGTGTCCTGGTATGCAAAAGAACGTTGTCTATATAACTTCGTTTTCATAGCGGGAAAAATGAGTATTCGATTGTCAGAAGAGGAGCGTAAGTATTTTGCTGGTGTATACACTTGGGTGAGGCCGGATAGATATTTTGGACTGGAATCTGTCGGTAAAACATAGCACAGAGAACGAATTTTGTGTTTGATTCTGTATCGAATTGATAGCCAGTGTAGGGTACAGAGCAGCGGTGACGTGTGTTCTGATTGAGGTACTCTAAAGATGATCCGAGCAGCTGTGTTTTGAACTGTTTTGAAGTTTCTGGAGTAGATATTGTGACGAAGCAGACAGAATTTGAGTTACAATAGTCCAGTCTTTTGAAAGTACTAATAAACACACAAGTGTTTTACTGGCATGAACTGAAAGATATTTACGAATGGAACTGATGCGTCTCAGTTCAGGATATGCTGCTTTGCATATGTTCCTAACATGTTGGTGCAATGTGAGAGTACTGTCTTGAGTAACACCTAGGTTTCGTACTGTTTGTGAGAATTTAATGTTGGTGTTGCTGATATTTATTGTCTGAGGTAAAGGATGTGAATCATAAAATCTTTTTGTTGCGATCAGAATAGTCTCAGTTTTATCATCATTCATCTGCAGCTTGTTACATGTCATCCATGATTTCACATCAGCAATGCACCTCTCTACTGCTTGGATGGTAGGATCAACTTCAGTTGAGAGGCTAGACTTGTATATTTAAGTGTCGTCAGCGTACAATTAGTGAGACACTGGATGATGATCTATGACACTTGAGAGCGGCTGAGTGTATAGAATGAAGCGAACAGGTCCAAGTACAGACCTTTGTGGAACACCACACCATAGATCATCTGGGCTGGAGTGTATTCTATTTGCAGATACAATTTGTGTCCTGTTGACTACGTAGGACTTGAATCACTGTAAGGCTATATTCTAAATGGCAAATACATCCTGGAGACGGTGAAGTAATATATCATGTGTGTCATCTGCTGCAGACGATTCAAGGAGGGTGAGGACTCTAATCTTTCAACTATCCAAAGCAGAGAGAATGTCATTAAATACTTTCAGAAGAGTAGTTTCAGTACTGTGGCAAGGCGATATGCAGACTGTACATTGATAAAAAACTGTCTGAATTCAAATGAGATACAAGTTGGGTTAGAACAACTTTTTCTAAGATATTTGTATATGAATGGGAGATTATAAACTAGGCGGTAGTTCTTTAAATTGTTATGGTCAAGCGTTTATTTCTTCAGCAGAGGTTTTACGAAGACAATTTTGAAAAATGATGGGAATTCCCCCGTTGAGAGAGAGAGAGAGAGAGAGAGAGAGAGAGAGAGAGAGAGAGAGAGAGAGAGAGAGAGAGAGAGAGAGAGAGAGAGAGAGATATTAATAACATAAGTTAGTGAAGGCAAGGTTGGGTCTAAGCACTCAAGCAGCAGTGATGTTGGAATTTTATCAAATTCACAAGACTTTGATGCACTCTTCATCACGATTGTCCGTACTAAATCAATAGAGACAGGTTCAAATGCTCCTATTGGTTGTCGCTGAAATTCTGTATCATAACTTAATGGTGACGAGTCAATTGAAATTGTTTGTACCTTGTCACGGAAGAAATTTGCAAATAAGTCCGGAAGATCTACTGGAGAGAAGGTAGTTGGAATTGGAGTACATTTGTGCCTTGATATTAGTTTGAACTCGAAGAGCTCTTTGCAACTTGAACTCTCCGTGATCTTAGTACACTAGTAAGATAATTTTGCTAAATGGACTATGTTTGTGACGTTCTTCTTAGTGGCTTCATATATTTGTTTTTGAATAGTGAGTCTGGTGGAAAGCCAAAGCCTCTCTGCGTTTTGGAAATGTCTTTTAGCAGTGCGAATCTGGTCCCTAACACTGCTATACAATGGAGAACACTTTTTTTTTATTGATACTCTGCATTTTGTGGCTGGGGCATGTTTTTCGAGCAATGAACGCAGGCAGTTATCGAGTTGTTCTGCTGTAGGATGTAAGTTGTTAGGTTTTCTTGGATGTCATGCGTGAATATGGTTCTATTTATCATACGGAGGATTTTCTTAGTAGCAAATAAAGGGGAAGACTAGGGACTGATACGTCAAGATATCATATAATGCAGAGGTGATCTGATGCAAATTCGTGGGATGCAAGGGTGGATTGCAGAATATTATCATCAGGTCTATAAAGAAACCAGTCTAAAGTGTGACAACGTTTATGGGTGGGTTGGTTAACTGACCGTTTAAGATTGAAAACATGAATGGAATCAAGGAGTTTTGATGTGTATGGGTTTCCAGGACAGTCAAAGTGAAAGTTGAAATCTCCAAGAATAATTAGGTTGCCACCTATCGAATCTTCATACTCCAGAAGATTCGGAAACTGCTCCAAAAAGAGAGATTCAGTCAGCTTGTATTTTCTACTAGACTGAGGGCGGTAGAGACAGAAAAAAATGATTGATCTTTGTTCCAGTGTGAATGGCAGAAATTGTGGCAAAAATTGAAGGTTGTGTTGTACTTTAGGCATTTTATCACGAAATTCTGTGTGATGACAGCAATTCCACCTCCGCGAGAGTGCTGGGAACGACTTGATGGAGTAATCGGTGGGTGTTAAATCCGCACACTTTTGCTCATCGCCTGATGTTTTTAGCCATGTTTCTGTCAGGAAGAAGACGTCGATATTCTAGTCGTTGATAAAATTAACTATTTCTTTGCGCTTTTCTAGTGATCCTACTTATTGAGCATTGAATAATTCAATACGTAGTGGTATTTCTGGGAAAGATGACACAAACGGTTGACGATTTAAAATGAATTTAAACCAGGTTATCAAAATTAACGGCCAAAATTTTAAATTCTTTTACTGTTACGGACGAAAGGCAAATAACTGGAATTCTTCTTCCTGTTCTACGCCGGCCAGCTTTGAAAAACCGTTTCTTTTCTCGCTTCCGTTTACAATTAAGTAATGATGAATGTAGGCCCAGTTCGTTTAGTCTTGAGCACAATGTAGTATCTAGAGCCAAGGTGTGGTCATTTAATGCAATTAATGAGGGTCCATCATAGCGTAAGCGCGTTGACTGGCGATCACGTGATGGCGGTTTATTAAAAAACAAATGACGTCTTAACAGTGGATCAAAACAGATGAGAAAAAATTCTAATTGTTCTCGTTTCCAAAACAAGGAGATGAAGAAACACATACTGAACATACAATGCATGATGAAACACAATAATGTAGACGAAGATAGACAACAAGCAAATATATCATGAAAAATAGCACAAAAACGGATGAGCCTTCGTCAAGCAGATAAGCGATGGCGACCATCTTTCCGGAATCAAATGCGGGGTCATAGTAGAGGACAAGTCATATATTTAAAGAGTAATTGAAAGGTACACTTCCAAAAAGATTTCTGAATACACAGGAAGAGATTAAGGTAAAGATACTTCATATCTACATCAGGGAATTAGACATTAAAAAATGTCTGCAACGTCAATAAAGGCCCTTCGATAACAAAAGGAAACAAAGTCAAAATGAAAAGAAGAAAAACGTCATCAATGTCAAGAAAAATAATAACTGGTCTTCAGAGCATCCGAAGGACAACACAACAATCATGAGTGTTCAGAAACAGAAAAATGATTCCATTCCAGTCAAGACGTTCAATTCCAGTATAGCAAATCAGTAAAGAAAACAAGTTGTTTGTTGGAGAGTTGACCACTATTGCATGTTGTTACATCCTGTAAATGATTCAACCAAGTAGAAGGGTTATTTTGATATTACTCTTTCCTTTTAACCCGTATCGTTCATAATCTTAAATTCCCGTTAGTCAGCATATGGTTCCAAAATGCTAAATTCCCGTTAGACACCAAATGGTCCCATAATGCTAAATTCCCTTTTGACAGCTTATGGTCCCAAATGCTAAATTCCCGTTAGACAGCATATTGTCCCATAACGCTAAATTCACTTTTGACAGCTTATGATCCCAAATGCTAAATTCCCGTTAGACAGCATATTGTCCCAAATGCTAAATTCTCTTTAGACACCATATGGTCGCATAATTTTAAATTCTCTTTAGACAGCTTATGGTCACAAATTCTAAATTCCCGTTAAACACCATATGGTCCAAAATGCTAAATTCCCGTTAGACAGCATATGGTCCCAAAAGGCTAAATTCCCGTTATACCCCACATAGTTTCATAATGTAAACTACGGCGTATTTTTAATTCATGCCGGACCACACATTTTCCCAAATTAATATATATATATATATATATATATATATATATATATATATATATATATATATATATATATATATATATATATATATATATATATATATATATATATATAGAGAGAATGCGATTCCGTTATTTGTAGATATAAGAAAATATAAAGCATTTCCGCTTCACGAGTGTAAAGTTACCGTGTCCAGACAAAATAAACAGATTTTCGTTTTAATTGAAATTTTTTAAAGGCACGTAGCTACCATCAACTACGATTTATTTGTCCTTTATGTGTCAGTGCGATTAACTTCGATTTATTTGTCCGATTAACGGTTGTGTTACCACATAGATGCAAAGAAGTTCCGAAATTTGAAAGTAATTTTAGGACACGACTTTAAAAAAAATTAAATTGCACCTATCAACCTTTAAATTATGCGTTTTGTAAATTAATAAACTTTTCATTTCAAAATGAAGAATTTGTATTTTTGTTAACACATATCTTGCACTGATTTACAGAGTGAACATTGCTGGGGATGTAACACTGCTTAAGTACGATATAACCGACCAAATGACTTTAGTTTAAAAATATTAAACAATTGAAAAATGAATCAAAAATTGTTAAAGCTAGGTTAATATTCTAAATCACACACACACACACACTCTCTCTCTCTCTCTCTCTCTCTCTCTCTCTCTCTCTCTCTCTCTCTCTCACACACACACACACACACACACACACACACACACACACACACGTAAGCACAACCTAAACAACAGAGTTTAATGTGTTTTAGTCATAGGACTTTTGGTTTCTAATTTTGTCTATTTATACATTAAGATTTGCGGTTTCGCATTTAGTCAAGCGTGTGGTGTATTCCGTTAACAGAATCTTCTCCCAAATTTCGATTGTCACTCGACACTAATCAATCACTGAGTTCTCCATCGTTTTCTGACATGTTTTTGATTGTGATAATAGTTAAAATACTTAAACAATTTCATTCCTGTATTTAATCAAGAACGTTTTGTTTAAAAATGGGTTTGATGTTGAGTGCAGTATGTATACGATTTTGTATAACAGCAGGTCATGTAAATTATGTCACTAAACATTCGCATGAATAATGTGACAAATTAATTATAGAATAGATAATACTGTAAGCCTACATTTTTAGGCATTCTTGATGGCGCCTTGACAATGATTGTATATACACTCTTGAGTGCCATATAGACTATAAGATCAAACTCATCGAGATGGGGCGATGGCAGGGAGAGGGATGTGGGAGGGAAGCAGGAAAGGAAAAGGAAAAGAATTTAAAAAAAATACACGTCAGAATAACATATATAAGCGCAGATATACTTCTAAACTGGAAAAAGGAAAGAGTTCCAAAAATGATATCGCCACTCTTACACTGGTTTATTTAAGGGGCTCCGAGTGGCCGAGGAGTCTAAAGCGCTTTCCGTTACGGATCACTGCCATCTCATCTCTGTCTGCGTTGGTTCGAGTCTAAGATTTGGCAAATGTAGTTATGTGAGAAAGCTTGCCAGTTGCTTATCGTGGGTCGGTAGTTCTTTCCGGGGGTTTTCCCGGGTTCTTCCTCCACCAATAATACTGGCCGCCATGTATAGCCTATCGTGTGCAGAAAAATGGCGTTAAACCCTACAACAACACTGATTTATTTCAATATATATATATACATATATATATATATATATATATATATATATATATATATATATATATATATATATATATATATATATATATATATATATATATATATATATATATATATATATATGTGTGTGTGTGTGTGTGTACGTATGTTTGTATATATATGTCGAAAACATTTGCACAGTAATTCTTGCGTATGTAAGATTCTTTTTAGGATTTAGCATCTATTTAGAAACGATCTTTTTAGGACTATAAACCACATTATGACGCTATTTCAGTCCAAACATAGATCTGTAATGTGCTGTTACATCTTGGCGCATCGTTACGTGACACATCCCTGTCTTTAGTCATGTAGGCGATAGGAAAAGACAACAAAAAGCATATATGTGAAGGAAATTAGGATTGTGTCCTGGTATATTCCGCTATGATTGGTTAATGATGATTACGTGATAGATTGATTGTTTGTAATCCATCATGGCAGTAACCGCTTCAAGCGTCACAGCCCTATGAACTTGTCGGAGCCTAACTGATCGAATGGGCCACAAAAGAAATTCTCAGTTATGACATACCAACCTTCCCGCAGAGTTTTCATTGGCGGAGTCCAGGCTTTCCAAATGTGTATAAATTAACCATGAACTTGTAGAAGACACATACTGGGAGTAAATCAAGGACTAAACTTAAGAAATATTGACAGTAATTTAGGTTTACAGATTTGTCCGTAAAAAGATTGTTTGCAACTTTAAAAGAAACCGAAACACTTTGACACTGGACTAAGTTAATGTATATTTAACAGGAGTGAAAATTCAAAGAAAGGTAAGTGTTCTGTCATACATAGCTAAACAACATTTATAGAAGTTATCGCCGTGCTACGATCATCGTTACTAGCTTAATTCATATTTAGCATTAGAGAGAATTGGTTGTGAAAATCATTATTTTCAAGAAACTGTTTTACACTTTAACCTTAGTTAACCTTGACTTCCACACATTCTTACTGTCTTTTCTAAATCAGTAGAAAAAAGATAAATAAATGTTTCGTTCGAATACACTTGATCAACATAACGTTCGAGCAGTAGTCAAGATTCTTTTTCTTCACATGAATGTGTAAATTACGTGTTCATGGACTTTGGGTAATTCCAACCAGTCAACCATATGCAAGGTAAATGGACATACAAGGTCATTTCGTCAAACTTGACCACACGCATTCTGGGTTTAACTTAATCGAAAATGAAGTGTTTAAATTCCATCATTACATAACTAAAGTCACCGAGTTCAAAAGTGGTCATCAATTCCGTACTGTCCATAACATTTGATTCCACTTTGAAATGGACTGTTATACGTAAAATAGAATGATCTGTACATTAAGGAGGACTACAGAAGGGGTAAAGTGATGTACAATGTACGCATATCTGAACTAAAAAAACAAAAACATTGACTTGCGAAAGGAGATGAAAAGGTTTACCACACATCATTCATGTATTGATGTGTTTTTAAAAGCGAGCAAACCTGTAGGCATATATATCGGGGGCTAGACAAAAATTAAGATTTATTCGCTAGAGTAATTCTTAACCTTTACCATTTCAGAATGATTTGGTGTTTATCGCTCCCAGCGATCATGGTCAGCCTGTTGCCATATGTCAGAGCAATAGTGGAGCAAACAGACGTCCCCGATGAACTAACATGGAATTTTTACGTGGCTCAAAAGAAAACCTCCATGTCGAACACACCTGCAAGTGCCATTCAGGCATGGTGTACAAACGTATATAAATGGCAGTATGACAATATCGTTCATGGCGGTAGAAACGCTTCTACTGGGACAAGACAACTCGTAAATTATTTTTCTGATCAAGTGCATCACTCTGTCCGTCGCACTGGCCACGCCAAGCGCCAAGTCGCTCCCAGTGGACCAAAGAGAAGACGAAAGGAGATTCGACTGTTGTCTGAGAAAGAACTTGATCTTTACTTCCGGGCCGTCAGAGCAGCTAAAACGAACACGGTAACAACAAGACGTACATCAATAACAACAATACTACCAATACTGCAATACTACCACTTCTATTTCTATTACTACTGATATTATTACAACATCTGAGATAATGATTTAAGGTTTTATAATAGATATATCTACAACTACTGCAAGTACGTCTAGTACTATTCCAATTGCTTCGAGTAATATTATTATTATTACTTCGAGTACTAATGTTATTACGTCAAGTACTATTGTTATTATTTCGAGTACTATTGTTATCACTTCTAGCACTATTGCTTTTACTTTGAGTAATATTGGTATTACTTCGAGTAATATTATTATTATTTCGAGTACTATTGTTATTACTTCAAGTAGTATTGTTATTACTTCGAATAATATTGTTATTACCTTTAACGCTGATGCCATTGCACAACATCGATTGTAACATCTAGTACTAAACGTTATCATTATTGCAGGGGTCTCAAACATAACCCGCTTTGAGAGCCACATGAGTGCATTTTATATGGCCCAAGGACACATTGTGACGCCAATCATTTTTAGGGCTACATGATACGGCTCGGCGGACCGCGTGTTTGAGACCCCTGAATGATAGGATTCACATCGTAACTAAAAATATAAAAGAAAAGAAGAATTCAAATAGTGAAGAGAGGATAAATGTGCTTATTTTACCAGAATCCTAAAACATGCATTTTACTGACACCTTTCTAGGTTTCGCAGTTTCCGAAAATCTTCAATTAGATATGCCTGTATTGTATTCCCATGTTTTATTTCAGACCACAGCACCAAATGTATACGAGGCACTCGCAGAATTTCATACCGGGATTACTTCTATCTCAGCACACGGAGGATGCAACTTTTTCGGCTGGCACAGAGTTTACCTTTTGATGTAATTATTTTAACTATTTAACTGTTACAGATTCAACACCAGATTTATTCAGTTATGTTGATTCCAGTTCATTTCATTAAATAAGCAATTCCACTTGTTTTGTTTTCTTCAAAATTTTGTTTTCTGCTTTATTACTGTGCATACGTCAGCAAATAGGGTTCAGATCTAATTCTGGTATATAATTTAATACAAAATAATGTCTGTTTAGTTAATTTTACTTGCATAACGTACCTGGTTATCAATTTATTGTTTTTGCTCTCATTCATTTAGGTATGAAAATATGCTTCGAGATCAGGGCCCCGAGTTCGCAGAAGTGACAATCCCATATTGGGACTCGCGTCTGGAGGCGAGGATGGATCAACCAACCAGCACCGTTCTATTTACTGACCGGTTCTTGGGAACAGGATCAGGCGAAGCGTCCGGCGGTATATTGGGAAGTGGGTGGACAACATCTGCTGGTCCGCTCGTGAGGAATATTGGAACTGATGGACCTCCTATGACTGATGAAGCAATTGTTAACGTGACAAGGATGACCAGAATGAGAGAAATCTGTGGTGCCGACTCAAGTATAGAGAGTGATTTGGAGTTTCATCACAATGGAATCCACAGATGGGTTGACGGCCAGATGGCCATGTTACAGACGTCTGCATTAGACCCCGCGTTCTGGAGCCACCATACGTTTATTGACTTTGTCTGGGAGGCGTTCCGAATAAATTCTCAGAGAAATGGAGTGAATATTGAGACGGATTACCCCACTAATCCAACCACTATGGGGGCTGCAGAACTGCATGCACCTGATGCGGCTCTTGGATTCGCTGAGATGACAGTCATAGATGGATTGAGTAACACATTCACATCGCAGATTTATGAGTATGAACCTCCACCGACTTGCACTGTACAGAACCCAGACTGTGGGTCAAAATATCTAAAATGCGTTGTTTTCAGAGATAATGCTCACTGCGTCTCCAGAACACTGGCGGAAGTAATCCAGTGGGAAAATGACCAAACGAGGTTCACAACAGTAGCTCCTACGGCGCCCGTAGTACCAACACAACCGCCTACGATATGTCCATCTCCACCTCAGACTTTTACCCAAGAAGACAAGCCTTATCAAAACCACTATTGTCTTAACGGAAAGAGTGACATCCGTCAGTGGGTTTATATTCCAGTGAAGATCATCTATCGAAGACCTCCAGAGTACAAAAGCTATGGTTCCTACCCCATATACAATGGGAAATCCAGCAAAACAAACGATATTTATGCCCCAAGTGCCTACAGCCACGTATATCAGTACTTAAAGAACGGAGAACCCGCTAAATATGAAAAATGTGTAGAGGGAGACAAGAGGATCTCATCCGTCTACATAAAATCTGTTGGACTTAATTACGACGGAGTTTATAAAGAGTACGCCATTGTTGATCGTCGTATAGCTATTACAGTCTCCACCGCTTACATTGCAGTGAAGAATCCAGCCATGGAAAGCTCGTTAGCCTTACTCCAAGCTACCGACTCGTGCGGCAGAGTCTGCAGACCTGTCTGTAAGGTACCAAATTCGAATATATACCGTCCCTGCACTGGAGCTGTCCGACTTACGTCTGCCTTCCCGAGAAATTACGGTTCAGACTTTGGAAATGCTGTAATGGACATCTGGGATTTCACAGCTGATAAGAGCTGTCCTCAGTTCAACACCGAAAACATCTTAATTGCTTTTTACTGTGATTTCCAGACAGACTGGTTCTGGCCAACAAAAGAGCCACCAATGCAACAACCTGTTCCACCAGGACATGTAATGCACAAACCCGGAAAAGTTCCTGGAACCGGAATGGGACATACCCCTCAGGTCGGAGCCTCTTCAATCACAGACAATGGCGTTGCTGTACCAGGTAGGTTAATGTGTGAGCATGCATATTTTGTAGGCTTTAAAGGGCCTCGTTGTTACAAAATGTTCGCTTAGTTGTTGTAACTTTATGGTATATAGCGAAATCTTTACCTGATCCAGAATTACTTTAGGCTCTGCACCAATACATTTATAAGATATAAATATATCGATATGTATAATAACGGATACATGATCCCAGGCCAAATGTACCATACATATGAGAAATGTGGATAGGCGTAGATTTCTCTTTCTCGATATCTGAACAAGGAAGAAATAAAGAGACACACCCATCCCATTAATGTGTTCGCAATTTATATAAAAGCAGCATGACCTGTGACCCAAGTCAGAATTTACAGCTCTCGTGGTAAAATGATCTCTTTCAAATAAATGCCTAACGAAACACAGCTAAATGTGCTGTACAAATTCAACCACCGCCCTAGATATTACCTACACATTGATTACTTAAGATAAGGACTTCCAAATCTCAATCTAGCACTACTTTTAAGGATCAAACGTCTGATAAGACTGATCAGAAATCCTTATCTCTTCCAACATGCACTAAGTGTAAAAGTAAAAAGCTTCTTCTTACGGCTATAATGTCAATAAATGTACTTAACACGGAATCTGTAAAATAGTTTAACCATTTAAGGCGACTAGCGACCTAAAATCCATACGCTTAAAATATTCGGCTTGTTTTCCAGATAGGTTGTTTGTTGCTAGCATTCAAAGCAACCGTATTAGTGTATAATATATTTATGTTGCAGTATATTTTCTTTACCCCTGCAGTTTCATGTCTCCATTAACTATTGTTGATCATTTTGCATGTAACGTGCGATATATGTCGGCGTAACCGCTCTGGTGGCCTAGTGGTTAGAGCGTCCGCCACGGAATATGAAGGTCGTGGGTTCGATACCCGGCCGAGTCATAGCAAAGACTTACAATAATGGTACTAACAGCTGCCTCACTTGGCGCTTATCATTAAGAGGTTAAGACTGGTCGGCCTGGTGTCAGGATAATGTGACTGGGTGGGACATCGCGCTACATGTCTGCGGCATGATGCCCCAGTGCTAGACATCACTATAAACTGCCTCAATGCAGACATTGTAGTGATATGACTGAAAAATTGTTAAAGCTATATTAAAAATCTTAATCATACAAACAAACAAATATATGTCGGCGTCATTAGTCATTTGTATTCAGTTCGATTCGTTCTTACATATATTGTGTTAACATTCATTTTAAGCTTCAGAGTTTCTCTTGTGTTAACATAATGTTATAATATCTTTTTTCTACCCGTGGTGTTTCAAATCCATGTGTGTTTTCTTTTAGATCTATAATGTTTGTATTGTAAAACGTCACTAACGTGTGCTTGCAGAACTTGTTTTATCTTTAACATTATCGCCAATTTACCATCTTCACATACCAATGAACACATTGATTTCTACAAAACACTTTTTAAATTATGTTGCAAAAGTTTAAGAAGTAACAAAGATTTTCAAAACTTTTTTAACCTTTCTTTATCCTATAGACTACTAATTTTCTATTGCATCTAAATACTAATTATGTTAAGTTTTAGAAACAATATCATTTTTGGTCTGAAATTATATATTACGATACCTTAACGTTTTCCGTTTGTTTAATGAGTGATTGTCCACCTTGCATTTATTTCTTCAAATTTACCCTACAAATAACACTAGGTTGAAAAAGCATGACATGTTATGGTCAATGAAATTTCTTTTTGGTCTAGGTCTGATCTCTATCTGCAATGTTTGTCTTCCATAACATAATTCCTTAATATCTGCATTAGTAAACTGGGTTAGTGTGTACATATACACAGTTCAATGTTATTACCTCTAAACACATAACATGGGTTATTTTGCTAAATGGGTTTATATTTAAATATAGGTTTTATTTTCCCCCTTTTGACCGCTCTGGTGGTTAGAGAGGCCGCCTTGATGCAGACGGTCGCAGGTTCAAAACCAGGCCAAGTCATAACAAAAACGTATAAAAAAAATGGTAATAGCTGCCACGCTCAGCATTAAGAGCTTAGGGTAAATGACTGGTCGGCCTGGTGTCAGGACAATGTGACTGGGTGGGACATCATTCTACATGTCTGCAGTAAGAAGCCCCTGTGCTAGACATCACTATAAACTGCCACACTGTAGACATCGTATCGATATATTGCAAAACTGTTAAAACTACCTTAAAATCCAAATCACACACACACACACACACACACACACACACACACCCCTCTGACGTTAACAATCATAGACTGAGAAATAAAGATCGACGGAAACATACATAGTATTATGTATTTTAAAGCCATTTGTTTCAGCACATAATTATTCTATACATTATGGCAAGTATAATTTGTGGACGAAGAACCTGGGAAAACCCCGGAAAGAACAACCGACCCACTGGAAGCAATTATCAAGCTTTCTCACATACCCACGTTGAGTATATTCCGATTCTAACCCACGTGGAGAAAAATGAGATGTCAGTGATCTGAAAAGGCGAGTGAATTAGACCACTCGGCCATCCGTGAATTAGACCACTCGGCCATCCTGGGACCCCAAACAACATGAATAGATAAATAATTAGTTATTCAGTGTTGCTTTATCGTGCTGTCGCTTGTTTGTTTTTGCTTCTGTTCATTTGTTTAAGATCTTACCTGTTTGTTTAAGATCTTACCTGTTTGTTTAAGATCTTACCTGTTTGTTTATTCAACAGGGTGCGACCTTGGTTACGGTTGTACTGTTAGTAAACCATGTGCAGTTCTAAGCCAAGAAGGAAAAGACACCGGATTGTGTGCCACTCTGCAGTATCAATGTTTGAACTCGTGCCATAAGTATGCAAAGTGTTGGTACGGGAAATTGTACGTGCAACAATGTAATCGTGGCATGCGCTATGACCCATCGAGCCTGAAGTGCGTGCCAGGAGCGTGTGATTACAGTCATTCATCCATGGGATTGCCGCGAGCATGAAATTGGGCAAAGTGAAGCTGACGACATACCTCCTCTGGGCAAACGAGTGTTTGAGTGGCAAATCTTCCGTTCAAATATAATATTTGTCTTTTAACACTAGACTAAAAATTGTGTCGTGGCACGTCCAAACATGGATGCCCGGAGAATAATACCATCAATTAAACAAATGGTAGCCATTTTCTTTAATTATATACCTTCTGCAGCCTCAGCAGGAAATGACGTAATATATCGCTGTTTTATTTCTGATACAAAATCATAGTTTTGTTTCGATACTTATCTTCTTTTGTAACTTGAGCAGGACTAAAATACTGTAATCTTGAAGATTAGTTCGTTGGGTTAGATTTTCAAATGAATTTATGTTTGGCAGAACACTTGTATAGTATGTTCTGGAACTTGCAATATTTCTATCAAAAATCCATACTTGATATCCAGAAATGTGATCAACATGTCTGAAGTTTTATACCAAGCATTTTATTCCGTCCTAATCTGGAAACTGTGCACCCACTAATTTTTTTTCACGCTACATCCAGTCACTTTTAGTTGTCATGGAAATATCGAAATTTATTCAGTCACGTGACGCACTCATAATATCTGCGTATGTTGAATAGATATAAGGAAATATTTCACGAGTGAAGTAGAAACATTGTATTGTCAAGAATGGCGAAGCCGAGAGTAACATTACATAATATTTTCACTTAACAACTTAAATATTTCCCCATGTCTGTAAAACTTTAATTTTTTTCCCCTCATGTTTTTAAGGCACACCAATTAAATTTCCATGGATTTCTTTTTCCTTTATGGGTCAATGTCATTACAGGCTGCATTATTGCATTACTACATTACTACATCGATCAAAGAAGTTACGAAATATTATAACAGTTTCAGCAGACATTTTGAAAATTTCAATTGAACGTACAATATTATATAGTTTCGGTATTTTGTCCAACTAATGACGGCTTTCATATGAAAATTATTAGATTTTTATTTTCGTTAACGCATTTCTTGCGCAGTTGTGAACAGACGACAGATCGGTCCAACATATATCAGAGTGTAACATCGTTAAGCAACAGATTTTAACAGATTGCCAGCATATATTTAATGATTTTATTTCCGATTTTCGTTTATTTGTGCGTGTTGGTACCCTTGCAGTTTATTTCGGTACCAGACAAGATTGTCACTTCAGTTTAGTTTGCCACTGACACGAAAATAAATGCCTGCTTTCTCCATCGTTTTCGGAAATCATTGTGACAGCAAAAAATTCACCACTCACTTAAACAAATTTCGCTGCATATGTTATAAAATAGTTTTAACATTAGTTTTTACATTTCTCGTCGTTATATGTATCAGAGATACACCAATTCTGTGCAGTATGGGTGACAGAATATCGAAAAACTAAATGTCCTGAAAGTTCAGTAAGTGCACATTTATACAATTCATGTTCAACGCTAAATGCCAAAAATGCCAATCCTTTAAACATCCATTTCATTGTTTGGAGTTCCTTTTTCAAGAAATCTTGATGGCACTTTGATTATAGGATTGTATACAAGTTGATCACTAGTCTTCGGAGATTTTAAAATCTGTTCAGCCTGAGAGAGAGAGAGAGAGAGAGAGAGAGAGAGAGAGAGAGAGAGAGAGAGAGAGAGAGAGAGAGAGAGAGAGAGAGAGAGAGAGAGAGAGAGAGAGAGAGAAGGGGGGGGGGGGTAGGCCATTAAAAATTGCCCAATATTGTACAGGCCACTTTGTAAACCATACCGTAGAACAGTGTGAGATCCCAAACTTTAGAAATTGAATATTTTTTTTCCCAGCTTTAGACTTTTTTCAGTAGATTTTGATTTACAGTCCCTATCCAGTCTCTATCATTTTCTTGTCTCATTGATATATTTGAATAACAGTTTATGAAGTGACGTATTATTATAGTTTTATATGTATGGAAACATACGAGTTCCAATAATCCATTGATATAACAACGTTTGTCTGAATGGTCTTTATTGCGTTATTGTAAATGTACATACATACATACATACATACATACATACATACATACATACATACATACATACATACATACATACATACATACATACATACATACATACATACATACATACATTAACAATAATAATAATAATAATAATAATAATAATAATAATTACTACTACTATTACTACTACTACTACTGCTACTATTACTACTACTACTACTGCTACTACTACTACTACTACTATTACTGCTACTACTACTACTACTATTAATACCTACTACTACTACTACTACTACTACTACTACTACTACTAATAATAATAATAATAATAATAATAATAATTCATTATATGAATTGTAGTTATTGTGCAATATAACATGACCCAGAGTGCAATATAATAAAACCTTTTGTTATATACCTGCATTAGCTAAAGCTATCACGTTTCAAGTGTTTCTGATCTATATTTACCTGACAGTGATATATGGACTATCGCCTCGGATAAAGCAATAGGACACATCACATCAGGACTGTATTAAGAGCGGGGGTGGGGCGGGGCACATTGTTGTCGTGGATAAAAATGCAAGTCTTGCACTGATCTAAATTTTCTACAATTATACACATATAAACAGCACCGCCATTAGCGCGGGGCCCTAGCTGGGTATTTTGACATTTCCCCCTGTGAGCACGGCATTTGGAAATAAACTTTTAAACAAGTTTGTTGGATATTAAACTTAAACACTTCTTACATCGCTTTAAAATTACTTTCTTTCTATTGATTTATGTTGAGGTCTTTTAAAACTAAGGCGAGGGCGAAATCGATTGAATTGGCCTAAAGGCATTGCAGCATGGTGTATTTGTCGACTTATAAGGCATCCCATCTTTTATAGTTCCATTCCCGCCAAAAAGTCTTAATCAGGCGCTGCATCGGTCATTGTGCATTTCACCTAAAATATTCAAAACCAAGTGTTGGATAAATGAAAAATTGTGCTCACGATAGAATATATTTTAGGCAACACAATTTTCGTAGCGAGGTGTTTACTGATCTTAAAAATAATATACACTGTAACAAAAATACACATTGTAACAATACTACATACTGTAATAATAATACCAACTGTAACAATAATACATACTGTAACAATAATACATACTGTAATAATAATATCTACTGTAAAAATAATACATAGTGTAATAATAATACATACTGTAATAATAATAATAATACCCACTTTAACAATAATAATACCCACTTTAACAATAATAATACACACTTTAATAATAATACCAACTGTTATAATACATACTGTAACAATAATACACACTGTAATAATAATACATACTGTAACAATAATACATACTCTAGCAATAATACCCACTGTAACAATAATATATACTGTAACAATAATACATACTCTAGCAATAATACCCACTGTAACAATAATAGCCACTGTAACAATAATACATACTGTAACAATAATACATACTGTAATAATAATACATATTGTAATAATAATATCACTTTAACAATAATACATACTATAACAATAATACATAATGTAACAATAATACATACTGTAACAATAATACATACTGTAACAATAATACATACTGTAATAATAATATCTACTGTAACAATAATACATAGTATAATAATAATACACACTGTAACAATAATACATACTGTAATAATAATACCCACTGTAACAATAATACATACTGTAACAATAATACATACTGTAATATCTACTGTAACAATAATACATAGTGTAATAATAATACATACTATAATAATAATAATAATAATACCCACTTTAACAATAATAATACACACTTTAATAATAATACCAACTGTTATAATGCATACTGTAACAATAATGCACACTGTAATAATAATACATACTGTAACAATAATGCATACTCTAGCAATAATACCCACTGTTATAATACATACTGTAATAATAA
The DNA here is from genome assembly GCA_030141615.1 of Unio pictorum. Lineage (NCBI taxonomy): Eukaryota > Metazoa > Mollusca > Bivalvia > Unionida > Unionidae > Unio > Unio pictorum. The sequence goes on along the minus strand of JARLTB010000187.1, from coordinate 6,765,780 downwards.
TACCCACTGTAACAATAATACATACTGTAACAATAATACATACTGTAACAATAATACACACCGTAACAATAATACATAGTGTAATAATAATACATACTGTAATAATAATATCACTTTAACAATAATACATACTATAACAATAATACATAATGTAACAATAATACCTACTGTAACAATAATACATACTGTAACAATAATACATACTGTAACAATAATACATACTGTAACAATAATACACACTGTAAAAATAATACACACTGTAACAATAATACACACTGTAACAATAATACACATTGTAACAATGACATAAAAAGTAACACTGATATATACAAATTTGTTCATCTTAAACATGTACAAGACAGTTGCTTATCCAAATTTGTAAACTGTTATTTTTTCATATCAAATATATATCACGATCTATATTATCTCTTTTCAACACAAATTGATGGATGTCAATTAAGAATTAGATTATTCTTTTCAGAAAAACGTTTTATTTTCAAGGTCGACAACCAATGTATCTAAATGTTCTAACGAGTGTAAGAATCATTGACACAAAGAAAAGAACAAGGTTGAGTGAACACATTTAAATATTTAAAACAAACAGTAGGTTAGCCATGCCAACTTTGTATCAATTTCCGTTAAGTTAAACTTTAAAGTCTTTAAAATTAATGTGTTTTTTTTTAATTTGCAGAGTCATAATATAAACTAGCTGTTAACTAATTATGACAGCCTGAATTAATTACGGATATTAATATCATTGTTATGTAATGAAGAGGATGTGCAGCACAAAAGTGATTCAAATAAAGAATTAGTCATTGTAACGAAAGATCGTAGATGTAGTCTGCATTAATAATTTGTCTTACAGTATGTAAGGTGTTCTTGATGACCTGTATATGTGGATTGTCAAAGGAGTTAGGGGTAGGGTGAGACCGAATAAATATCAAAACTTTAATCAGATTATTACATCAGTTTGCCAATGATCTATATCAAGTCAAAACTGCAATACACACTGTAAATATCGCCCCCCCACCCCCCGAGTTTTCAAAAGTAATGGGCTCTAACGTTAAAACCCTTAATAAAACAAGCTATTGCTGCAGATGTGCAACTGTGCAGCATGATAAATGCATGCATAACCCTATCAATCTTGATTGTTTCTACATTTTGAATAACTCGTTACAGCTATAACTACAACAAAAAAACAACTAAAAAGGCACATTTAAAAAATATATATTTCCATCGATTTAAAACCATCACACAAGCGTCGATGAAAGTGTATTTCGTTCAATGTACATCACAAACAAAAATTTTAAGAACTTAGTCATATTCATTCCTTAACATAATACGCTACATTAGCTAACCGAGGCTGATCAGATGGATTGAGTCTAAACGCAACATTTCCGGTCACGCGTTGAGCACGCTAGCCACTGAGCACTTGCTGGCCCAACATCTATTAGTCCCTTTAATAAATGACATGACGGGCGGGGCGATGGGGGTGGCGGCAGGATTGTGAAAATATTGTCTAAGAAACACAACTGTTTGTTTTTCCAGAGCATTTTGTGTCTTTCTTAGTACCTGTCAAAAAGTACTTTGTGTGTCATCCGTTGCATCTTCGTTAGCCAAGGTTCCGATAACCCTATATACAACCTTGGCGATCGAACATATATATTGGTGCTTTGTCCTAGCTACATCTATTGGATTTAATGTGTTGTCTCCCTTAGTATGCAATGCCAACTAAACAATTGCGTGGTACATCGGCCAAAAACCGTGGTGGCAATTTACCTAAAAAGGATGACCATGTACCAGAGAGAAGCCATTACTGGTGTATTTGAGTGATAGGTGTTTGTGCAAACACGGACCGGTACCGGAAACTTGCATATGTATCAGTCCATTCAAGTTGTGTGCTCTCCTTGTGACGATCGCGTAGGAATAGTGTTCAAATTTTAACAATTTAAGTTTGATTCGGTGCGGTGGCTTGCCGCCGCTTCAAATAAAATTCACAGATCTGAAGCACATAAATATCTGCTCGATATGCCAAGGTGTAGGTAGGGTTATCAGAACCTTGGATAGCGAAGATGCATACTTTGTACTCTTTGACTTACTTTTGCACTGACAAAGTTAGTGTTCGAAGTTATTTACACAACAGTCGAAGTTATCAGCAATGTAAAAAGTATGTGCGGCCATTTTCATTCTAGAACGGAAAATCATGAAATTATTCTGATTTGTCGTAAATAGTTCGTAAAAACTGAAACAAGTGATTATCACAACTAAACATTACTTCGAGTAGCAGAAGATAATCTACGTTTCAAACGTACAAAAGTCACTCTTTCTAAAACCGTTTTCTGACAAAGGATCTCAAATTAGCCACGGCGGGAATTGGCTAAAATTTTCTGAGACAACTCTGTGTCAACGTTGCACTTTCACTCAAAGTTGCTTTGCTCGAATGGAATTGTGACCAATGCATTATGAAACAATACAAAAGTTACGTTTTCAAAATATATTGGCCTGCACGATATTGGCCTGAAATAAATGAATGTTGTTTTGTCTTCTAATTTGTGATGCAAAATTAGATAACATAAAATGAAAACTTATCGTATATTTCTAGATAAATTTTATGCATCTTAGAAATAACATAATTCCATTAATTTTACGTTTAATGGCATTTATTTTCCTTATCTGAATCCTTAATGGTGAAGCACCTCGATTTAGGAACGAAAACATTATTATACGGTTTTCATTGGATCCAGGTCTCCAGACAAAACAGTGTTTTAAAAAGGAACGGAGCAGAAGAGGTAAAAGAGAAGATTTGTCAATTCAAAAATGTTTCGTGTGAATTTCCATAGCATCATGGTTAAATGTAAATAATTAGTTTATTTTGAGCATGCGCGATAATGAGTTTTGTGCTGGTCTCTCAGTCTTGATCTGAATAGTCATCCTGAGTCATCATTGGATGATCATCGTATTGAGCACAGCATAGTAGTAAATGTGCTCATTTCTTATAATAAATTAGTCCGTGTCACCAGTCTTGCTATAAAGATGATAATCTGCACACGTTTGGAGCATTCTCGTCTAATAGTTTAATTCGGGATGTCAATTTCATAATCATTGTACACAGTCCCGGATTACCCATTAGGCAGAGTAGGCAACTGACTATGGGCCCCGCGACTTTTATGGGCCCCATCAGGGGCTCCTAGGGGCCCCCATGAGACCGTGACAGTGGGTCTGGGGCCCCAAAAGTTTGACTGCCTATGGGCCTCCACGGTGCTTAATCCGGCGCTGATTGTACATCAAAATAGAATAGAGGTATATAGGAGTACACTCTCTATGAATGGAAATATTCTATACATTTTAATCTGACCAAAGCATTCCTTTTTCATGATAATAGTGAATTTTAAAATGTAATACAGATACCGTTAGACATTCGTATTGATTGAGTTTTCAATGATTATAACGTGGTCAGCAGTCGAATATGTAGGGTCATGAAGGCGATCGCCATAGTGCAAGACATGTCAACTTAAACTTTTTATACCTTAATAATTATTCCCATCTGGTCTGAAAATCAACGATATAGATATATTTCTACTTACAGAATGTTTCTAGGACGTTTAGAATAAATTAAGATCAACTTACCAGTTTCTCATTTTGTTCAATTTCAATGTCTAAAAGATTGCTTTATTCTAAATGATGAATTATAATATTTGAGAATCACTCTTCTCTAAAACCTTTCTGAATACTACGAGAGAGAGAGAGAGAGAGAGAGAGAGAGAGAGAGAGAGAGAGAGAGAGAGAGAGAGAGAGAGAATCACCAATGTTTGAACAACATAATAATTCCAAGAGTATTTTATGAGTTTCTGTTTCCTGAATAAATATTTCTCTAACAAGAGCGTTGGCTGGAACTGAAATATTGATTTAGTTTAATAACTTACAAGGGTAAAGAAACCTCAAAAGTGTTCTACAAAATAAAACTGTTTTGTGTACAACAAAGACGCAAATTGGCTTTATATATATATATATATATATATATATATATATATATATATATATATATATATATACATACATTTTCTCTTTTCACAGTAAATGTTTTAAATATATGTATATTTATTCCATAAAAATTCTATATTTTCATGCAAGTAGTACCTATTCTTGTGCTACAGTTTCCTGATATGTTTGCGTTAATTGTGGGAGTACATACGTATGAAAAACGATAAACTTCTTTTGACCTCAGAATTGCTTGTCATTAATTAAAGGTATCTGTAGACACTAGCGTTAATTCAGCCAAATATTAGTCACCACGAATGACCTATCAGCGATGGGAAGAGTATATATGTAATTAGATGACGATGAGGAAACCATTATTATTTGGCATTGATAATAATAATAATAATAATAATAATAATAATAATAATAATAATAATGTTCTTGTAGTGTTTAACGCCATTTTGCAGCACATGATAGGCTATACATGGTGGCATGTATTGATAATGGAGGAAGAACCCGGGAAAACCCACGGAAAGAACCACCCACCCCACGAGAAGCTACTGGCAAGCTTTCTCAAATACCCACATTGGAATAATAATAATAATAATAATAATAATAATAATAATAATAATAATAATAATACTTGGAAGAAGATGAAGAAGAAGAACAACAGTGTTTATTTGTGTGAGTGTAATTTCTATTTTTAAAGGAGCTTTTAAAAAATTTCAGTCATTTCGCTGCGATTTGTGCAGTGTGGCAGTTTAATGTTATGTCTACCACTGGGACATCATGCCACAGACATTTAGCATGATGTCCCACCCGGTCACATTATCCTGACACCAGGCTAACCAGTCCTAACACTAACATTTTAATTCAGAGCACTAAGCGAGGCAGCTGTTAGCACCATTTTTTAAAAGCCTTTGGTATGACTCAGCCACGTGCATAGTACCTTACATCACGCGGTGCAAAAACATATTATAGAGCTTAACAAAAGAACATTGTATGTACTGAAAGTAATATACATGAAAGTGACCATTATTGCATTTTTCGAATTGCCTACCTCAGAGGTTGAAAAAGTGCTAAGATGGTCATACAAAGGTAAAGATTGAATCATATTATAAGTATTTAAGGTGCAAAGTTTCTTTTTTTAATATAAAAAATAAAATAAGAAACTTATTTTGTATGTGTGCCAAAATTGTTTATCCTTACATTGCTGTGCATTTATTGAAACAATGCCTTTCCGAATATGGCAGATTACCCGTAACTGGATTGCTTCGTCTGTTTGACGTGATAACTCCCATACTTTATTATATAGCTGAGGTTGTTTTTGTTATGATGCTAAATGATCCTGAAAAGGTCATTTGTCATTTTATAAATATGTCCTTGGTACATCTAAATCTTTTCAAAATGCATTCGTATATAACGATTTAAGACGAATTGGTGTGCATTGCATAAGATATAAGCGTATTTTGAAATATTGGCTAAGAATTCTAAAAATCCCTTAAGACATATATCACAAATAATGCTACAATGTAAAGTTAAAATGGTGGGACTGACGGGCTAACAATGTTAAATGCTTCTATTTTAGATATGGATGTGGCAATAAAAAAAATGGTTTTCTGGTCAGTTGATTCCTGTTATAAACCTACGTTAATCTGAGAGAACAGGCTATCCACATGTATTGTTGCCATGCACTTTTGAATATTTGAACAAGGTTAAGCACGTGCATGTTCGTCATTAGGTAAGTAATGTAAGTAATGTGAAGAGAAAAAACAAAAAACACCTATCCCTTCCAACAATAGTACACGTGAATGTGCTCGTGACAACGAAGTAAATTAGACCTGTGTCTTGCGTACGTCACGTTATGATTGGTCGGTGCTTGTTTCGTTCATAGTCGACTGTTTGCAATCCATCAAAACTGTGACCTTTGAAACGTCACGGGCCGACTGACTTGTCATTGACGAACTGATTGACTAGAATACAAAACAAATTGTCAGACTTGATATACCAACCTTCCCACAGATATTTTTATTATCTGAGTCGAGGATTTCCCGCTGCATGCCGGCAATAATATATGCTCCTTGAAACCTGTGATCAGACCAAATTTTCCAGGTCTTGTAACACAGACACACACACACACTTTGTGTGTGATGTATATCGGATTAAATATATTTGAAAGTCTTCGAACTTTCAATTTTTGATGAATAAAAGATTCCTTATAATCTTACAGAAAACCAAAACGGTTTGAAACGGGATTAAAACAAGGTATATTTATAGGACCGAACTTTCAATAAAAGGTAAGTGCCATATAAGTCATGTAACTAAATTCACCGCTATTACTTATCCATATTTATCATTTAATAAAAGAGTTTCCAAACATCGTCATTCTCAAGATTGTAGAATATTATATATATATATATATATATATATATATATATATATATATATATATATATATATATATATATATATATATATATATGTATATATATATATGTATATATATATATATATATATATATATATGTATATATATATATATATATATATATATATATATATATATATATATATATATATATATATATATAATATATATATATATATATATAATATATATATATATATATATATATATATATATATATATATATATATATATATATATATATATATATATATATATCATGAATAAATATAGATAAACAGTTTTACTAATATTTTCATTATGTATAATGTACATTTAAAGAAAAATCTAAAGGATTAATGAATGTCGTATAGTGTTTTAGAATTTAGTCCTTTTAGATATATCGTATTAAAACGGTGAATCCAATAGGTTTCCTTTAGAAGACGTTCCATTTCAGAATCAACTATGACAATAGGTTGAAAAGAGAAATCTTGCACAGTATGGGAACTCGTTAAAATGTGTGGTAACATGGGATGAAAATTATATATATATATATATATATATATATATATATATATATATATTATTCCAAAGGATTAATTTAATGTTACCCAATGTAAAGCATGGTAGGTGGGTACCGATATTTACTTTTGAACGTGATCGGCTTGAATAGTGATCTGTGTCAATAGTGATCTGTGTCAATAGTGATCTGTGTCAATAGTGATCTGTCTCAATAGTGATCTGTTTCTGATCTGTTTGAACAGTGCTATGGTTGAACGTGATCTGATTCAACAGTCACCTGTTTGAACGTGAGATGTTTGAACAGTGATTTTTTTTGTTATATAAATCTGCGATAAAGAAACTTACGACTTGATGCTCATAGATTATTTTACAGATGCTTGTAACCGGTCAACCTTATACAAGGTCTGTGGTTAAACAGTAATTTATTTTCACTTGACCCCGCCCACACCTCAGTTTAATTGAATTTAAAAACAAAAATATCAATCTTCATTTTTGAAAACTATATCTAAAGGATTCTTTGTGTAGAAGTACATAATTGTTACATATTGTCAATAACGTTTGATTCGACCTTAACATGCAACATAAATAATAATAATAATAATAATAATAATAATAATAATAATAATAATAATAATAAAAATAATAATAATAATAACAATCATTATAATACTACTACTACTAATAATACTAATACTGCTAATAATAATTATAATAATAAAGTAATAATAATAATAATAATAATAATAACTATGTAAGCTGTAGCTGACGAGAAAGGTAGTCACTCATCTTTCACGATTTGTTTGTGGGTAATTGAGAGCAAAGGGTTGGGGTTTAACTTCTAAACGTGACAAGTACAAGATATATTCGTTTATTTCATTTGTAAATTTCTTTATTTTAGAATGACCTGGTGTTTCTTACTCACAGTGATCATGATCGGCCTGGCATCGTTTGTCCAAGCAACAGTGGATCAAACAGATATCCCTGAAGAACTAACATGGAACTTTTACGTAGCACAGAAGAAAACGTCCATGTCAAACACTCCTGCAAATGCCATTCAGGCATGGTGTACAAATGTATATAAATGGCAGTATGACAGCATCGTTCATGGCGGTCGAAACGCTTCTACTGGTACAAAACAACTTGTACATGATCTTTCTGACCAAGTGTTTCAGTCTGTCAATCATACAGGCCATGGTCATGTGAAGCGCCAAGTCGCTCCTACCGGACCAAAGAGAAAGAGAAAGGAGATTCGTATGTTGACTGATAGAGAACTTGATCTCTACTTCAAGGCTGTTAGAGCAGCTAAAACGAATACAGTAATACTACTACTACTACTACTACTACTACTATTAATAATAATAATAATAATAATAATAATAATAATAATAATAATAATAATAATAATAATAATAATAATAAAGTAATAATAATATTAATAATAATGACCATTGCGATAATGAATTTTAATTATAATGATACTATTAACAATAATTGTAAGAATAGAACGACGACGGCAGAACAAAAGAAAAAGAAGAACAGGAAGAAAAAGAAGAAACAAAATAGTAAATAGAGAAGATTTAAATCACTGTTTACATTTTCGAATACGTTACATGAATACTTTTAATTTTAAAATCGAAATGTATCGAAAATCTAAAAGCCATATTGCATCTAAGCGTTTATTTAATGGTTACATTATTTCTTCCAGACCACAACACCAAACGTGTACGAGGCACTGGCAGAATTTCATACCGGTATAACGTCCATCTCTGCTCACGGAGGATGCAACTTTTTCGGCTGGCACAGAGTTTATCTGTTGATGTAATTATTTTTAATATTTGATTCCACGCTTTTATATTTAATATGACTTTCGTTTATTATCCGCATCCAAAATGTATTCAATTAGTTTGTTTACTGTTCCTTCTATGTTATCCTCTTTCTAATATAACAAGCAGGTAACTTTACTTTCTTCTTTAAATTTAGTTTTCTGTTTTATGACTAAACAAAATCCCCCCAAACCAAAAACAACCCATAAAAAAAACGCTTAGATTTAACATTCGTACTTAAGTATAAAATTGAATGAACAATAAATGCTTATTTTAACTATTTTTATCATAAAAATATACCTTTCTATTTATTTATTTATTTTTTACATTTTATTTATTTACTTTTTAGGTATGAAAATATGCTGAGGGCTCAGGGCCCAGAGTTTGCAGAAGTGGCAATCCCCTATTGGGACTCACGTCTGGAATCAAGGATGGATCAACCAACCAGTACTGTGTTATTCACTGACCGTCTCCTTGGAACGGGATCCGGTGAAGTGTCGGGTGGAATTCTGGGAAATGGTTGGCAAACCTCCGCTGGTCCGCTCATAAGAAATATTGGGACTGATGGACCTCCTATGACCGATGAAGCAATTGTGAACGTGACAAGGATGACCAGAATGAGAGAAATATGTGGGGCCGACTCAGCTATAGAGACCGATTTGGAATTTCATCACAATGGAATCCACAGATGGGTTGACGGTCAGATGGCCATGTTACAGACATCTGCATTTGATCCCGCTTTCTGGAGCCACCATGCATTTATAGACTTTGTCTGGGAGGCATTCCGATTAAATTCCCAGAGAAATGGAGTGAATATTGAAACCGACTACCCCGAGAACCCAACCACCATGGGAGCTGCAGAACTGCACGCACCTGATGCGGCTCTTGGATTCGCTGAGATGACAGTGATAGATGGATTGAGTAACACATTCACATCGCAGATTTATGAGTATGATCCGCCACCGACCTGCACTGTACAGAACCCAGATTGTGGGTCAAAATATCTAAAATGCGTTGTTTTCAGAAATAATGCTCACTGCGTCTCCAGAACGCTGGAGGAAGTAATCCAGTGGGAAAATGACCAAACGAGACACACCACAGTAGCTCCTTCTACACTACCGCCTACTGTGTGTCCTTACCCACCCATACCTGATCTTTCCAATCAACACGACAAACCTTATCAAAACCACTATTGTCTGAACGGAAAGAGTGACATTCGTCAGTGGGTTTACGTTCCAGTGAAGGTAATCTACCGAAGGCCTCCGGAGTACAAAAGCTATGGTTCCTACCCCATATACAATGGCAGAACCAGCAAGACAAACGATATTTATGCCCCAAGCGCCTACAGCCACGTAAATCAATACTTTAAAAGCGGAAAACCCGCTAAATATGAGAAATGTGTCGAAGGGGACAAGAGGATCTCGTCTGTCTTCATAAAATCTGTTGGACTTAATTACGATGGAATATATAAAGAGTACGCCATCGTTGATCGTCGTGTAGCCATTACCGTATCCACCGCTTACATTGCAGTGAAGAATCCAGCAACGGAGAGCTCGTTGGCCTTACTCCAAGCTACTGATTCTTGCGGCAGAGTCTGCAGACCTGTCTGTAAGGTACCAAATTCGAATATCTACCGTCCCTGCACTGGAGCTGTCCGGCTTACTTCTGCCTTCCCGAGACATTACGGCAGTGATTTCGGAAATGCGGTGATGGACATCTGGGATTTTAAGTCTGATACGACCTGTCCCCAATTTAACAATGAAAATATCTTAATCGCCTTTTATTGCGATTTCCAGACAGACTGGTTCTGGCCTAGCAAACAGCCACCTGTGAATCAGGCTGTTCCGGCTGGACATGTAATTCGTAAACCTGAAAGGGGACGACACAATAAGAGACCGAATAAGGACACTGTTACACCCGGTAAGTAAATTTTTCGGCTCCTTTGTTGCTTGATATCTTGATATTGCATTGCTCGCATGCTTTAATTGTCGCATATATTTCACTTATTAAACCATGCATAATTTGTTCTTTACTACAAAAGATCGTGTTTAAGTTAAGAGAATAACACGCATTAGAAAGAATATATATCACAATATGTAAATCCAAAATAATTCATGATTCACTGATATTTGTTTCTTCAAATAAATGTAGTTGGTTCGTAATTGTTTCTATAAGAATAAAAATAAACATGTTCAGCATAAACTTTTTCCATGCCCAATGGAAGAAATAAACATATTTTGTAACCTTTTGGTATATGCCAACATTCATCAAAACAAAAAACGTTCGATTATCAGGACTAATCTGGGATCTATACCATAACATTTCATAGTTATATACTCTGCTGGTATGTATCAGATATTATCTGATGGCACATTTACCACTGTGGAGAAGATTGATTTTCGATTACTAAACACGGACCTTACGACGCAGGAAAAAGAAATCCCCTAAGTAATAATGTTAGAATTCAGTTAAAAGAAGAATGAATCGGTGATTACAGTGCCGCTTAGGATTGTTCTTACAAGATTCTGTAGAACAAAAGTACACTCCTTATATGCGATAAACTATAATTGTCCTTGTATTTACCGGAAGCATCTGTTTTTTTCTGCTCATGCGCACATTCTGTTTGACATATACTGCACTGTAATTATAAACATTTGTTAATTTCTGCTTGAAAAGAAAATCTTGTTTAATCTCCTTCATTATCATGACTTACAGTCTAAGATCAATCAACATATCCACTTTGACAAACAACTTGTTAAAGCTACGTTTAAAATCCAAATCACACCCACCCACCAACACATCCACCCACCCACACGCACCCACGCACAAACACACATAACTAGTAAATTGTCAGCAATTATTTAGAAAAGGAAGAACAATTTAGATGAATGTTTGCCCTCTGTGTTTAACCTTATTCTGCAAAGTGTATATTGCATACAAGTTTGACTTCTCTTGTTTCTCTTGAAATATAGTATACAATTTTTTTGTCTTAATAGGTTACGTGACAATATGTCTTTCACTTGGCAAATCCTTGAAACAAGATGATAATCCGTATGCATTTCAAATTTTAAAAATAAAACAACAACAAATAAACATAAACAGAAAAGAAAACAAATACTGTTGTCCCCCATCCCCAATCAGTTGGCGATTCTTTCTCAACGTAGCAACTAGTCCGTTACATAAACAAAGCATTGTTTTCGTTTGGACACAATATTTTACCTGAAACAAATGATTGATTTCATCAAGAGGTCAAGAAGACAAGCACTAAATATATTAGACATGTACACACAAGAATCGGTAAATAATGTATTAAGTTGTTTTCATTTGCGCTGTCAGCTGCTGTTTCTTCTTCGCTTCAATCCCTTCGAATAATTACGTCTGTTTGTTTATTTACCAGGCTGTGACCTAGGGTACGGATGCGTTGTGAACAAACCGTGTGCAGTTCTCAGCGAGGAAGGAAAAGACACAGGACTGTGTTCCACTCTGCAGTATCAATGCACGAATTCTTGCTATTTGTATGCAAAGTGTTGGTACGGTAAATTGTATGTGCAACAATGTCATCGTGGCACGCGCTATGATTCGTCGTTAATGAAGTGTGTGCCAGGATTTTGTGATTACAGCCGATCACCCAGAGGGTTGCCACATTCATGATGCGGGTGTAAGTGAAATGACGTCAAACTTTCTTGATGGATGAAAATTGTGCCTCACGGCAAATGAGTTTTTGAGTGATACATTTTCAGTTCAGATAGCGTATTACTGTGTTATTAATAGGGTAACATAATTTCGTGATACATGGATCCCTGTAAAATAATTTCCTCAAATAGAAATATTTATCTAATAGACGTCTCAGTCTGAACACAGATTTACATGCTATCCAATTGTTTTATAATTGTCATAAGTTATGAATTTTGTACAATACTGTTTCCATACGATAATGTTCTTATTTTATATCGATCTGTGCAGTTTTAGCATTGATTAGTCGAGTTAGCACAATAAATGAATTGAGCTTTTGAAGAGAAACTTGTATAATAAATCCTGGAGCTATCAACATAACATTAATAGCTCCATGTTCGATGTCAAGCAATGTGATGTTGTTTCTTTTTCCGCGGACGTTTCAAATACGTCACCTTAATATTAGAATTCATAATCACAACTGCCCCAATCAGAAGAAAAAAATCTAAAATAAAACATTTTTTATACTTCCAATATAAGTATAACTGCGCTTGAACTTAAAACAATTTTAGCAGTAATTTTCCCATGCTGCATTGCTATTACCAATTTTTTTTAAACATCTTCCGTCCTTCTGAAATAGCGTCGAAGAAATATTGTACAGGACATGCTATTAAAGATGTATGAAAATGTAAAATACAACATTTTGTCATTTTCTTGCGTTGAAAGCAAGATTTAATGAATTTTCTTTGTATGATGCCTCACATTATTAAAATAATGTATGTATCCGAACATATTCAATTAAAATATGCATCAGTATTACAAATTTGAATTAATGGACTTATCATTCTTTATATATATATATATATATATATATATATATATATATATATATATATATATATATATATATATATAAAGAGCTTTGTAGCACGCACACCTTTGTTTACGTCATCACTAGTAACGATTGGATCCAGTACATTGAAAGCCAACCTTGTTGACATCAGCAGTTATAGGGGATACCATAGCGTCAACGTTTATTGTCATGACCTTTCAGACACCCTAGGAACGTTTAGCGTCAATGTCAATTAAACATGGGGAATATTGGGCGGAAAGCTGGGTTGTTGTACGAAAGGAATGTTGGACAAAAGGAATGAAACAGGTGAAGTAACGTGACGGTACTGGAAATTGGCAGCAATGTGGCAATTGTTTGACCTAAATATGCGATACTCCAGGGGGAGACAAATATAGTAGAGGTATAGACATAGACATATACATCACCTAGACATAGACTGATTAACATCAATATACCACAACCAAACCATAATATCGAAAGAAAAACAAACTTTTCGGCATATAGAATACATATATTTTCTTCTTTTCCGGCACCATCTTTTTAGTTTTATAATCGCTGTTGTCTTCTTCTTTTTTCATTGCATCCTCTTCCTGTTTTTACTTCTCTTCTACCTCTTTCTTCCTTTCATTTTCTTCTTCCTTTTCTAGTTTGTTATTCCACTCTTTCATCCTCAGTATGTCCCCTTCATCCTAATTCTCCTCTTTTTCGTCTTTAATCATTTGTCTCAGTTGTTCTTTAGCCTTTTCATACTGTTCAATTCCATTTTTGAAATGTGCGGAATATGTCACATTTTCGATTGTCACATGTCGCATTTCCACCTATCGTATCGATCACTTCCTGCAATTTCAGCGTTTTATCAAAATAGTTGCTTTTACTTTTTATCTTCTTTGGTTATTCCGTGCAGAATGGCGCGAATGAACGAACAAAATTTAAATTATAGTGTTTCGGCCACGGAGGGTTATTTAGCACTGTTTCATCTAGCACAAGCTGGTTAATTAAATACTCCCGGGGGAAGGAATTGTGCCGCATCCCCCGGGCATTTATGCACTCATAGAGTGATATTTAATTTGGTCGTCAGGTCGGAGTCGCTATTAAGCGACTATCGACCTGAATGTTAGACCCTGGGTGAGTAAGAATAGACCCAACACACACTCAACCCTATGGCGCGAATGTACTTACTTAGTTTAAGTTATAGTGAAACCGGCCTTGAAGGGTCATTTGCGCACTAGTTTAACTGTCATAAACAGTTATTTAATTTTTCCCGTGGGGTAAGGAATGGTGCCACATCCCCACGGGCGTTTATGCATACATAATACGCTATTTAATTGGCCGTCAGGTCGCGCCCCTATTGAGGGGCTATCAACATGAATGAAAGACCTAGGTCAGTGGGATGACGCGAATGAGAGAGAGATGATTAAGTATTGTGCTTCGGCCACAAGGGTCTTTTAGCACTGTTTTAACGATCATAAGATAGTTATTTGATTATTCCCGTGGGGTAAGGAATAGTGCCACATCCCCACGGGCGTTTATGCGTACATAGTACGCTATTTAATTGGCCGTCATATCGGAGTCGCTATTAAGCAACTATCGATATGAATGGAAGGCCGTGGCGAGTGGGAATAGCACCAGCACAAACTCAACCCTAAAATCCAATCAGGAGGAAGATAACAGAAGCGCAATGGCACCAAATAATAGCGAGAGAAAAATAGTTTTCTCATATCGCTATGTTGCGGGGTTCTGGTCGCGGAAAAGGAGAAAAGAGTCCCGGAAAGCCAGCCGATGTCGTTGATGGATGTCGTCTACGCCCCGGAACGCCCTAGCCATATTTATTTCAAATTCAGTCCAGTTATATTATTGGACAGCCTAATACCAATATTGTGTAAGCCACCTGTGCAATTGTGTCCAATAAATGAGTCGCAGAATTTTCTTTAACACCCTAACTATACCAATTTTCTAGTACAATAGTGTACGTATTATAAGTCCCTAACAAATTTGTTTAACTAATATGTCTATGCGACATATAAAAGTGTAGTCACTGTTTGGTAATAAAGTTTGTTAATTTTGAGCGGTGTTCAAAACTGATCAAATCAGGTTTGTAATAGAGATTGTTCAAAGAGGGCTCTTGTAACCAAATGAGAAACCCTATTTCAACCAAGCAATGAAAGCAACGATGCATATCATTTTGCTCTTCGTCTAGGCAAAATGGCCGGGATAGCATCTCCGGTATATGGGTTCAAGAGTTTCTCATGGTTCCCATTTCATCATAGCTGCCATATTTCCCACCAACAAGATGTCAGGCCAGGTTTATGGTTTGTAGCACGATCAACAGCAGGGTAACGTCAGGCTTCAGCATTCGTTCCACCTAGCAATAACTCAAGAAAATGCCACGTGTCCTCCGCCATTTTCCCTACTAGCCGCACGTCCGTTTTCCTCGTGCTGTCCGCCATTTTCCATTCCGTCCTGCCATGCATTGAAGTTGTTTCCTCCGGGTAGTTCAATACAGCTACGGTTCCTATCAGCAGGGTGGTCCTCTATCATTTGACGAGTCACCGTATTTGCCTGTGGCTGCAATTATTTTTTCTTATGCAGTCCTCATGGCTTCTATTTTACTGCAGTCCGTTCGCTGCGTCTCCCAGCGAAGTCCGGTGTTGCCTGTTCGATGTTCACTGCCTGAATGGTAGCGCGAATGCAATAGAATCCAATAGTTTAATTAAAGTGCTTCGTACACGGAGGTACATTTAGCACTAGCTTATGCTAGCAAAGCTAACTATTTAATTAATCCCGGGGGAAGGAATTGTGCCACATCCCCGCGGACGTTTATGCATACAAAGTATGTTATTTAATTGGCCGTCAGATCGTAGTCGCTATTGAGCGGCCATCGAAATGAATGAAAGGCCGTGGTGAGTGGGAATAGTACCAACACGCACTCAACCCTATCATCCAATCGGATGAAAGACACTAGATGCGCAATGGCACCAAAGAATAGCGAGAGAAAAATAGTTTTCTCATATCGCTATGTTGAGGGGTACTGGTCGCGGTAAAGGAGGAAAGAGTCCCGGAAAGCCAGGCGATGTCGTTGATGGATCTCTTTTACGCCCTGGAACGCCCTAGCCATACTTATTTCAAATTCAGTCCAGTTATACTAATGGACAGCAATATACCAATATTGTGTAAGCCACCTGTGCAATTGTATCAAATTTTAGAGTTATACAATTTTCTTAGCACTTAACAAACCAATGTTTCTAGTACATAGTGTACATATGATTAGTCCCTAACAAATTTTATTCTAAAATGGAAATGCGACATATATAGTTATGTCACTGTTAGGTTGGACTAGATTGTAAATTTGGAGCGGTATTTCAAAATGATCAAGTCAGATTTCTAAAAAGAGCTTGTTCGAATAGAGTTCTCGTGCCAAATGAGAGCTCAATAAAATAAATGGCAATGAAATAGCCCGTAGAAGGGCTGTAACTCAGTTTGGCAGAAGGTGCCCCGCCGATCTTCCACCTCTGCAATGAATGCAGCGGTTCTTTCTTCCTTCCGGGATACTCTAGGGATGTAGATTCCGTGACGGGGGGCGATGTATTGTGCTGCATCAAACAGGTAGTGGAGGGTACGATCTTCAAAGATTATATATATATATATATATAAGTAGTAATATGGGGCACTCTAGCCTCAATGGAAAATCCAGTCAAAAACAGCTTGGGCTAATCTAGCCTCAAGGGGAATTTAACATGGTGGGCCTATCTAGCCTCAAGGGAAATTTAACATGGGGAACTATTTGGGCCTATTTAGCCTCAAGGGAAATTGAACATGGTGGGCCTATCTAGCCTCAAGGGAAATTGAACATAGTGGGCCTATATAGCCTCAAGGGAAATATAACATGGGGAATAGGATGGGTATAGGGGACTGTAGAGGGACAAGGGAAAAAAGGGTGGCAATGAAAGCTACTATCTTTTCGAGACTTATGAGTGGCCCTGAAAAGGGCCGTTATGTGTAATGTTAACGTTGTCTTGTTAACACAGAGGACATCTCACAGATCTTCTTCTCTTCCTTAAACTTCTCCTTACTGTGGGTCCATAGAAGAGAACTCTCTTCAAGCAACCTTGTCTTTCCACATAGACTCTTCTCTTCCAATAGGCTGTCTCCGTCCTATGAATGACACTCCATGATGATCTGACATACATGGGTATGTCAGTCCTAAACAGCATACTTGATACAAGGGTTGACGATTCAACATTAGTCCACATCTTCTGATGAGAACAGGTGAAGCGAATGCCGTGTACTGCGGTTATTTATAGGGGAAGAGCGGATTGAAACGGATTGAGTGTATCCACCAATCCAAACGTGCGTTACAAAAGTCAGACACAGTCATCCAATCGGAAGAGAGCAGTCTCTGACGTCACCTTTTCTATATAGAGGTACTAGCGCCTGTGCGCAGTCCATCGATGAGACAGAGTTGTCAATCATGGCGGACAGTAAGAAGACGATGAATTGGGGAGAGACAGGAGTAGAGACAGCAAGTCATGGACCAACAGTGACTACTAAAGTCATGTCAAATCTACATCCAGAAGAAGTGGATTTTAACTGGGATATTGTAGATTTTTTAACATCGCAAGAGTTTATTCCGGAACCTTCGTTGCCTTCTGCTTCTTCTTATGGACACGTCGATGATTTTAAACAAAGACAAAAAGAAGCATTGGAGCGATTTTTACAACAACAGAAAGTAGAAGAACAAGCTTTTCTTATGCAACAGCAGGAAGAAGAAGAAGCAAGAAGAAAACACCAGGAAGAATCAGTAGCAGCAGTGGCAGCAACGGAGAAGAATGAAGACCAAGGACAGAAAGAAAATAGTGAAAATCAAACGGTCACGACGGTACTTTTAGATATTTTAGCTGAGTTAAGGAGTCTGAAACAAATGTATCAGACTTCTTTATTACGACCAAAGAGAAAAAGACCTTCTCGAGCGAAACAACCCAATCTCTCTGTGACTACGTCTACCATACCACCGTTAGTGATTTCTACCCAATCATTGACAGGAACCACCAGTCCCGAAGTAGGCCTTGGCCGTGGCAAAGGCTTAAGACAGCTCAAGATGATTTCATCCCGTTTCTGAGTTTGTTTTGTTTTAAACACACAAAACACCAACGGTCCTTTTCAGGACCACTCCAATTATTTCGAAAAGAAATACTATGTCAATTGCCTATTTCAATGAAAACTCAAAAGTCCTTTATATATTTTTCAAAAACCCGTGATGTACGTGTGAGTGAATGAATGTGTGAGTGTAGGTAATTATACTATCAAAATCAAAACCAAGAGACACTTACGTTTTTTTCTCTTTGGTTTATTCTAGTACAAACGTTACAATTCAATATCACAACATAACATAACACAAGACCATTTTTAAAAAGTTCATAAGTTTTCTTCTGTTTCACTCTTTCTGTTTTTTCATTTTCTTTACTGTCACAGCTTTTTCTTTTTCTTCTTCCTCTTCACTTTCGTTTCGTCTTCTTTTCTTGTTTTTGTGAACGTGACGGGGTTCTTCCTTGGGGGAGGGTACCTTTTCCTCCTCCTGTTCAGAATTTCTTTCCTCCTCCTCCTCCTCCTCCTCCTCCTCCTCTTGTTGCTGTTGTTTCTTAGGGCAGTTTGGAGACCAATGTCCTTTCTCTTTACAATAATAACAGGTATCTTGACTTTTGTCTCTATTGGTACCTTTTTTATTTTTGTGACGATCTGAACATTCTGTAGCCCAATGTCCTTTCTTCTTACAGATATAGCAAGTATCTTGACTTTTATCTCGATAGGAAGGAGAGTAGGCCGTCGGCTGGTCTGACGAAAACTTTCGTATGACCCCACGTAAAGCTCTAATGAGAAGTTCCACTTGTGTAGGTTCTTCCATCGTTCTGGTCAATGTGAGAGTGAAATGAATACTGAAAGGTTAGACACTAACCCTTTATATATGCACGGATCGAACATGAATATATAGGGGTTATGGTCTTTAAAAGGTAGTCATTTGACTTTTTGCAGACAAGATGAAAAGACCACATCATACTGTGGAGAAAGGAAAAGACAGTAAGAGACAGAAACGTAATGTATCGCCTAGCACAGTAGCTGAAGTCTTGGCTCAAATTCATGCCAGTGATTTTGAAGATGACATGAGTGAGCCCGAATTTACACCCAGACAATCCACGTCCAAGCAAAGTACACCACCCTTAGTTAACCCTGAAAATTACTATCACATTCGAGAGACGGAAAAGCGTTCCTCTCGAAAATTTAGAACAACGGCTTACACGTATGCCGTAAAGTTTAAAGATTTCAAGGCCAATGTACCTTTGGAGAATACAGAAGGGTTCATTACCGAGGTGTGGGATTCTGTGTTAACTGCACTGAAACAGCAATGTCAAGCCAAAGAAGACGATCGCTTGAGACTTTCTATTCATCACGATAATTTAAAGTCTCCCGTTTGGATCGAATTTACTAGCCCATCACAATTAACACCTTCCAAAGTCATTGACAAAAGTCAACATGTGCAACAATCCAACGACAAGTTTCACATCACCGATGGAAAAGCCACACTGTTCATGACCCACGTGTCTCTTCCCCAGGGGACCAGACCCAAAAAAGTGTTATTGGTCAACAACCTTCGCAACACCAAACTAAGCCTCGTCCGAATTAACAATACTCAAGACCAGATGTGTTTAGCCCGTGCTGTCGTCGTGGGACGAACGTATGCCAACAAGAACGAGACGATAGAATGGAAAAGAGCCTGGAAAACTATTCGACAATCGGACCGAGCCAAACAACGAAGTGAAGCAGAACTCCTGTTACAGCAAGCGGGGATATCCAAAGACACCCCTTGCGGCATTCCAGAAATGCAAAAATTGCAAGACGTCTTGGCTCCACATTACACCTTGAAAGTGCACCCTCAAGAAGTGCGTGGACCTCTTTTGTTTCGAGGCCACGATTTCAAAGACGGAAAATACATTCACGTCTATCATCACGATGAGCATTTTGATACCATTACCAGTATCACTGGATTCCAGGGATACAGTTACTACTGTGAAAAATGTGACTATGGTTATAACAATCGAGAACAACACAAACATTGTGGATCGAAATGTGAGGGATGTTTGGCCTCACAACCTTGTCTGGACCAAGGACAAGAAAGAGTGCATTGCTCTGTGTGTCAGCGCACTTTTGTCAGTCTTACCTGTTACCAACAACATTTGAAGATGCAAGGTTCACAGCAGAAAAGTACTTGTCAACTCCTGAGATTGTGCCCTACTTGTGGACAAGGCATACGTACCAGTAATGCCAAGTTTCACGTTTGTCGAGGGAAGAAACGATGTCACATTTGTCACCAAATCGTGGACTTGGAACACGAATGCTTCATTCAAAAATACCAACCCCGACCAGAAGATACCCAGAAGAAAGGGAATTTTATCTTTTTTGATTTCGAATGCATGCAAGAAACTGGTATTCACATTCCCAATTTCTGCGTGGCTCACCGTGCGTGCGAGCAGTGCATCCAAGAACCTATCTTTAGTCATTGTCCTTACTGCAGCAAGATTCCTGGAGGACGTGAAAAAATCTTTCGAGGGTCAAACACGCTAGCCGAGTTTGCCCAATGGATCCTTAATCCCATCGACGAAACGTGGAGTCCAGAAGACATCGAACGTTACGGCGATTGTCATTGCCATGCCACGGTCATGGCTCACAATTTCTCGGGATACGATGGGCAATTTCTGCTCAGATACTATGCAGAACAAAGTACCGAACGACCTCAAGTGACTTTGAACGGAGCCAAAATCATTTCTATGCAAGTAGGACAAGTACAGTTTAAAGATTCGATGTGTTACTTGGCCATGCCTTTGAGTCGCATGCCTAAAACGTTTGGTATGCCAGAAATGGCTAAAGGTTATTTTCCACACTTTTTCAATACCGAAGCCAATCAACATACCGTTCTACCCCATTTGCCCGAGGCTCACTATTACGACCCCGACAACATGCGCACCGAACAACGAGAAGCTTTCCATACTTGGTACCAGACTCACGCCTCGGACCCTTTTGACTTTCAAGAAGAAATGTTAAAGTACTGTCGATCTGACGTGGACATTTTACGACGTTGTTGTGGAAAATTTCGAGAATTGTTCCTGGAGTACGGAGGGATCGATCCTTTGAAAGAAGCTTGTACCATCGCCAAAGCGTGTTCTTTAGTGTACCGAAAACGCTTCATGCCTGAAAATACTCTAGCGGTCATCAGTCCTCAAACGACGAACTTTGTCAAACGTCAATACTCGGTCAAAGCCCTACGCTGGCTCCATTACTTGTGCGACAAGGAAGACAAATGGATCCAACACGCGCGCAACGGAGGAGGCGAAAAGACCATTGGAACGTATTCGGTGGATGGCTGGGACTTAGAAAACCCTCAGATCGTGTACGAGTTTAACGGATGCTTATTTCACGGATGTCCCCTATGCTACCCTCAACGTAACACCAAAAATCAGTTTTTACAACGAACCATGGAAGACTTGTACCAGACCACGTGTCAGCGACGTTTGAAGTTAGAACAGCAAGGATACCAGGTAGTGGAAATGTGGGAACACGAGTACGATCTGCGTTTGAAAACCGATCCCGAGTTTAAACGCATCGTAGAAAGTTACAAGTGGGTGGACCCCCTGAACCCACGGGATAGTTTGTACGGAGGACGAACGAATGCTACCTGTTTACTGTACCAGGCGGACGAGGAGAAAGGAGAAGAAATCAAATACTTGGACGTGTGTTCACTGTATCCTTACGTGTGCAAATATTGTCACTTTCCCGTAGGGCATCCAGAATTGATGACAGAACACATTGACTTGGACCACATTCGTCAGTACGAAGGATTAATCAAGTGTAAAGTCTTACCACCCACAGACTTGTACCATCCCGTTTTACCTCACCATTGCCAAGGAAAACTGATGTTTCCTTTGTGTCGCACATGTGCCGAAACGTGCAACCAAGGCCTACCTTGTCATCACACTCAGGAAGAACGCGCCTTGACAGGAACGTGGATGAGCGTGGAATTGTTTAAAGCTCTGGACCTGGGATACCGACTGTTAGAAGTGTACGAAATTTACCACTTTCCCAAAACACAACAATACCGCAAGGGCGACGAGACACAGAAAGGTATTTTTGCAGACTACGTGGATGCCTTTTTAAAACTAAAACAAGAAGCTAGTGGCTATCCTTCCTGGTGTCACACTCCCGAAGACCTAAAGATATTCAAAGAAAAATATCGGGAGCAGGAAGGTATCACTTTAGACCACGTCGAGAAAAACGAAGGAAGGCGATCGTTTGCCAAAGTGATGCTCAATTGTTTGTGGGGTAAAATGGCACAACGCCCGTCTTTACCCAAGACGGAGTATTTGTCCGAGCCGTCTCGCTACTTCCAGATGATTCACGACCCAACCAAAGTCATCAAACACGTGGACGTCATTCGTGAGGACTTGATCTTAGTCAATTACGAAGAAGAACTAGACTTTGTAGAAGCCGACAAATTTGGAAATGTCATCATTGCGGCTTACGTGACAGCCCACGCTCGTTTAAAATTGTACGAAGTGTTAGAACTGTTAGGAGATCGTGTGTTGTATTTTGACACGGACAGTTGCATCTACATTCACCGACCGAACCAGTGTAACCCTGTCATCGAAGGAGACCGTTTAGGAGCCTGGACCGATGAACATCCCGACGACAAGATTCTAAGTTTTGCAAGTGGCGGTCCTAAAAATTACGGCTACGAATACCGAGACCCCCAAGGAGAAATACACACCGAATGTAAAGTGAAAGGATTGACTCTTAATTATCGCACCAGTCGAGTGGTGAACTTTAACGTACTACAAGAAGCCTTACAGTCGGGACAGGATGAAACGTTTCAAGTGACTACCCACGAACCGCACAAGATTGTCCGTTTACCCACACACCAAATTGTTAGCCGACCTTTGGAAAAAGTCTATCAAATCGTGTACCAAAAAAGAGTGCGACTTCCCAATCACTTTACTCTCCCGTACGATCACGTCGACATTGGGCAGCATATAAAAAGGGACATCGTCCAAGACCAATAGTTCATTTGTCACTACAACGACCCAGCGAAAAGAAGATGAATCCATTTAAACAGACATCATTCAAGTTTGGGGATTGTAAAACAAATGTACCTTCCCCCACTGTGAAAAGTACTACTGGATGGATAAGACCCATGCATTGCAACGGAAGATGTCCGGAAGGAAACTGTAAGTGTCCTTGTGGTTTGCACTGTAATTGCGATACAGAGGGCGATGGTGAACCGTACGATTGCAGTGATGCCAGACGTTGTGACATTAGCGATTCAGCTGGATATCGTGGGAACGTTGCTATGACTACTACCCCTATATCTACCGTGGAAAGTGATGCTGTGCGTTTCAAACTTCAGGGAAGCGAAAGCGATGTGACACGTTATTGTAGACTCCTAGGAATTTCACCGTACCTACATCAAACAGAAGTGAGGAGAGTCAAATATTCGTTTCCGACGAGTTCGCCTGAATACTGTCATTTCAAAAGTCGATTCCTAACCTTCAAAGATAAATGGCCAAAATATCTGCCTGGACCAACTCCTGAAGAATTAGCCAGAGCTGGATTTTTCTACTCGGGCAAAGGGGATAAAGTCAAGTGTTTTCAGTTGTGGTGTATCCATTTACGAGTGGGAACAGAAAGATTCCGCTTACTTGGAACATGCTCGATGGTCTCCGAATTGTCAATACCTACCTTTAGTGGGACCTAGTGATTGAAAGTGACACTACTGTTCCATGTCGTGTAACACACCTAGACCAGTATATAATATAAAACATTATATTCAAGGATTACCACACGAATTGCAAGAGAAGATCTACAAGGACGTTTGGCAAGGACTTGCTAAAGAAAAATCGCAATGGGTGACTGTAGAACATTTGTGTCGTGAAATTCACAAGAGGCAAGTGACAAAAATTAACCAACGTATTAGATTTCTCTGGATCAAGGGTATTTTTTTGCTCTGTTACCAATTTACTACGTTTACATCTGAAGATGCTTTGATGCTTCTTAACCGTTACCCTGAATGGCAGTGGGACGAAATTACACGTTATATTAATCACTTTCGCTTTTGGAGCAAATTTAATTCTATGTTTAATTCTGGGTTGAATCTACACTTGTAATCTTTGACCTAAAGAAGTATAAAAGAGAACAACCATGCCACAACCTTTATCATTGGTGATCCAACAGATTCCGTGGAAGGATATCAATGAGAAGATTCACACGGTGAAAGATTACGAACACTTATTACAAGAACTATACCCTATGAATTGGGGTCGACGTGTCGTGTGTGTTTTAGTGACTTGCTTTCTGGGATTTCGTTTACCTGCCGATTCCTTGTGGACACTTTACGAACACTACCTATCAAAAAAATAAGACAGTATGGTGGTTCCTTTAAATGTTCACGAGAGACTTATTCTGTTCAAAGCCTTACGTTTTCATCTGGATACGTCTCGACCTTTCCAAGAAAAAAAGATTCGTCAACTTTTACGTACGGAAGCAGTGTACGAAGATGTGTGTGTAGCTTGTAATTTACACCCTCATTGGACAGATGTACGTGACTGAAAAAGTTGGGATTTTGAGGCTTGGACAAACGAAGTATCCCATTATGCCCAAGCGTTGTGTTCCTAAAATTCATCGTCGTGTCACTTTTAATCCTGTGTTAGTGACAGTACCAGAAGAAGAAGAAGAAAAAAAAGAATCTGTCACCCAAGACAATCCCTCTGTTCAAGACAGAACTGTCATGGACATTCCCCTACAAAGACCCTTTCGAGAAGACACCTATGTGACTGTACCTCCTGTAGAGGAGACTATAAGAACATTACATACTACCTCTGGGATACCTTCGTTACCCAAACCATGTTGTACAGGGAGTTGTTTATTTGCCACTTTGATCGTTTGCCTATGTATTTTATTCCTGTATTTATCCATTTGGCTTTTATGTTTTCGTGTTGTTCAAATTTAAACATGCATTGAAATAAACGTGTCTTGAAAAAAGTATAAAAACCTCTTGTCTTGTCTGTTTTTGTGTCAATACTGACATACCACTACACGACTATGGCTCACTCTACTCTTTCTACTACTCCTTCCTCCTCCTTGACATTCAAAGTCATTGACGAACACTTAGATCAGGCTAGTTGGAAAGCCTTGTATCTTCGTCATCCTTTTAACATGTTAATTGCTGGACCGAGCGGTTCAGGCAAAACCGAATTTGTCAAACGTTTGATCGAACATAAACATCATTTGATCGATCGTCCACCTCAACGCATCGTGTGGTGTTACAAAGAGTGGCAATCGGCATACAGCCTCTTGCAAGAAAGTCAAGGTGATTCCATTGTGTTTGTAGCAGGCATTCCTAAAGAAGACGATGGGATCGTGTCTGACCCTAGTCAAACTCATTGGGTTATTTTTGACGACATGTTAGGAGAAGACGAAGAAGAAATTAAACTGTGGTTTACACGTAAAGGGCATCATCGTAATGCCAGTGTCATTTACATTACACAAAATTTATTTCAACAAAGTAAAGCTCATCGTACCATTAGTCTCAATGCTCATTATGTGGTCTTGTTTAAAAGTCCTCGAGATAAATCACAAGTGCAAGTTTTAGCCAAACAGTTAGGAACACCTTGGCTAACTCATGCGTACGATGATGCCACTCAAACGCCACACGCCTATTTACTCGTGGATTTAAAACCCACTACCCCTGATTATTTGCGATTTCGTACCGATTTGTTTCACGACTGGTGTCAAGACGGAGGACCTGTCGTGTACACGTCCTCCTCGTCGACATAACACTATGAAGCACTAAAAAAAAATCTATAAAAACCTTGGGTTACTTTGACCTGGTCTCATACATCGTCAACATGACGTCCCTTCAGTCTCATCTTCCCATCAAATTGATTCGTGCCTTGTACGGCATCAGTCGCGAAAAAAATCCACAAAGACGTGCTCACGTCTTAGAAGCCAGTCTCAAAGAAGTCTTACGATGGTTTACGGTGACAGCACGTCAAATACTGCAAGGCATCATTCACATTCCACATCAAACCAAACGCTTTTTTGACAGAAACAAAGTAGCCTTGACGCAACTGGCCAATCCTCGCATCGACACTCACACCAAAAAGCAAATCATATTGAAACCTGGAGGTAGTGGTTCTCTAGGAGGTGTCATCATTCGTTCCCTTTTAAAATGGGATCCCAATACTCCCAAAGTTCACCCCAAGAAGAAAACAAAAAAAGCCAAACGAGTCCCTAAGAAAAAGAACAAGGGTACCAAGACCAAAGCACAGAAAAAGAAAAGTCCACAGAAAAAAGCGGTCACCCGCAAAAGAGGCACTTCGGCTAGGACACAACCTTACCTTCGTCAACCACGACCTGTAAGAAAAGATCTACAAGGACGTTTGGCAGGGACTACGTTGCCAGTAGCCTCAGGGGCTGTCACTTCTCCGTTGCGGGTGATGCCAGCCAAACCCAATTTGACACCCGTTTTTCCTAATTTGATGAAACATTGGAAATCTGCGTCTCCCAAAACGTCTCCTCCACCGGAGACACCCTCGTCCACCTTAGCGGCAGTAGCAGCTGCTCACAAAGTACCTGCCCCGAAAGTCAAAGTCCAAGAAAGATCTGGCATGTTAAAGAGTTTACTAGATTTGTCCAAACAAGAACTGTCCCGATTGAGTCCATTGCAAACTCCTTCACGACGTGTGTTACCTGCCATGAAGTTGATACGACGCAAAGATAATCAGTGGCGTCGCATTCCAGTATAAAAATATGACTTGAAGACCACGACGTCAATCAGTATTTTTTTCTGTGCTGATGCTGAACACTCAAGGATGCCTCCTCAAAAACATGCACACCACCACTACCCTCGTCGTTCTGCTGTCCAAAAAGGAAAAGGAACAAGACAATCTCGTCATCTCACCAAAAGCTTTAAAACCAAACATCAACGTCCTTCCCTCCAAAGACGTAGACCTTTAAAGAAAAAGAAGAGACACCAAAAAGGAGGATCCTTTGACAATTTTGGGAAACACATTGTTACCTTTTTGACAAAGCGCTAGTTCCCCAAAAAAGTAAATAAAAGAGAGTGTATACCAAGTCATTGACACTAGTGGTATTGTGAAACGAACAAGCAAAAGATGGCACCTCGCAGAAAACATTTTTCTACACTCCACAAAGGAAAGAAAAGGAAAGGACGTTTAGCCAAACATCGACACGTTCTTCGTCAAAGGACACAAAAGAAAATACCCAAACGTCAAAAGAAAAAGAGAAGTCACCAAAGAGGAGGCATATTTACTGGTTTTATTAAAGGTATGCAGAAACTAGACAAAGCAGCTAATAACCGAACTGGTATCTTTAGCCCTGCTTTTGAGGATTTAGCGAAGCATGCCGTTACCTTTTGGAGAAGCCAATAGAAAAAAAGAAGATAAAAGAGGGTGTGTACCAAGTCTTTGACATCAGTGTATTTCTGGAACGAACAAGCAAAGATGTCACCTCGCAAAAAACATTCTTATTCACCCCACAAAGGAAAGAAAAGGAAAGGACTACCTCCTCGTTTAGCCAAACACGGAGACGTGTTGTCCGTTCTGTCCAAAGCCTCTCCGCCCATGCGAAAACAAATCATTAAAACAGCCTCCAAAGATGTCATCGATACCGTGTGTGAATGTTGTTTGAATGTTTTGAAAGGCACGATACCTTTGTCTCCACACCAGAAAAAATGCTTCGCCAAACATCGACACGTTCTTCGTAAAATGGTTCAAAAGAAAATATCCGTCCGTCAAAAGAAAAAGATGTTGGTGCAACGCGGAGGATTTTTACCCATTCTTGCTCCTATGTTGACAAGCTTAATACCAGGTTTGATACAAGGGATGACCCAAGGGTTAACTCAAGGAATGGGTAGAAGATAAAAGGCCCTTATGGAGCACCACAATCTCAGACATAACCTTTGAAAGCCCATGGAAGGACGAAAACTAACTTTGGTTCCTTACAAACGATGGATGGAATACCATCATTGGCAAGAACAACGATCCCCCCATTTACCACCCAATCCCAATTTGACTGAGATGTCACAATTACAACAGGAATTGCAATCCTTGATCCATCGCCACGATTTATCCGAAACCGAAAAATCACAAAAGTACGGTCAACTCTTGAAACGGCTACAACTCTTTCATCAGAAAGCTGTGGAACAAACAGCTCAACCCACTTTGTCCGATTTTAAGGCTCTCATGAATAACCCGTCACCCTCACCTTCACCCTCTACAGCAGTTAAAACAGACGTTACCCCACCATTACCCAAGGAAGAAGAACCCCATGATCTCTTTCAAACACCTACTGCTACTCCCATTTCGAGTAAGATTGCCGCTTCCTTGTTAACCCCTTCACCCACTCCCCCACGAGAAGAACTCAAAACTTGGGTTAAAAAGATGATGGCTACTCCTTCTTCGACAGATGTGAAAAAAAAAAGAAAGGAAACCAGAAGTGAGAAAAGAAAAGAAGGCCAAAGAAGCTATCCCATTACCTCCGCCACCACCACCATTACCCTCGACGTCAACTCCTGTGGCACATCGGACACGTAAAACCGTTTCCAAACAACCCGCATTTCGTCCCACCCAAAGCAATATCCTCGAAGAGTGGGTCCCTTATTAACAACAAACCATGGAGAAGGTATTAGCCAGCATTTACTACGATCCAGCTCACCCTGCAGGTTACGGAGGCATTCAGAAATTGTATCGTGCTGCCAAAACTCGCCTGAAAAAGCTCCGTTTACCAGCAGTACAACGATGGTTACAAGAACAAGCGACGTACACTTTACACAAACCCATTCGACGAAAATTTCACAGAAGTCGCACTCAAGTGGAAGGCATCGATCATCAATGGCAAGCCGATTTAGCTGATGTCTCTCATTTAGCCACCTACAATCGTGGCTACAAATATTTGTTTTGTGTCATCGACGTCTTTTCTAAATTTGCCTGGGTCGTACCATTGACATCCAAATCGAGCGGAGAGTTAGTACGAGCTTTGCAACTGGTGTTGAAACAAAGTGGTCGTCACCCTCTTCGATGGCAAACCGACAAAGGCACCGAATTTCTGAACCAAGCTTTCCAACGAGAATTAAAAAAACGTGACATTCATTTTTTCACCACTGAAAATCCTGAAACCAAAGCCAGTATCGTGGAACGTTTTCAACGTACCTTGAAAGAACGCATGTGGAAATATTTTACACATCAACACACTCTCAAGTACATCGACGTCTTACCACACTTAGTCCAAGCCTACAATCAATCTTACCATAGAAGCATTGGACGTTCCCCACAAGAGGTGACACCCGACAACGAAGTGACTGTTTTTGAGCGTCTGTTCGGTACGTCCCGGACGAGGGCTGTCCCCAAGAAAGGTAGAGAAGTGTTAACCCCAGGAGATTGGGTACGCATTGGCAAAACCAAACGCACTTTCGACAAAGGTTACTTACCCAACTGGACCACCGAATTGTTTCGTGTTACTGGACGAGTGCGCGATCGTCATCCTACCGTCTATAAATTGGAAGACATGAACGGAGAAGTATTAAAAGGAACATTTTACTTACCTGAGTTACAACGTGTTACCAAAAAAGAAGACGACGTGTACGACATTGAAAGCATTCTCGAACGAAGAACCCGTAAAGTAGGAAAACGTCGTGTCAAAGAAGTCAAAGTACGTTGGAAAGGATATCCTCCTAGTTTTGATTCTTGGATTGACGCTTCGCAAGTCATCGACTATAAAAAGAAGTGACCATCATGCCCTTCAATACAGCTTCAGCGACCACAGTGACTACTCCTTCACCCACGTCATCTCTGCAAGAATTACAAAAGCATCCCTTGTGGGTGTGGTGTGGAGAACGTGTCCCTAAAACCCAAATCGTTTTTTTCTGTCAAATCTTTGTGGTGTATTGTGTCATCGGTGCAGCCATTGCTAATTTGAGTTTGCAACAAGGAGACAAACAATTGTGGACTATTTTACTCAGCAGTTGCATCGGGTATCTTCTTCCCAATCCTTCCCTGAAATACTCTTACAACGGGAACAACAGTAACAATATTGGGAGTCTTGCGGCCAACGTTAGTCATTCTCCTGACAGTCACCCTTCCAATCACAATCCTCTTTTAGACACTCCTTTAACCTCGAGTGACTCCTCGGACAGAACAACATTGGAAATATGAACAACACTATTAACCAATTTTATTTAACGTTACCCAGTGACAGTTCCATAGAGGTGTTTCCTAAGAACACGTTGTGTTGTTACACGTCTAAATTACCTCAAGCCATGCATTTGGATCAAGATGATCACTGGGAAGCAGCTTTAGTGGAAATAATACACCCGACACAAATCAAAAACATCGTCGAAAATCAAAACTTTTTCACAGTAGAAGTGTTTGACGAGCAATTGCAGAAAGTCTTAGATGAACGAAGCATCACTGGCATTGACACCAAGAAATCAGATAGTCCCACAACTAAAACCCTGTCCACTCATGTGATCAGTATTCCTCCAGGCTATTATTTTAGCGGTCAACATTTAGTGACTACACTTGCTACCAGGTTCAATGTTGTGTTTGGTAAAGCCATGGATAAACTATCCCCCAGAAAAAGTGTTACCTTTGAGTACTATCAAGTGGCTCGTCGTCTCATGATCAAATTTTCAGAGGATAAAATGATAGGCATTACTTTTTGTCCTGAATTGTATGCTATATTAGGTGGAGACACCGAGTTGCTCAAGAAGAGAAATGAAAAAACACAACTCATAGACGGTAACTCGGATGTTTCGAAATATTTTAAATTCCTGTAGAAATGAACCAAGGACTCAACTTGATGTTTGTGTACTCCGATGTGGTGGAGTACAACGTGGTAGGACACACCTCTGTACCGTTACTACGTGTCATTCCTTTCAAAGTGGATTCTGGCGTCGCCGCTGATGAGGAAGGTGGAAATACCTATCACGTTCACCGCGAATTTGTACATCCTCATTATTTGCCTGTCAGTAAGTCGTATTTCGACAGTGTCAACATTACTATAAAAGGAGAACTAGGACAAAATATTCCATTTACCAAAGGGAAAGTCACAGTGAAACTCCATTTTCAAAAACGATTCTCCAACAACTGAAAAAGTGATGTATCCTGTGTACCAAGGAGTCACTCGACAACGAGGACATGGTTTAGGAGATATGTTTAAATCAGCCTTTCGTTCCGTGGTCCCTGTTTTAAAACCGATGGTGACACGAGGATTGCACACCATAAAAGATGCCGCATTGACTCACGGCAAAGATTTTCTTTACAATGTTCTCATTGACAAACAAAACCCCAAAGAAGCTTTTTTGAGAGCAGGCAAAAATGTCTTGCTTCAAACGGGTAAAGAGCTTTTGGGTCGACGAGAAAGTCCTATAAATGCCCTGAACGGTACCGAGTCTGACATTCCTGCTTCCCTGACGACACAGCAAGGACAAGGCAGAAAGCGACGACGAAGACACCCTTTCAAAAGTCTCCGTACCTCTAAAGTGAGAAAGACGAAGAAAAAAAGAACCGCTCGAGACTTAGACATTTTTGATTATTAAAAGTGAAGAAAAAAACATAAAGAAAAAATGATGCACCAAGAATCTTGTGCTTGTTCCAAGTCGGAACTAGATCTCTTTGCCATGCCACCCACGATGATGACCATGCAAGAAGCCCAATGGGTTGAATTTCATCCCGTCTCCTCTTTGACGGATTCAGCTCCCATCGAGTTTGAAATCAAAGGACAACCCGAAGATTACATCGATCTCAACAACAGTTACTTGTATTTGAAACTGAAAGTAACCAAAACGGACGGCTCCGCTCTAGCAGCCGATACCCAAGCAGCTCCCGTCAACAATTTCATGCATTCCTTGTTCAGCGAAGTGGATTTGTACATGAATAACAAACTGGTCAGCAGTAGCATGGATACTTACCCTTACCGAGCGTACCTCGAAAATCTCTTGACGTACGGAAAAGAAGCCAAGAACACTCATTTAGATGCTTGCGTGGTATGGAAACCTGACACCGCAGAAAAGTTTAACATCACAACGTTGACGGCAGATGACAATTCTCA
Source organism: Unio pictorum (assembly GCA_030141615.1). Lineage (NCBI taxonomy): Eukaryota > Metazoa > Mollusca > Bivalvia > Unionida > Unionidae > Unio > Unio pictorum. The sequence continues at coordinate 6,733,358 of JARLTB010000187.1, read as the reverse complement.
CAATGTGGGTTTTAACGACCGTCGAAAGAAAATTGACCGAGGGCGTAGTTTAGAACTGTTCGATCGTTTGCATTTGGACATGTGGTTTCAAGAAAAGTATTTGCTGAACGGGGTGGATATTCGCTTGAGACTAAATCGTAGCAGTGCTGCTTTCCATTTCATGGCTACTGAACCTGCTGATCCTAATCAGCACGCTCACCACTGTAAAACCAGTATCCAAGAAGCCAAGTTATACGTGCGTCGTGTGGAAGTGTTACCTAAAGTGGGAAATGATATCAGTCACACTTTGAGCAGAACGACAGCCAAGTATCCGATACGACGCGTGGAAGTCAAAACTTTCACCATTGCCACTGGACTCCGATCTAAGATCGAAGATCATCTGTTCCAAGGACAGTTACCCAAACGTTTATTCATTGGTATCGTCAGCAATGCAGCCTTCAACGGGGCCTACACTCAAAATCCATTCCAGTTTCATCACTACAATGTATCCAAAATCGAAGTGAGTCGCGATGGCAAAACTTTGTGTACCCGGCCCTTCGAACCCAACTTTGCCCTGAAGAATTACTTGAGGTCGTACTTGTCACTGTACGAAGCCACAGGACAGTTAGTAACCAACACCAGTCACGGTATTTCCTACGAAGATTATGCAGGAGGTTACGCTTTGTGGGCTTTTGATTTCACTCCAGACCAAGGCAGTGACGAGGGACATTTCCACCCTATAAAATCTGGACAACTGCGTGTGGAACTTCAGTTTGAAAAGGCTCTTACCGAAACGGTAAATGTCATTCTGTATGCCGAATTCGATAATACCATAGAAATCAACAGTTTGAGAGAAGTCATTCTAGATTATTAGACACTATGGAAGACCCTTGTCCTTCTTTGAATAGTGGAGAATCCATGGAATGGGAGGTTACAGAAAAAGCAGATCCCCAAGACCAAAAAGAAGAAGTAGTGATCATGCAATCCAGATGGCCAGAACAGGAACAACAGTTAGTGGCTTGTTTTGCACAACACTTGGAAGATAAAATGAGAGACATGATTAAAAAAGATTGTTATGGATGTCAAATCGATCATCCCAGTCAAATTCAACACGATAAATGTATGATGATGAGTCAAGAAGAAAAATTGGATGATTATCTGAACGAAGCTTGGAGTCTCATCTCCGAAGAAGCCGTGTTACTTCAGTGGTATAAAGGCTTACGTGATCATTCCTCTCCTCCATTGTTTGCTCGAGAAATCGATCGCATCGAAGCTCTCTTGGCCAAAAGTAAGGAGACGAAGCAAACCATCAGTTACTTGTCAGACCGTTTCAAACAAAAAGTCTGGATTGAATTGATGACTTATCATCACCTGTGAAGAAAGGAGAGAAAAAAGACAAGGCTACACAACAAAAAAAATGGATACCTGGGAACTTTATTATCTTTTGAACCGTAGTTCGTACACTGCTTCTTGGAATCCTGTGGTGTGTGCTAAAGATGAACTACCTCATCGCAAACCTCAAGAGAATCAAGCTTATGTCATCAACACAGATGACAGTCATCTTCCAGGAACTCACTGGGTAGCTGTCTACTTTCCTCAAAAGGAATGTGCGGAGTATTTTGATTCGTATGGATTGCCTCCTTTCGAAGATGATATCATTGACTTTATGAGAAGAAATGCCCAGACGACACGATTCAATAATGTGAAATTACAAAGCACAGATTCTATGGTGTGTGGACAATATTGTATCTATTATCTGCATCATCGCAGTCTTGGATATTCTTTAGAACATTTAGTGACTTATTTTGATCGTCATTCGTCTCGAAACGATGACAAAGTAGATCGATGGTTTTGTGACCATTATGGCTATCTGTTGTCTTTAGCTAGGAAACGTAGTGTACATCAATCGCCCAATGACTTCCAACAGTGGAAATCTCAATTTAATTCACAACGTTGTCAACCATGTCAAAGATAATGTATTAGTGTTATGGAATAACAAAAAAATGTTTGTTCTTTGAAAAAATGTTTGTTCTTTGAAATAATGTTTGTTATTTGAATAAAAATGTTGTGTTTTGAAAACCAAATAGTCTGTCGTTTGTTTTACATTTGTATTCATATAAATGCTCTTTGACTTTTCTTTCTATCCCTCACATTAAACTATCTCAACGTTTCAAAAACCCTAAACCGCAGAGGGGTGTTTTCCATCACGTCCGCGCTTGAACCATATAAAGCAGGGGTAGTCTCCAGTCTGACCATCCATTGTTTGACTCATCCTACTACGAAGATGTGCTCAAGACTAGCTAAGCTGAACGAAGCTTATGTCACTCTGCATCGTATCAGACACAATCTGATGCCAAAACCTGAAGAGATTGAGAATGTAAGAATGCTACAAGTCACGGAAGACCTCATAGAAGAACTCTTCAGAGAGGAAATTCAAAAAGAGAAAGAAGAATGGACTGAGAAGTATCGACTTCAAAAGCAGCAGAGAGAACAGAGAGAACAGCAGCAGCAGCAAGAACAGCAACAACAGCAGCAGGAACCAGACAGAAGTTTTGTCGACTGTCGTGTGGACACGAAAGAGTTCTCTTTCTCTTTCCGAAGAAGCAGACCCTATCGTGGAGCCAAACGAGGACGCAATCTTAGACGATAAAAGATTGTCATCCTTCCTCGTACACACAAACACAAAAAAAAACAGCCCTTTTCAGGGCTACCCAATATTCTCGAAAAGAATTAATCATTCAATTTGCTTATGGTATGTGAGGAAGTTAGAAAAAAATTAGAAGTGAGTCTATAATCACGGACTCTTTTTTACTTTTGTTTTGAAGTGCGTCTATAAGCACAACGTATTTTTTTCAAAATAACTTGTTCAATGTATAATTAATAGGAGTCAAGTATAAAAGTGTGGGGTGTTTTCCATCACGTCCGCGTGTTTTGGTAATGATAGGGATACTGTAAGTTTTTTGGATCTAGGGGGGTGTTTTCCATCACGTCCGCGCTTGAACTATATATAAAGAAGCACTCGTCAGTCTGGCTACCCATCGTTGGCGCATCAAAGAAGATGAGCAGAGTACAGAAATTAAGAGAACTTCAAATGCATTTGGAGAATGCTAGGCGTCTCCTGGACGAACTGGCTATGGAGGCCATAGCAGAGCAGGCCAAAATTGAAAAAGAAGAGGAGGAAAGAAAAAAGAAAGAAGAGGAGAAGAAAAGTCCCATCTTGCCTCACCGAATGATGAGACAGACTAGTGAAGTCAAGCCCATGGTGAGGACACCTTCACCACCAGAATCAGTTCGTCCACTACAGGCGCAACCCCCACCGCAACAATCACAGCCTCGACCGCAACAACTTCAGCCGCATCCACGGTTGCGGAATAGAGGCAGAAATGAAGAGACTTTCACTATCCCTCAAACAGAAGATTGGGATAGTGAAGCCACTCATTCTCCCTCTGCGCTCCCAATCACAAGAGTGAATTGGGAGAATGATTGGAGTAGGAGATGTGTGTGTGGGGCTAGACCTGGGAGATGCCAGCATTAACCAGGTGCAATTTGAAGTTTTAAAAACAGCCCTTCTCAGGGCTACCCAAATAACTAGAAAAGAAATACTATGTCAATTGCCAATGGGTGTGAGAGAGGAGTAGTGTGATTATAAACACTGACTCTATTTAGATGGTATAGGGTGTGATTTTGGATAGTATATAGTATGGTGTGTTTTGACTGCTTCCCCCGTGTGTGTGGTTAGTATAGGGTGTGATTTTGGATAGTATATAGTATGGTGTGTTTTGGCTGCTTCCCCGTGTGTGTGGTTAGTATAGGGTGTGATTTTGGATAGTATATAGTATGGTGTGTTTTGGCTGCTTCCCCGTGTGTGTGGTTAGTATAGGGTGTGTTTTTCGATAGTATATAGTATGGTGTGTTTTGGCTGCTTCCCCGTGTGTGTGGTTAGTATAGGGTGTGATTTTGGATAGTATATAGTATGGTGTGTTTTGGCTGCTTCCCCGTGTGTGTGGTTAGTATAGGGTGTGATTTTGGATAGTATATAGTATGGTGTGTTTTGGCTGCTTCCCCGTGTGTGTGGTTAGTATAGGGTGTGTTTTTGGATCGTAAATAATATGTTTGTGGATAGTATATAATATGAAAAGTGAATGTAGGGGGGTGTTTACTTTCACGTCCGTGCTTAAGATATATATACGCAATCGTCGGTCCTTGGAGCCATTCAATTTTGAACACATCAAGATGAATTTCAACTTATTTATTCAACTCCGAGACAGCTGGTTTGGGATCCTTGATGCAGAATATCAAGTGGAAAGACTTGAGGAAGAATTTCAGAGTAACCATGGCTTTGTAAGCCGACTGAAATTAGCAAGAGATTTATTAGAAAGTATGATAGAGGAGGAAGACCAGAAATTAAGAAGACGTATTAAAAGAAAATATATAAGAATAGGGGACTTGAAGCAGGCACTTGATCATGTCATCAAAGTCAGGTGTTTTCTAGAAGAAACATTACATCTGATAGAGTGGGAATATGTGCAGTGGGGTCTAGACAGGCTAAAGAAAGCAGAAACAATGATGAGAATGGCGATGGAAGAACAGGTGATCCAGATTAAAGAAAACTGGTCTAAGGAGAGAAAGGAACAAAAGAACAAAAAGAAAAAAGAGGACTTTGATCTACTCAATCTAAGATGGATGAGAGTTCAGGAAAAGTTTAGAGCTATGGGACATCCCCATTGGATTCCCGAAAAAGAAAAGAAGAAGAAGAAAACGGGAATCATTGGTAAAATTAAAAGGTGGTGGAACAACAGCAGAAAATAAAAAAAGAAGAAGAAGAAGTATCCAAAGGCCCTTTTCAGGGCCACTCATAAGTCTCGAAAAGATAGTAGCTTTCATTGCCACCCTTTTTTCCCTTGTCCCTCTACAGTCCCCTATACCCATCCTATTCCCCATATTATATTTCCCTTGAGGCTATATAGGCCCACTATGTTCAATTTCCCTTGAGGCTAGATAGGCCCACCATGTTCAATTTCCCTTGAGGCTAAATAGGCCCAAATAGTTCCCCATGTTAAATTTCCCTTGAGGCTAGATAGGCCCACCATGTTAAATTCCCCTTGAGGCTAGATTAGCCCAAGCTGTTTTTGACTGGATTTTCCATTGAGGCTAGAGTGCCCCATATTACTACTTATATATATATATATATATATATATATATATATATATATATTGTCTATGATATTAAGAATATTCAGCGAGTGTTGTTGCAGCTGAAACACGATTTGTTAAAACTGATGTTGATGTCATTGTTATTGTTGATAGCAATACGCCGGTATTCATAGATAACAGCTGATACCGAATAGAGAATTACATCAACGATAATTACACGTCATCAATATTGTTTTATACTTTTGCTGTATACTCATGAACTATAGTTTATTTTGCCATTCACGCACCTGATTGTACCTGTACTGTTGCAAGTTGATTGTTCAGCTCATTATAATTAAGTAGGTGGTAGTTTAGCGATTAATTCAAGACACCAATTATAAATCGAATCGAATTATTTTTCTCTTCAGGTTCCATTTTAAATGTTACTTCCTCGTTTTATTCAAACATCACTAAAATAAATCCAGAAGATTTGTTAGCGGATATCGCCATGATATTGTAGTAGATTTTGTAAATACTGTAACGCCTAGTACTGAGAATTTATATACACCAGTAACCTCAGCGCAATGATTAATGGATGTATTGAGTGACTACCATAATATTCGTGTATACGCTACCATAATTACTACATTGTCAGTGTTTATGTCAACGAGTTTAATATCAACGACTGCGGAACTTCCGAAAACCTCCTTTATGTTTCTGTTTACGCTCGACGGAAACTCAAGAACGTGTTTATGACAGCAGTATAATCAGATCTAAGATTGAGTACTTCATTATTGATTGTCGTTAACTACTTCATCATTCTATCATCGATGTATTTCTTCCTTTCAGCGTCAATGTTTGATTTTGATTCTGGTTCTCTAAGATCAGTAATTTTCGTATTAGTCATCTTAATGATACCGGATATTGTATCACCGGATTTTGGTACTCGATTGCGAATATTATCAAATATCGTTGACATAACAAAAACGGGCTCATTTGTTCCATTGTTATCAAACATAGCTTTACTGTTTTTGGTTGCTCCATTAATTCTGACGATAATATTTTGTATATTAAGACTACTCGTTTCTTTTATCTTCTTACACTATCTTGAAATGCAACAACTTTGTATGGATCTACATTTGTAAGGTTTAATAATTCAGATATTTCATCCCTAAGGATTTTATTTACATTTTCGTGCGATCTTCCATCAGTTGTTTGTTTTTGTTTAGCGGAAGATCTTCCGTAAGTATCTACCATTTATTTTTGTGTTAAGTTCAGCGATTACTTCAAGGCAATATATTGATAATGTTGAATTTGTATATCACAAAATGTCTTTCGGCGGATGATGTCTGTACGAATTGAAACAGTGTGTTGGAACACCACAAGAAAGTTGATCTTTCTTAAATGTTATTTTTGTTGCGCGTTTACTTGCACGATTTCTTTGTAATTTTGTAGCTATTTGACATAATAACGTCATGAGCGAATTAATTACATATTCTATACTGGAGCAGCAAGTACTCATTCCTTCACCAACAACTTCAACTAAGATTGATGTATTACTGAGTATAACAGCGATTGCTCTGTAATTAATAATAACAACACTATTTATATTCACGCGAACTCAAAACTGTATATCAAAGACAGTTTGCCGTGTTAAATCAAGATGTCCCATTGAGAATCAATAAATCGGATATAGATTAGTAAAATCTAACTGATATTTTCAAACCAGTATCTATATTTTGATCACGACCCATAAAAGTCATCAAACGATGGTATGCACGTGCTACATGATTTTGAAAAGAATTTAGTAAAATATCTGCAGATGGTTCTTGTTGGCCATTTATTCTTAAAGAAAGCTTAGAAACCCCAAGATCGTCAAATATCATGACTTTTTTCTTTAGTATTATTACAGTCTGAATTGTGAACAGCAATAAACATATGTCGTGGTGCACAAACACTATGTTGTGATGTTATGTAAATAAACAATTAACAGTATTTTAAAGATTATCTGTGATCACCGTTAACCATGATAATGTTCATTTACCACCTTGATCCATAAAAGAAATTAATTTTTATTCATCAGCTGTTGTTGGAGTCATTGCCGGTATCCACAGTGAGAGTTTTGATAATGTTACTTTAGTCTTCGGCAGGATCAGCAACACCAGTGTCTTGCCAAATATCTTCAATGTCAGTAGCTTTTTTACACGAACTATTGTATGCTTGTCACACAAATTACCTGTCTAACATTTCTACAAAATCTGAAAATGTGTGATATAGGAATTGTACTGAAACATATTCAATTACCTTTTAAATTGATCGACGTGTCGCAAATCCTATGTTCAAATTATCATTCATCGATATTACTGTTCGTGATGATTAGAATTGTCATTGACGAACACCATTTATGGACCTGTTGTTCTTGTACAATCATTAGAATACCTTGATAAACATATTATTGTTCTTTTTGAATTAATTCAATATTTATTCCATCAATCATATATGTGGCAAGATCTAACAACGCCATATTCCGTTAAGAAATGGCGCATCTATTTCGAATGCTGGATCAGATATTCGCTTAAACATTTTATCATAATTATTATCGTATAACTTCCTGCTATTAAATTCGTTGTTATATATTTGTGTTTCATCAAATAACTCTTCTAGTTTCTGATTTATAGCTTGATTTATTATTTTACTGACATTTTTAGGCATCACTTCATTGCTGGGTAATCTGTAAGGTGTATTAGTAATTATGGATATTTACACCCTTAACCCAATTATCTTCGTTTTTGCAAGATTTTTAACATATTTAGTTGTTACCTATTTTTCTGTTTTAATGTATCCATATGCGATATTTTGTATTCTTATTTGTGTCTCTAATTCCTGATATCTCTTAGAACTTTAGACGTAAATTTATCCTCAGCATGCACTTTAGTCTATGGCGGTCGCTGTTGAGTAGGTTGTGGTTCAGAAGGTTGTCGTTGAAGAAGTTGTATTTGTTGTTTTTTTTGTGATTCCGCACAAGATTTTATTTCTTTAATATATTTTGTGTACTTTTGATCATCATTTTTTCTCGCTGTACTATGTTTAATATATCCATTTAAAAACGTATCGGTAGTTACATCAATATACAGGGGTTTTAACAATTCAGATTTTGTAACAAAACGAGACAAATCATTTTCTTTAACATTTTTTTAAAGGTCTTTAATAACACCTTCTCTAAATAGTTTAATCAGTTCAATATGTTATTTTCTTATTTAGGTTTTTGATAGAGACTATATCTATGTCATCTTATTCAGCATGAATTCCTTCAAGTCTTTCAAGTAATTCGTCCTGTCTGTCAGGTGGTGGATAATCAGTTATATCAGTTGGAAGATCTTGTATAAGTTTCTTTGTTTTCTTAGATCTTTCTGCTATTTTACCAGCTGCACTGCCAGTTTGTTCTAACGTTGGATGAAGACCTTCAGTAGCTTCTGTAATTCTTTCAGTAACTTTTGTCACATGTTTTAATAATTGTTCTGATTGTTCTGCAAACTGAACCTGATACTCCTGACGTTCTTGTAATTTTTGTTCTGACAGAATTACGGCCTTGAAAAATATTTTTGATTTCTTCTAGTCGCTCTCGAACTAATCTAGCTGTATAAGATTCTGTAGCTGTTGCAATATTATTGATATATAATAATAGTCTAATGACAGCAGCGGAGAGGGCGTCACTTCACTAAAACGAACTCACAAATTTTAAATAACACTAACGACAAAAGATAAAATAACAATCTAAGCTAACCCATTTTGAGAAACTCTCGGTCAGTTACAGGCTTTGGTTTGGCGTTATGGACATTTTATTTTTCATTTTCGTTCGAAATTTTTTTTTTTTTAAAAATGACATTTTAGCAGAAAGGTCTGTTCATGATAAATTTGTATAACATTTTTGCCTGATAACATAAATAAAGTTATCTACTTGACATTACAAAGTACAGTTTATCTTACTCGTCACCATCACCATGAAGCATCAAAGCACGTATTGACGCTAACAAATACTCATCAATCCGTCCACAGAGTATTAAACCATCCTACAAGTACAATCCACAGTTACCAATGTGAAACAATGCATATATTCTTTTCCTCGAAGGATTCGCATTTACAGGCATATTCTATGATTTTTGGTGCAACATTTCACCTGCAAATATTAAACATCTGCGCAGCAAAGAATAAAGATGCAGCGACAAAAAAATTAATGTAATTGTTATTACAAGAAAATCAACGCGGTGCCTTCCCAAACAACTATGTTAATGTCCTATTGACAATATCGTTGGTTACATGTTCCCAAACTACAGTATGTTTGTTCTCATGAGAATGTCATTTATAACTTTTTATTTAATCAAGTAACATTCCTGAATTCAAAGGTATTTTTGATATTTCTTGTGATATTGTTTTATTGCGATCATGACCTATTCATTGTTTGATAACTTATTGACAGTTTTAGAACATAATTAGAACTGCATTAATTTAGAGAATTTAATTGTAAGCCAAATTGATGATACAATAGTTGACATAATAACATTCAAATACTGATACGGCCAATCTCAGACTGGAAAAAGATCAGTTGATTTACATGTTTTGTCTATGGTTGTAGATAATATTTTAAGATAATTATTACATTTAGGTAAATATGTTTTCTTCGATTTGGGTTCATGACATTGGTATTCCACTCGGGAATGCCGGGTGTGCCTGATGTTTGCCTTGTTCTTTACTAACATTTAAGTAACTGACCTGATTTTGTTGATAACATAATAAAGTTGTAGTCATAAACTGTTGACCCTCATCCTGAGACTCTTCTTGTGACTTAGGTTTTCATGTTAATATCGTTTACATCACAATTATTTATTCCTATATAAAAATTTGAAGTGCAATTATTATTTTAGTTGTGTTCAGTTTTAATTTGGGAGGATTTATTTCTTTCGATTATTCATTGAATTACAAAGTGCTCATTGGCTCGAGGACTAAATCACTATTTTGTATTACTGTGAATTCATTCAGCGATGTTCTGGATTATTTCATTGTAATACATCACGACTCTTGGAACATAAGCACATTAACTATTGACATATCTGTACCTTCGTGACTGGAATTCATTCGGAATGCCATTAGAATTAATTTGGACTATTTTATACTTTTAGACTTGTGATAGAACTGTTAGGAATATTTGGATCTAATTCACAGTATAGATGTTCACTTTTTATTCAAAGGAAACAAACTAATTGTTGAATGTAATTCAAACGTGTTGGTTTTTCGTACTTTTATCTTATTTTGTTGTTTGATTGAAAGGATTCCTTTATTAATAAAGGTCAGTGTCCATTGGTCTGTATTCATTATGATTCTTATGACAGCTCTTAAAAAAATCATCACTTTCTGAACGTTTTATAACCCTAATGTTATGAGATTATAACCTACCTTACATCCAGGTAGACAGGCATATAAGATTAAGGCGGGGTTAAGACTGTCATTTAGAGTGTGTGATGTAAACATAAATACGATTGCACGTAACTATTATATATAAATTCATAGGTAAGAGAATCATATCTTAGTAAACCTTTGTGCATGAACTGTAGGTACACCATTGAGACGAAAACGTATTCATATTGCAAGGTAAGTTAACTTCACAAGTTCTTATCATAATATCAGTTATAAGACTAACTTAAACGCAAAACAGATTCCCAAATAGATGTCAATCTTCTGGAAAAATATAAGTTTTGTTTACGAATTGACACGTGCTTTACGTCACGTAGTTCAGGTATTAATTTGACTACTTAATAATTCTTAGTCTGAGAAAGTATAAAAAGAAAAAGAAAAAATTGTTTAACAAACCTGTCATTGATTGTAAGGTCAGTAACTACAAACGATGTTTGTATTATAAAGTATTTATATCAATGGAATAAATTTTCAAAAATCAATCAAGTCAAATAGAACTGAACTTAATTCTGAAAAAAGTTCAATGAACAATAGTATATTACAATAACATGTAATGAAATAAAAAATATTTTAAAACTAAGAGATAAATAATTAATTCCATAAACATATTAGTTTATTTTGTGTATGTATATATTCACATCCATTTCGTTGTTTCTTTAATATTGGTATTGATAACTGCAGTGGCGTATTAGTTGTGAAGTGTGGATGTTGGTTGGTATTTGACTGGCTATTGGTCAGTAGATTCCTGGGTGCTATTCAATAGATGACGCATTGTTGATAAGTCGCAACGCTGGTTTGTTAAGTTAGACTGGGTGTTCACTACCTCAGCGGTGTGCTGATTAGTAAATGGAGAATTGGCTAGCAGATGCCTGGGTGTTGATCAGAATGTGATAGGTGCTTGTCAGTAGATTACTGTGTGATTGTCACTTAAGCAGCGTGTTACTAAGTCCAATGCTTTGATGGTTAGTAATAGTAAGTGTTGACAACTTCAACGGTGTATTGATTAGTAAATGGAGAGTTGGTTAGTAGATAACTGGGTATTAATTAGCTGGGGACTGGGTATTGACCAGAATGTGATAGGTGCAGGTCAGTAGATTACAGGGTGATTGTCACTTAAGCAGTTTGTATATTTACCCACACAATTTAGTAAGTATGGGTGTTTGTTAGTAGATGACTAGGTATTGGATAGTAGATGACTAGAAGCTGGTCAGTATACCACGGAGTGTTTGTTTGTGCTAAAGGCATGTTATTTAGTAGGTTTAGTTTCGTTATTAGTTTCTTTGTCACTATAACCTTAATAACATGGACGGGTAATGTTAAGTTCCCAATGTTAGTCATACATACCGCAATTGTTGAACATATGGAACTTTTCATTGTTACGTTTACCCTTCTCCAAAATATCTTAGAACATGGAGGATTAATGGTAAATATAGAACAATTGTTACATTATATTTCTCCCTGCTTCTATTCCTTTCCATTATCTTAAAGCTGTGGACTAATGCGAAATTCACGATGTATTCATATCGACCATTCCAAAATGTTGGCCTGATGATAATTGTCACTGTCACTTTCTCGACCTATCTATCTATATAAGGCCCAAAAAATAGTAATCTTCTTTGGAAAATACCATTTTAATCTTTTAAAACCCTTTAAGGGACTCGATAGAAAGGGGCATTTGAGCTTGCAATGCTCTTCCTTTTATACGAGATGAAGTATACACAAATAATTTTCCTCATGTACATGTCCAGCATATGAAAAACATAAACAAGTTTGATGAATTGTTACAGGTCGCAGTCGAGGACAAAATATGGGTAACGGACAGATCGACGAAAAGACAAACAGACCGTGCGACCCGGATGTCAAAATTTCCCCCACACCTTCAAGAAGAAATATAATTCGGGGATAAATGTTTTGAGAGTGCGGTTATCAACATAGTGCAAATGGATCATCGTGTTATCATTTTTGTTCTTTCTTAAGATATTCCTAAAGATGTATGACCCTTATAGGACAAAATAAATAAACAGTTTATTACCCTAAAAAGCATAAAATATAAAGAATATAAACATGTACTGGTATATCTACCACAATATAGCATTTAGAATGATGTTTATATACTGATGGTTTAACAAATTATAATATTTACAAACATGTGAAAAGAAATATACCGATAGTGAAAACGTGATAAAAGACGCATATTAATAAGAAACAAGAACATCTTTCTTGATAAACTATAAACATTGATTTCCAGGTTTATCACGATAAAAGTAGAATCCTGTCATTTTGATTTCTTGATATGTGGCGTGTCACTTCATACAATTATTATTGCGTCTTCTTTTTTTACATGGATAGATATACGATCAGAATCTAAAATCACTAAATAATGAAATCAGTTAGCGCTAGAACATTTCAATTTTGATAAAATAAAATCCAGTACTGCAAACACCGCTGTCTCACCGAGTCTTCTGAATAAAATCTAATGTTTCTGTACCACGTCGAGTTCTTGAAGGTATTGAGCATAACGTAATAACTAGTATTACGTGACATATGTCATTCCTTGTGTTAAAAGAAGTTTAACAACGCGTAAAGAACATTATTCGGTCCTCATCGGAATACAAATTTATCGACATCTGCATTCATGAAAGGAGAATGTCTAACTTGAATTGCATTTGCATGAATAACATCGGTTTTTGAAATCCAATTACGACGTTGTTTTGTTTTAAATTAAATTGTTTCATAGAACAGTAATTTCATTGGATATTGGCATTACTATCTTCAAATTTTCCATAATGACCAAGGAAAGTATAGCTGCAACACGAAATAAAAACTAAGTCGAGCAACAAAAGATCATTTTACTTAATTTCTGAAATATTTTGTTGGTATTTCCAACTTTAAAGTAACAAATTGCCAGCGATCTAATGGCCAATCCTTGTCATTGTTTTCTATAAAGAAAGTCAGAGTTAAATACGAAACGTTTTGTCGAGATACTCTGCCGTGTTCTTTCCTTACGTCTACTGTTTCACCAAAATAAAACACGTAGTTTAAAACCCGTAGTGCTTTTGTGCTCCTAGACCTATCAACCGTCATTTACGAACTCGAAATCCCCGCACTGCAGATAAATATACTGAATGACAATAAGACGAAACAGAAGTATACTTCCAATTTGGTTGCGTATTCGAATTTGAAAATTTGAATGATTGGAAATTTAAATGGTTGGAAACTTAAATGATTGGAACTTTGAATGATTGGAAATTTAAATAACGAACAATCTCCACAGTTATTATTCCAGATGGCTAACATTTAGAACTTGTTTCAAATACACAACTATGATTTCCGTTTGTAATTTTGCGATTGCCATATCTATCTAAAGTATTATGAACTGAAATTTTCACAAATGCGAAAATCACCTTAAAATTATTAACTTTAAAAATAAGGTATTGGCTCGTATTTGCATGAAGACTGAAATGAACAAGTCAGTAAATTGTTTGTGTCTTTCACATGGACACCAAATTTCAGTTGGTCATCAAATTGTGAATCTGAACATTAGAGTCTAGTTATATGTTCGTGAAATATTTCGATGGTCTTCTGAATCCGACTTCAACGACGCCGTAGAAGAACATCCCTACACACAGGAATGCAAGACACAGATATAGCTTAACTCTCGTAATCAGATAACCGCTGTAGCCGAAGGCGATGATAAATCCGACGGATTCCCACAGCCGATAATTGGCAAACGCAGCTTCGGTATTGTTCGTAAACAGGAAGCCGTAGAGTGCTGAAAGCGAAGACATGTAGTCCAAACATAATACAGGAATAATAAAATAAGTAATAAATGTATTGCCCCCAAAAAATATCATGGATTATATTTTCACTAGACAGTTTTTAAGTTGCATTTGAGTCTGCAGTAAGATTGGACAACGTGCCGACTTCAGAAAATACATGTTGCAAGGGAAACAACTGATGGGCACAAGACAGACAAGTGATGGACAGAAGAAGTAGTATATTAATAATATCTTCCACAATAAGTAAATTACATTCATTTTTTTTAAAAGTTTGCTTATTTTTAATAATAATAATAATAATAATAATAATAATAATAATAATAATAATAATAATAATATGACGATCTAAAATAGCAAGACTGTAAAATAAGTACATGACATATAGTTTGAAAACCTCACCATTTATCTGTGTCTGAATGACCGCATCCCCCAATCCCCATAGCGCCGCCAAGATGTAGAAGATATACACAGCATCTGGGTCTATTCTCCATAGCAACATAGTTATCTGACATCCTCCGTGAACGATGAATGCTATAAAGGAAACAATTATTACAGTGGTCATTGTGGCTTTGTGAGACTATAAAATTTTACAAATATTTTTTTTTGCTATTTTTGATCTGTTGTCCTTGTGAAGGTCCTTATTGACCAGTTTTTACCGTTACTAGGTGCGGATCTAGAAGTGAACTTTAGTATCATTGGGCATCAGAGGAAAAGGTAATCAACACATCAAGGGGTGAATGGGATGGAATGTCCGAGTCCCCTTCACCGGCAGCTGAAAAATATTAAGTATTTTCAGGTCATATAATTATTTGGAAAACTTACAATAGAAACCACTTAGGTTGTCTCGTCCTCATATTTATTTTTCCGTCGTCTCCTTACACCTCCGACCCCAGGTTATTCGTAATAACACAATTAAACGATCATATAAATAGAATGTATTAAATATATCCTTATCAGAAAACATTATCAGAGGAAACGCTTTGTGTTACAGAATTAAATAAAATTAATTAACATTTGATGTCTAACACTTTTAGAAGTAATACATTATGCATTTGGAATATTTGATTTGGTGGCGATCAATCGAATGTATTAGTTTTATTGTCTAGTATTTTACGGCAATGGCGTAAGTATTTTTCGAGTAGGTGACCTAATTATAAATCAACTTTATTAGCCTCATTAACAAATACATACTGATTAGTCACAATCAGATTTTTAACTGCAATGCAATTGTGTAACCATAATCACACACATGTCTTATTTAAGATTAACTCATAAATTAATACTGTTTTATTAAAAGAAAGATGAATTTATAATATGTAACAAGCTCAAATGTTTTACTGATATTTACAACAAGCTTTAAGAATGCTCTTCAAAACACAACGTGTCATGCAAAACCCAGACATTATTCTTTCATAACATCAAATGCGAACAACTTACGTGCTCATGGAATGTGACAGTATTTGAACATAATGTTCACAATATAGGTCTTTCATTTTAGATTAGTAATTATTTTATAACTATATGTAACCAAAAGAATTAAACAACATGTATTTGCACGTGTCATCACGCTACGACCGTTCATGCAACGTGCAATCAATTTTCAGGTTTTTTGACTGCTTACATTCAGTAAAATATAAATTCAATTAAACATAGTGAAGAATTAAAGAAAAAAGGAAAGAAAAATAAAGAAATAAGCATATTGTAAAAAATAAAGACGGTTGTTTTTAAACTATCAGCTTTAAATTGTACTGCTAAGTTTGATGGTACTACATACCTAGTATGAAGAATGGAATATGTCCCACGTACTGCACCAGACGACCAAACATAAACGAGCAGGCGGCGTCAACCACTCCGTAACAGATCATGACGAAACCCACATTCCAGACGCCCAACGCACAGCTGACGTAGGACTAGACAAAGAATTACGGTAATAAGATCGAAGAATTAAATCGAGAAACGCCTTGTATTTGTCTGTTATTATTTCATCAAGCATCCTTTCTACTTCCTTCTATTATAATATCAGGCATCCGATAGTTTGTTCTGTTGTGTGTATGTTCCCTCAGTCTCTCTTTCTCTGTCCATCCTTTCATCCATTTATCTCTCCATACTTCTACTAATACCGATCAATCTCTCATCTTTTTTCAAATACCCAGATCAATAAAATAAAAACAAATTACCTAAGATATTATCGAGACACCACCCCGTTACATTATCCTGACACCAAGCCTACCAGTCCTAACATTAACCTTTCAATGCTGATCGCCTAGCGAGACAGCTGTTAATACCAGTTTATATGTCTTTGGTATGACTCGACCGGGTTTCGAACCCACGATGTATATAAAGTTAATAAAGACCTACATGATCAATACTGTGTTCTTAAGCATTGGATTACAAATGTCATTGTAGTCATAGTAAGTTAAAATAAATTTCATTGCAAATTAATCCTATATATTTCCTAAGATAATGAATGTACTATAGCCCGTCGTATCAGTATGATTTGACATGGTGTCCTTAAATCTGCAAGATAACACCAAGTTGACGGTATACATAAGTCTGTTATGTCGAAACATCGTCCTGTAATTCCCGTGTCTACGTTTGGGGTGCTATTATGAACTTGTAAAGGTATATGATTCTACCTTTACCGCACAAACATATTCTAGAGTTAATGTACAGAAGTATTTATCTGACCTAAATAAAGCGTCAGCCATATTGATCCATTCTACAGTTACAGGCATGTTGTTACGAAGCCAAGCAAATGTATCTCTTTCACAATAAACAAGTATGTTAGCACGACGACGTGTGTGTGTGTGTGTGTGTGTGTGTGTGTGTGTGTGTGTGTGTGTGTTTGTGTGTGTTACAAACTGCGCAAATTATCAGCTTATTCTCTTTCGTTCTTTGACATAGCCCTTTCTTGTTTGTGATCTCCTACTCATAGTCCATGTTTATCGTAGGGTTCATTCCAAGTGGAGGTTAATGTCTGAGACTGTAATTAACTCTGGACTGTTTTCCAAGATAAAGGAGGAACAATGGAAGGTTGAAACTATAACGTATTACTACTGACTAAATACCTCACTGAATTTGTAAAGTGTCTTTAACCAGACGTAAGACATTTTGGATACCTTTGAATCCATCCGACTAAGTAAATTTCGCAACAGAGAACTCCATCCTGGATTATGAAGGAGTCCGTCTAGTTTGATTAAAGATCTCGTGCCAGGATCTAATGGCATTAAATAACACTGAATTATAATTTTCTCACACGTTGCTAGGATAAAAGTCAAATACATTTATCCAAGAAGAAACATTGAAGGAAGCAAACATGTTGATGAGATATTTTATTCAGTGTCCCGATTTATCAGTGTCCCAATTTCTCTAAACATTTTATATGTACAGATTATAATTACAAGTGCTTCATGCATATATATATATATATATATATATATATATATATATATATATATATATATATATATATATATATATATATATATATATATATATATATATATATATATATATACATACCACTGTAAAATCCCCGGCTATATAGGCTTGTTCAATCCCGCTATAAATCGTGAGGGGAATAATCAGTTTCTGGTAATGGCTCCGCCAGTAGTGTTTGAAGGTTTCTATCAATAGATGGGGGGAGAACTTCTTGGTCCCAGCTGTCACCTTCTCGTCGTCCTTGTCCAAAACGATCCGATCCAGAAAGATGGCAATAATCAGGAAAGCTACGCATGCGCTTGCGATGTAGATGCCACAAACTGTATAAATCTAAAATAAAATAAAGCGGTGATCTAACACTGCATAAATAAATATGTATGATCAATAAAACCAAGGAAATAAAGCCCCCCCCCCCCCCCGGCAAACATGGATTGATTAATATAATGAATTATTCTAGAAAATGACAAGCATCATGTTCAAGAAATAAAATACATTTATAATATCTTGGTCAAATATATTTATATATTTTATCTGATCTCAGAATATTATTCTTAAAGGAAATACCACATCTCGTATATATTCGTAAAGAACATCAATGACTACTGCGGGTTTTCGGCAAAAAACTGAGTCTGGATTTCATAGTATGATAAATATTGCTGATACAGATAATAAGGTTTAAATATTTCACTCTGAAGCAGAATTGATAATCTTAGAATAGAGGACGGGACTGAAAACAGCAATACATGTCACCCATTAAGTCCCTGTTAACCTTTACTACATTTAACAGCTGATTATATCACGTATTTAGTATTACAAATCTTACATGTCCGTTTGTAAGATTTCTGAAAATTCTTGCTGTCATCACATGTCGGACAAGGAAGTAAATATGTCATTTTTTATTGATATAACAGTGATATATGACACATCGAAACCCTTATAACAAATAAATGTAAGCATGGAATACATATATATATATATATATATATATATATATATATATATATATATATATATATATATATATATATATATATATGGAATTTGCAGAAGGGTTTTAGACCTTGACAATACCTTATCCATATCAGGTTTGTCAAGGTTGGTGTTACTAAAGACATTTGCTGGATCGTAATTAGCACCACACGTTTGGAGATCAAGTGACGACACATTTTGCGTGGAATCCTTTGGTCTCTGACTGAATACCATCGATGAAATCAAGTTTACCCAGATCTGACCTGGAATAAGTTAATGAATCAATACATCAAAGAACGTTTTGATTGCTCAAATAATCAAGGAATAAAATATTTCATAAGTAATTTTCTTCGTAGTGGCTTTTGTCTGACGAAAACTATCCACCAAAAGCATATTTATGTCATTAAAGATTTCACCTATATATTGTATTGAATGAATACAAGAGTTACTAATGTCCTATTTAGATTATCTCGCTTGCGTTTTGATAAGATGAAACTCGTAGCTTGGAGGGTGATGATGGTTGTCGTTTCAGCTGCACAATATTATTAAATCAATCAATTGTGTTCTAAGCCACGTTGTCAGCCTCATGTTTCAATTTCGATTTTAATATAACTATACAAATCCTAATTATTTTAAATAAATCCTTTAAACGTTCCGCTACTTACTCGTCTGAAATATCATGAAGAAGACTCCAAAGAATTGGTTGATTGTATCATCCTCTGTTGTACCAGTCATTTTGCGTACCAGACTCCGGCCTGGGTCAGATACGTGCACTTTGCGGACCATAATGGCACTGCCCCAAGTCCGAGAATAATGGCAGCAGGGATGATTGTGCCCCAAATGGCGTAAAAGTTGGCTGCCATATACAGAATATAGCAAAGCATGGAAAATGCTACAGTCCATTTGCAACCAAGATGGGCGATTGTGACTGGCGGCAAAAACATGCAAGAAACGACTATTGCTGCGTATATCACTGATAAACCGATGACTCCCAAACCTGCCTCCTTATTTAGACTGCTTTGAAGGTTGGACAAGGACTGGAATGATGTGAATAGAAACAAAAATCCGAAGCTAACGACCAACACGTTCTTGATAATTTGAAACTTTGTCATTTTGAATGTATTTCCTGACGTCATTTCCAAGGGTACCATAGAACCGTTAAGACTCTTCTCCGTCCTGCCGTTTGACATGGCTTCGTTTTCTTTGGAATTCATCTTTTTATTTTTGTCCGACGCTTTTAGTAAAATATCTGTAAAAGATTTTTTAAAAAGTCGAAAAAAAATAAATTGGACCTTAATTATGGCCAATATCAGCACCACTATTATCATCTAAATAAACAAAATTTAAAAAGAAAACATTTAAATTTCTCTTGAATTATAGCGATATGTTATTAACGATGATTATATTATTTAAAAGCTTCTTTATTCAAAGGCTCCACACAAAGAACAACGTTTCTATCTTGATTAGATTATCTGAAATGATATGAAAATAAACTAAAGTTTTATTCACATTTCTTATTGATTATGAGAGAAAAAGCAGCATGAAAATTTTCATTATTATTATTATTATTATTATTATTATTATTATTATTATTATTAATCCTCTTCTTAAACATACAACGCACAAAACTCGTTTTACACTGAGTCTCGCTTTGATGAACGATATTTAGCCGATTGTAAAATTCTACCAATCATCGCAAGTCACGTGAGTGCTTCTGCTCATAGTAAGAATGACAGTTAAGTAGGTCATGTGAAATTGATGCAATTTATCTTTGACGTTTTTGTAGTTGTATAATCTTCAGACACAACTTGTACACCCAGCTCGTCACTCTTGAAGAGACAAGAAATTTGTGCGACTGATGAAATAGTTGTAATTAGAACAGATTCTAACATTTAAAGGCGATGATCTTAGTCCTGCAGACCGGAGACACCACAGTGATCAATAATTAAATTTCATCAATAGAATACAAAAATGGGGACACAACTGTCATAAAATGTCTAAAGTTACAAATAAGATCTGGTCATTCAGTTATGATGTTGTTGTTGTTGTTGTTGTTGTTGTTGTTGTAGGGTTTAACGCCATTTTTCAGCACAAGATAGGCTATATGGCGGTCAGTTTTAATGGTGGAGGAAGAACGCGAGAAAAAACCCACAGAAAGAACCACCGACCCAAGAGAGCTACTGACAAGCTTTCTCATATAACCACATTGGCTGAATCCGAGACTCGAACCAACGGAGACAGATGTGAGATGGTAGAGATCCATAACGTAGAGTGCTTTAGACCACTCTACCACTCGGGGCCACTATTAAGTATTGAAATTACTATCTACGGATATGGACGCATCGTTTAGAAATGGAAAACGACAACTACGAGGAACTTCTCTACATTGAAAACAACATCTTGATGTAAAATACCGTGTTAATTATGTAACTCTGTTTTCTTTTGAAGCAGCCAGCATTAACTTACGTATAATTTAATCAGATCACTCGGAACAAATATTGCGTGAGAGAGTCATGAAAGAGGTATGTCATATACCACATATAAATATAAGTCTGAATTGAATCGTCAATCGAAATACTTAAGATATTCCGACACCTACTTAGATGCGGAAATCAAAGTTGTAAATTTGGATAGATGCAGTCGTTTTATCTACAGAAGAGTGCAGTGTTGTCAAGGGTATCTAGGAAACAGCTATGAGCACCTATTGATCTACATGGTTTTGAGGATTTATTGACTCCACCCTATCAAGAGTTTTGTAGCACCTACAAGACAGATATTAGGTGAAACGCATCATGAATGCACTGTTATGTACTTAAACACTTTTACAACATGCTGCTGGCAGATCTCCATAATGGTCACTTCTGTTTGTAAAAATCAATACGTTGATGTGTGTGTGCGCGTGCGTGCGTGTGTGTGTGTGTGTTGGATTTTTAACATAGCTTTAACACGTTTCCAGTCATAGCGCTACAATGTCTGCAGTGTGACAATTTATAGTGATGTCTAAAACTGGGGCATCATCCCGCAGACATGAAGCTTAATGTTCCACCCAGTCAATATGCTGATAGCGGCGGCAATAGGAGTTTAAATCATATTGTAACACTCAGCTAATTTCCTTACAGTCCTCCAAAAGACGCACAAATTAACGGCACAATTACAGTTTCCTTGTAAGTAAAATACTTTATTTGATTTCTTTGCATTAGTTATATTGTCATTCTGAAGACGGTGTGCCTACATTGCAAAAAGGAAAGAACAAGATTGAATGAAAAGGAGTGCAAGTGCACTAAAGATGAGAATGGAAAATAATTGTTAGTATTGCTAATTATATATACCTTGAAAAATTGACAATTTCTAAGAGTAGACATGCAGGTGTAATTTAGAAAGGGGAACTGAAATTTAGCGTACCTTCTCGAGAACCTGTACTTTTCTTTTCTCTATATTTTTTCTGTGACTTAAAATGCGTTTACAGTTATGGTTGCATGGTGTCAAGATATTGAGCAATGAATTCGTATTCTGACATACCCACCAGAAAAAATTCTCTTTAAATACGTGTTTGCAATGTCTCGTCCAAGATAGCCTTTCTTTGAGTAATATGATGAAAACTTTTGGATTTCTGTATTTACATTTTTCTAGAGAACTGTAAGGTCAGTAAGCACGTCAAAGAACTAAAAAAAATATTACAAACTACCTATATGTGGTCCCTATACCAGTCTTAATGGCTATGTTATTTAGACATTATTCATCCGTTTAATGCTAGCGACATAATTCATTCCTTTTGATGGAGAGTTTTCTTTAGTAATATAAACTCTTCATAGTTTGCAACATGCAACTGATTTCTATTGCGTAATATTAATTTAAATACACAATTTACAATTTTGTAAAAATATTGCTGAAAAAACAAGAATGGTTTTGGGGGTTATATGTATGGAATAATTCTTTAATCCTCTCGCACATGCGGTGTTGTTTATGTTTATCAGTCATTTTTAATTAACACAGAACATGGGAATGAAAACAAAAACACAACAGATAGATAGAATTGTAACATTAGTAAACTAGACAACTCAGTACTTGGAAGACAAGAGAAGTACAGAATACTACAGGTTTTCAAACTGTATCATGAAAGAGTTTCACAGTAAATACATGATTTTAACCCGTTTAAATAGGCAAACGTTTGTTATTTTTCTTTCTTCTTCATAAGAGTGCAAAACTATATATCGATGATATGCAAAAATCAAGAATGCATTATTCCTTTCTTTCATCCAGCAACGATGAGGGACTGGAATGCGATACTGACTGAAATAAGAACCAGCTTTTATTTTTAAACTTGTGGCGATTTTTAAAGACGGGTGTAACTAAACAAAACAGAATGACCGTAAAACGTTTACAGTGAGATTTCAGGCAATATTGCATGGAACTAAACAAAACAGAATGACCGTAAAACGTTTACAGTGAGGTTTCAGGCAATATTGCATGGAACTAAGAGAACACATATTTAATGTAAATTTTAAAATCTCCTCTGTGTTCTTTGTAAAAATTGAAAGCATGGGGAACAAAATCTACACTGCCAGAATTATGTTCATTTGCATTTGCATACTCTCCTAAATGGTAATTCTCAGCTAAGACGCCAAGAGAGAGAAAAGAATCTATATGGTAATAAACAACTTACAAGCTTACCAAACGAGGACTCTTTATAAGGTAACCCTCAATTAGTACGCAAAGAAAATTCAGACATTTATAAGGTAACCAACCCTCCACTAGTACGCAAAGAAAATGAGGACATTTATAAGGTAACCAACCCTCCACTATCTAATGAGGACATTTATATGATAAGCCTCAACTGACACGCTGATGAAGCGCTGACATTTCATATGGTAATCCTCTTACGCTTCCAAAACGAGACATTATATATGTTAATCTTTTCAATTAACACGCACAGAAAATAAAGACAATTTATATGAAAATCCTCAACTGACTAACTTACAGAAACGAGGACACCTTTAAAGATAATTGTATACTCATTATTCCCACTAAGAAAACGAAGTCATATGGACAACGTTCTTTGGCATACCATGGCCCAGTAACATGGAATGAATTGCCCATTTAAATTAGACAGTGATCCCTTATAAGAGTACTCTTAAAACTCACCTATTTCGACTGCAAGAAAAAAAATTCAAGACCTAATAAGGTTACCTACCTCAAATATTTTCAGTATTTATGTTTTCTGATTTCATTGTGTGTCTTTCCTGTAGCCATATCTATATCAATATATATATATATATATATATATATATATATATATATATATATATATATATATATATATATATATATATATATATATATATATATATAGCTACAAAAAGACAACGTTCTTTTGCATACCATGGCCCAGTAACATGGAATGAATTGCCCATTGAAATTAGACAGTGATCCCTTATAAGAGTACTCTTAAAACTCACCTATTTCGACTGCAAGAAAAAAAAATCAAGACCTAATAAGGTTACCTACCTCAAATATTTCCAGTATTTATGTTTTCTGATTTCATTGTGTGGCTTTCCTGTAGCCATATCTATATCAATATATATATATATATATATATATATATATATATATATATATATATATATATATATATATATATATATATATATATATATATATATATATAGCTACAAAAAAACACACAATGAAATCAGAAAACATAACTATTGAAAGAATTAGAAACTCCTAATTATTTTTATTTTTATCATTATTGTTATCATTGTTATTATCATTATCGTTATTATTATTATTATTATTATTATTATTATTATTATTATTATTATTATTATTATAAGACAGCAAAATTAGGCTGCCTCGACGTTTCTTGGCGAAGGGTACTTAGTAGCCGTTTCCACGGCACTATTTTGCAAAACTATTAAATGTATCGTGAAACCAATCAGCAAATATGTTGTATTATATAAGATGACACAAGTGTTTTTACATTAAATGTACGTTGATACAATTAATCCAAATGAATTTGATATTCATGTCGAGGATGTAATGTCGCAATGTTTGAAACTAAGGTCTTTATAGTTCATAAAAAGATTAAAATAAACGCGACGTGTTTCCAATCCGTTGTACTTAATATGCATTTTGCACAACTAGAAGTATTTGAAAATAAATATGGTTTAAAATAAATATTTCAAGATCGTCATTGAATTCCAATGTATTTTAATACCCGAATATGCGATCTTTTGTATGAATGCTGATAACGGTACATAGATGACGATATGAAAACGTTAAATGAAAAGATCAAGAAACAAGCATGACACTTTAATCACTAGGCCACTGAGTTAGTACGTGACAAGAAGCAAGAGCCGGGGTAAGTAACCAGCCAAGATAACAAATGTTTGATAATAAAAAGAAGATGTAGTCTAGTAGTTGAAAAGATTATTTACTGACCGAACATCAGAATATTGTGAAGGCAGAAAAATCAAAATTTAGAATTTCTTGCTTTGTTCGATGTATTAAAGTTAGGAAGATGTTTTGTACACTTTGGAATTTTGTATTTGCAATTCAACCACGAACGTAAAAACAAAACAACATGAGCTAATTTAAGGAATTGCAATTTGACGTTGATGTACAATATTATCTTAGGTATGTTTGAAAATATTGCCGTAATGAAATGACTACAGATTTCAAATTGGTTCACGGCTAGGTACACATAAATGAGACAGTGTTTCCGTTACATGCATTAATACATAATTCTCAAATGCTGAAATTACAATTTGAGTGTCGAGTAAAATTGAAGTATAAATTCTGAGAAAAATCCAAATTACGGCAATAAAAATCTCGAGGATTTGATAAGCGGTTGTTTAGTGTACTAACCCGCAACAATGTTCCTATTTTCTACCTTGATTCGATAACTTTAGCGAGAATGTCGACATATTGAATAAGTTGTATTCTTTTTTAGTCTTTAGAAGGATCATGTCCAATTTGTAACTCGACGTCTTTCATTTGAAGCCCCATTTCCAATGAGAGAATTTTGTGTTATCTAGCCCTAGTTAAAAGAAAATACAAACAAGAACAACAGCTGCGAAATCATCAAATGTGTGGTGTATTTTATCCTAGTTTCAAAAGAGTAACATATAACCACAACGATAACAACAAATATGGTCGATGAAAACTTGTAATTGAAAAGCAACGAGTGTGCGGATCTCGGTTGCAATTGTTGAGATCGCGATAAAGTACAAAATCTAAATGAGATAAGGCTACATAAGTGGTATTATTGGAGCCGCAAAAAAATATAAAATCTGAATGATATAAGGCTGCGTAAGCGGTATTATTGTAACCATGATAAAGTATAAAATCTGAATGATATAAGGCTACATAAGCGGTATGTGCTCAACACAAAATAGAGCTATCCAAATACCACCTCTCTGGAATGATAATAATAATAGTAATAATAATAATAATAATAATAATAATAATAATAACATATTTTGTAATAATAATAATAATAATAATAATAATAATAATAATAATAATAATAATATTTAGTGTAATAATAATAACATATTTTGTAATAATAATAATAATAATAATAATAATAATAATAATAATAATATTTTGTGCAATAATAATAACATATTTTGTAATAATAATAATAATAATAATAATAATAATAATAATAATAACATATTATGTAATAAAAATAAGCTCAGTGCTGAAAGTCGCGTTTTTCTTGTCATGAATGTTGTATGACGAATCATCGAATTAAGCATTTCAAGACTTCATAAATTATATATCTGGTACAATATATGTAATGTATGACTGTGCCTCGGTCGTTGTGAAGAAAATTAAGCATATAGTTAATGACCTCTGACATGTTCTTTTTATATTATATATGAAAGAATTCTCAAATAGGGATCATACTCTATTTGCTTTAAATATGACCTTGTCATTTCACCTCTGTATGAAACTTTGAACACCACAGAAACCCGAAAGCTTCTAAATTTCTAGCGCTAGATTTGTAATTTGAATACAAATCTAAATTTCTAGCGCTCGATTTGTAATTTGAATACATATCTAATTTATAGCGTAAACTACATTGAACTATTTCTGGTCTCATCAGTAGAGATCTTTCTCTTATGATCAGGTGATGCCTTTCAAGAACAATGACTTTATTTGCAATGTTTTATTCTAAACAATGAATGCCAGTCTAATCATCGTGATGAAAGCAAACAATATTTCGTGAGATATGTGTTTTTTGTTGACATTTCAGTAAATTGTGCAAGTTCTAACTTTATGTATTGAGGACAAACGATGGCTTTTGATGTCTGTGCTGCTTCCGATGATGATGAATTGGGTTAAGTGTAGTAAATATTGAAGCTTTACGCTTGTAAATATCCTTCAAGAACCAATATTTTAACCGTCTTGTATTATAACAATGAACACTAAAAGAAAGATCCGTGTCAGTAAGAACAATAATCGGCTCATGACAATTGTTGAGTAGGGTGGTTACGATCAGTTGAAAGTAAGGTAATAAGTGTGGAAAGGGAGATGTGTAATTCGAACGACCAAAAATTTCTTTTCTATTCATTCACCATCTATATTAAAGACAAATAATCTAACGTGCTCACATGTAGATACGTCTTAGCAAGTTAGAACATATCAACGAAATTTACTGTGGTAACTCATGTAGACAGTTTTTGGAAAGTTAGATCGTAACAGTTGAATTAATGGTACGATCGTAACAGTTGAATTAATGGTACGATCTCATAACTAATGAAAATGCCCTTATTATTTCTGTTTTCACTATCTTATAGATTCAATACTGGGGCAAAATACAAAATTAACCCCTATATGTTCCTCTTCTTACATCAGTACCTACCTCTCCCACTATCATATATATATATATATATATATATATATATATATATATATATATATATATATATATATATATATAAAGGTAGATAAATAAAATTGTAGATATGTTATGAAATGTTTTTGTTATGTGGGCTGTGAATGTTGTGATTAGCTTTTCATAACCTTCTTCTCATTTCTTGCTATGAGAAGGAATTACTCGTATGTTAAGGAGCGTCAATATCCATGGTGTAGATACGGCTACATCTTTGACAGAGAGAGAGAAAGAGAGAATTCAGGCTCTCTTAAAAGCGTGCTGCCACGATGATAAGACCGCTACACTGAAATGATATTCGCCAGCTACCAGCTATATCTGAAATGATAGCCGCCGCCGCGATGATAAACCAGCTGCACTACATCTGCAATGAGAAGACAAACATCTATTTTCTTTGTCGGTACGGAACTGACCTTTATTTAATTAAACAACACAAATATATTGACTACATTCTAGAAGCACATCTAAAAACTTTATATTAAAAGTTCATGCAATACATATTATATTTTCCCTTTTTCAAGCTTTCCAACTTCAATTATTCGTATAACTTCTACTTTTTGGAATGTTATACAAATAGTTAATTTCAATCATTTTCAAGATAGCCAAGATATAAAAATGTAATGACCATAATTAGTGTAACAATTAATTTAAAGAAATGCATTTTACTAATTTTAAAATAGAATATTGATTTAGAATATATTGCTAGATAATATTCTTTCTTACTTAAAGAATACTTTATTTCAATATTAAATCTAAACATGAAATTGGTAGCAATCTCAACCTTACAACAAAAAGTACATAAATATAATTAAATATAAATTATTTAGAACATTTAAACATTCCGTTACAATATATTATAAATAAAAGTATTAAGTGAATAATGTTGCTAACATAACAATGTTACTATTAAAATAACAAACATTAAAAATACTTATTTCTAAAGAAGTTACAACATATACAATTATTTTACCTGCAATGAGAAGACAAACATCTATTTTCTTTGTCGGTAAGAAGCTGACCTTACCCTTAAATGCGTGTCTATTTATATGTATCATGTGTCAGGTTAACGTACCGTTGGGAAAAGATGTTCATTCTCATCAGGTAAAAATCAGTTTCTCCTTGTCAAAACCGGCTTAATTTGACGTCATCTGACATAAGGTACAACTCAGATTTGTAGTTCGTTTGGCACTAGTTAGATCCAAATATGATAATTCCTTAAATTTTCTAAACCAGGAACAAGTTAAAATATTAAGCCAGCTGTAATGTCTGTCAATCTTTAGATAAGAACCATTTTGTAGAAACGACTGTCTATCATTAGTTAAGAACCATTCTGTATTTACGTCAGTACGGAAGTTTGTTCTACTTTTTTATTAACCGAATTAGACTTTTTTGCCAATGCCTGGTTTTACGGAATATATGTTTCACTGATAAGACTTAGAAGCTGACTGATTTTTGCTTCATAACCTATTTCCACACAATAATGTACATTCGTATAGCTAATGATGTACGTTGCCAACGTTTTGCTATAAATGAATAAAACATTGCTTTAATAATACAATTTAAAGAAAATAGTAATCTTATTAATTTTACTAAAAAATCAATTCATAATAATACCCTCTGATATATTTGAGCCGAGTCCTCGAGGCTCGAAAAGAAAAATCAATTTCATTCATCAAAACAGGATAAAAGGTTAAAAAAAAATCAAAAATACAATGATAAAAGAAAATTGCGAGACATTTCGCAAAGTTTAAAGATACAATGTAAACACTGCAAATACATTGCAAAATACTAGGTGAAATAGAAAAAATACAATGAGAAGTACATTGCAAAATACAAGAATACAATATGGCTAATACAAGAATACAATGAAAAGGTATAATGCAAACTACAAGAATTGCATTTAAAAGATATATAGCAAGGCAAAAAATACAATTAAAAAGTGTATTACACAATACTCATTCAGATTCAAAAAGGTACAGTATAATGCAAAAACGTGATAAAATTCCCAAAAACACAATGGGAATAAAACTTCACAGCATTGAATACTTTGATAAGATATATATATATATATATATATATATATATATATATATATATATATATATATATATATATATATATATATATATATATATATATATATAGTTATAGTTATTAAACACACAATTCTGCAAAACCTACCTCTAAACTAGGCTTATCAGACGATTGTAAAACAAAATAATAGCATACAGTTCTTGTTATCTTTCTTTTTATTTTTCTCTTTTAGTGTACTTTTCCTTTGTGTCCTTTTACTTTATTTCATTTTCTCTTTTATATGTTATTCTTAAACATCAGCAGAACATATTTATGGGTGAATACTTATTATATCGAGAGTTAGGAACTGACAATTTAATGTTGTACTAGCCTTAATAACCATGACGTATGTTCACTTGCAATCAAACTTTGACCTGTGCGTGTATGAATATGTGACGCCTTTGAATTAACCTAAGAACAATGAGTGAAAATGTCATTTAATTGTTTGGTACGGTAAGACTAGTGCAGCTTGAAATGTACGTGTTTTATCATCGTTATCTTTGACGTGTGAAAGAGAATGTACTGCCATTATCTTTTCAAATGAATTTTTCTCAGAAGCTGGACGTATATAGACCAATAGCTGCTCATGTGAGAGCTATGCATTACGTGATCTCTGTGTCGAGTAATTGCGCGGACATTTTGACTATTTTATCATTTATGGCGAATGCGCCAAGACACAGTACCATAAGGTACATACATTCATACAATGGTATGAAATCGTGAGAGATAAACCTCTAAACATAGTCAAACCCATGCATTAATGAGATTGCTGTATTATACCGCGTATTCGTTTTAAGACGTATTATAACTGTGAAATAATATCATTATGTAGCTACATTTGACATCCCTGTAACAATATTCGATACGTTCAATTAAATAAGTCCGTGTAAGCCTGATTTAAACTGTGAATCCACTTATAGGCTGAACTATACAAAAGTGGGGGATGCTGGAGATAACCCATGTTTCAAATTGTTTTGTTTTTATGTTGTTGTTTGTTCTGATACTATGTACTCTGCATTCAGAGTTAAAAAGAAACATATACCTACGAACCAATCCAAATTTCATCCATACCTTAAGAGAAAGAAAGAGAACTGAGAGATTTGGCGCCAGAAAAAAGAAAAGAGGAATAGAAGGTATGAGAAGAAAGAATGGAATGGACGATAGGACTATAATTTTCTCTTCCAAATACAAAGGAACTTGTTCTCTTTTTTCTTCTTCAGAATTTCGTATTGAATTCAATTACGAAATATTCGACTTCGTCGTTTGCGACGTGTATTTGATTGTGTGTGTTTGCTGTGAAATGCTTGCTTTAATGCTTGAGAAACATTCTCAGTTGGCTGCCATGATGGCGTGGATCCGTCTGACCACTTAACCAAATAATGCTTTTTCCCAGAAATCCATTTGGATTTCAATAGTTTATCAACTAAGTACCATTCGGTACCATTGTTGGTTGGTGTGTGAGCATTGCTTGCTCGATCATGTGATGTTTGAGTCGACTGTGGTAGTGTACTGGCTGTGTCCGGTGTCGGAGGTCTATAATCCCTAGGATCTTTAAAATGCTTAAGCCTGTTTGCTTGTACAAGTGATTTCATTTCTTTATTGTCTGAACAACGACGTAATCTGTAGGTGCTATTCGGACCTACTTGAGTGATGTAATATGGACCTTCCCATCGGGGGTAAAGTTTTTTTGATAACCCTACATGTATATGTGAGATTTGTAAATGTATATAATCTCCAACGCAAAGGACGGTTCTTTTGCTTTCTGGTCAAACCTCTGTTTGCTTGTGCTTTGTGCTTCACGTGTATTTGCTTTAGCTATTTCTTGAACTATTTTCAATCTTTGAATCAATTGATCTATGTACTGTTGTGTTTGTGTTTGTACAGTTTCTTTAGGCATAAGAGACACATCTAAGGGTAAAGTCATTTCTTTTCCAAAGACTATGTAATAAGGTGAGTATCCAGTAGAATTAACTGCTGGGCTCATTCGGAATGCCATCATTACGCTGGGTAATATGGACGGCCAATCATCTTGGTGTTTACTACAGTAAGCCCTTAATGCCTGACTGATGGTAGTATTTTGGTGCTCACATGCAGAGTTAGCTTGAGGGTGGTATGAACTAGTATGGTGACGTGTTACTTGAAATAATTCACAAAGTGCGAGTACAATTTGAAACATAAAGTTTCGTCCACGATCACTGACAAGTGTTCGCGGTGCACCATAACGTGTAAATATCTCATTGTACAAAACACTGGCGATTTCTGTTGCTGTTTGAGAACGTAAGGGAAAGGCTTCACACCAATGTGACAAACTATCTGTCACCAATAAGATGTATTGATAACCTTCCTTACTTTTTGGCATGCACAAAATGTCCATATGCCACCTAGAGAATACGTCTTCTGGGGGCAATGGGTGCAATGGAGCTTTTCGTGCGTTAGTGTCCCGTTTAATGAGCTGACATTTAGAGCATGATGTAATGTAGTCATACACATTTTGATACATTTTAGGCCAATAGTATTTCTGTTTGATAGCTTGATATGTTCTTTGAACACCAAAATGACAACCTCCTGCTTTTGAATCGTGATAAGATAGAAGGACATCGAGTCTCAAATTTGTGGTTAAAGCAACTTGTTTTATGAGTTGATCTGGAGAAGTTTTGTGTTTTGTACGAGGTTGGAAAAAATGATGTAAGACACCATTGATTAGTTCATATTGGCTTGCTTCATATGGAATAGCTGTTGCAAAACGAGTGTGTTCTGGTAATATTCCTTGTTCTAAATAAACATACATGTCTTTAAAATCAGGGCACTCGCACTGATATTGGGCGAGATCCGGTAATTCTGCAGAAATACTACTAGGCATGTTATCATTAGTCTGTAGTGAAAATAGGATTGTAGTTTCTTCCTTATCGTAAAAGAATGTAATTTCTGTCATTTCTTCTTGAATGGAGTGTACTGGTGGTTCTAACTGAACCTGAGTGTTAGTGTATGCTGAAGATTCCTCTATTTTGCTGTCAGTGTTATCTGTTTGGTCATAGTTTCGACGTGAGAGTGCATCAGCATTTGTGTTTTTATGGCCTGGAGTGTATACGATATCAAAATCGTATTCTTGTAAGCGAAGTGACCAACGAATTAGTCTGTGTGAAGTGTGTTTGACTGTCCTTAGCCATACTAGTGCCTTGTGATCTGTAATGACAGTAAATTTCTGATGTAATAGGTAAACATGATATGTTCGGATACCTTCTAATACCGCTAGACACTCCTGTTCAGTTACTGTCCATTGTTTTTCAGCGTTTGTTAATGCTTGTCCGCCATAAGCAATAACATGTTCTTTGTCGTCTGTCCCTATCTGAGACAAGATATACCCTAGAGCTGTACCACTGGCATCACATGTGAGTCGAAATGGTTTATTAAAAATCAGGATAAGCCAAGATAGGAGCTGTGATCAAGGCTGTCTTAAGAGTTTCAAATGCTTTTTGACACTTGTCTGTCCAAAGAAATGAACTGTCTTTTGTCAATAATTTATTTAAAGGTGATGCTATTGTAGAATATCCTTGGACAAATTTTCTGTAATAATTGCACAACCCTAGAAAACTCCTAACATCTTTCTGTGTTTTTGGAACAGGAAACTGTGTACCTGTGTCTATTTTGGATTCATCTACTTTGATTCCTTTTGTTGAGAATTTATGACCAAGATAAATAACTTCAGATGCTGCGAATACACATTTTGAGTGTCAAGTTTGCTTGACGTAATCGATCGAAAATAAGTTCAAGATGTGCTAAGTGTTCTTCAAATGAATTGGAAAAAATAATAATGTCATCTATGTATGCAAGACATGTTGACCATGGTATACCTCTAAGTACATGACCTAAAAGAATACAATATGTGGCGGGCGCGTTTCTGAGTCCATACGGCATTACATTCCATTGATAAAGACCACGTGATGTTATGAAAGAGCTCTTATGTTTTGTCGCTGGATCCATTTTAATTTGCCAAAATGATGAGTTTAAATCTAATGTACTGAAAAGACATGGTTTGGTTTGTCCAACTGCATCAATGACATCTTCTAACCTTGGAAGAGGGAATGTCATTGGTTGTGTCACCTGATTAAGTTTCCTATAGTCAATAGCAAAGCGATAGTCACCATTTTTCTTTTTGACTAAAACAACTGGAGATGCATAACTTGAAGAACTGGGTTCAATTAGTTGGTGTTCTAATAATTCATCTACCTGTCTATCAATTTCTTTATTGATGTGCGGAGACGCACGATAAGGTTGACAACGAATTGGCATGGAATCACCTGTCATGGAATCACATTCGATGAGTACATACCGTAGTACTTCCTAATTCTTCTAAGTTCAAGGCAAACACATCCCTATGTTTATTCAGAAATAGATGAAGTTCTTCTTTTTGATTTTCTGACAAATCTGAAGAGTGTAAATCAAAATTAATTGGTTCTCGTGGTTTACTAGTTTGTGTGTCCACGATGTCAGGTGTATCAGTTGTGATATTCTTGTCATAGGTGTCCTCACTAACAGTAATTATGGTTTGTGGGTGTAGTACGTCTACATAAGCTAGTACGGTATTTGCATGTATGTGTATAGGTTTCGGAGTAGGATTCAAGATCTGAACAAGGTTATTTTTCGAAATCGTTACAAGTGTTCTAGCTGTCAAAAATGTGGAGTTTGACATATTATGAGATGGTTCTAATAAAACAAGTGTGCCTTTCCTTATTTTACTGATACGAACAGAAATAGAACAACTTGAGTTTGGTGGAATCGTTGTACTTTGCTGGGCGCGTGCCAATCCAGGCTGATGTCGCAGCAGATTAATGACTACCGTATCGTCTAGCAAAGAGAGCGTTTGTGTATCTAGATTCACTACTGATTTGTATTTAGTGAGAAAGTCTAAACCCAGGATGACTGAATGGTTTAAAGCAGGGATAACATAGAATGAATGAGAGAAGCGTATACCTTCTATTTTCAAATTAAGTTTAATAATGCCTGATACAAAATGTGTCTCTCCTCCGGCTGCTATAATATTAGAAATATCTGACGGTTGACTTTGACGTGAATTGAATCCTGCGCGAGAAAGAAAGGTTAGGTTAATGGCCTAAATGGACGCGCCTGTGTCAGCTAATGCATTCGTGATTTTGTTTTTAGCAAAAAGAGGAACAAGATTTTTGTGAATAGGTGTGACTAATGTGATTTGTGGTTCTCGAGTTTGTTTGTGGCAAGGTTGTGACCTTTGATTTGGCGCGAATTTATATTGTTGTGGGGAAAAGCATACTCGTGCAAAATGACCTGTTTTGTGATACAAGTAACACTTTTTATCGAGTGCAGGACATAATCTTCCGTGTGAATGAAAAAAAATTCCACATCTGAGACAGAATGGCTTATGACTATGTAGTTGTGACTTGTAGCGCGCATCACGAGGAGGTAACTGATATGTATTGTTATCGCGAGATATATGTACTGAACTAAGGGAATAGTTTGGAAATTTGGCTGTCTAATAAGACGATGTATAATGATGGGAATTAGAGCCATGCAGCCGAAATGGTTTGTTTTTGGCACGTACGAAGGGTTGAGATAATACATGTACATTGTTTTCTGTGTTCTGTTCTGAGCTGACTGCTTTAATTTCATCTTTAAGTTGTTTAAGTTCCTCTAAAATTGTGTTAAGTGATGACCAATCATCATTCTCAGTTGCGACAAGAGATTTCTCTGCTAAATTTGCGGCTTGTCGTAAATCATCCATATTTGTTGGATTTTTATTCATTACGATTTGTTTAATAGCTGGTTTTAAACCTTGTAATGCAACTGCTAACAATATTTGATCTGATATAGTGTGGTTATTTGCAATTTGTAAGAGACGATTTAAATAGTCCAAAACTGTTTCAGACGATTCTTGTCGAGTTTGTAAAATTGATAAATCTAAAATGATATCGTCAATGTGAAACCTAGATGTGAAGGCAGTTACTAGACTTGACCAGTTATTCCTAACGTTATCAGGTAGCGATTCATACCATACTTTAGCATGTTGTTGGAGGTGAAAAGGAAAAGCATTCAAAGTTTTAGCTTCTGATAAATCATAAAAATTTGCCCATTGTAAAAAATGATTTAGCCATTTAACAGAATTTTGTGATTGATCACCTTTAAAAATATCTAATGTGATAAGAGACATACCTGTACTTGAGAATCTGGTGTTTCCAGAGAAACATTGCACTCCTATGAATAATGCAATAGTAATGAGTCACATTAACTGAATTAAACGGCTGAATTCAGAATGTTCTGTGCGCTGATAGTAAATGTATACACAGTTAATTTGCCGTGTAAAAGTACTTTTTGTTGTGGAATCTATGAGCTGTCGAAGGTCACTGAAGTGCTGCTGCTGACGTGGTTTTGTGGGCTGAGTTGGGAGTCGTCTGCGTAAGAACTGGATTTGGTTTTCAATCGTTGTCTATGTAGGGTCAAGGAACCACAGTCGAATGGAGTGTGAGTCACTGGAACTGGATAGCGCGTAGATACTGGCGCATACATTACTATGAATTTGTGAAGACATTCCAGCATGAGCGATGTAGTATGTAGGTAGAATCACGGGTCAGAAACTGTGAACATTGGAGGTATAAAGTCGGACGGTCGTAAATATGTTGGTGCCAATCTCTCCCATGGATCGTAATTATACGTGTGACATCGTTATTTAAGATACTTGTTCACTAATGTCGTTTTATCCTTAGTCTCTTCTCCATTAATTTTATGAAAA
The DNA here is from genome assembly GCA_030141615.1 of Unio pictorum. NCBI lineage: Eukaryota > Metazoa > Mollusca > Bivalvia > Unionida > Unionidae > Unio > Unio pictorum. Next base: position 6,696,853 of record JARLTB010000187.1, on the reverse strand, counting down.
CACTCCATCAAAAGAAATAATCACTCCACTGGCTTTGCAAGAGGGTCCAGAGATCTGTAATATTCTCCATCCACTTGTTATGAAGTGTTTCTGTACCACTTGTTATGAAATGTTTTTCTGTTATGTATATTGTGTTGTGAATGTTGTGATTAGCTTTTCATAACCTTCTTCTCATTTCTTGCTATGAGAAGGAATTACTCGTATGTTAAGGAGCGTCAATATCCATGGTGTAGATACGGCTACATCTTTGACAGAGAGAGAGAAAGAGAGAATTCAGGCTCTCTTAAAAGCGTGCTGCCACGATGATAAGACCGCTACACTGAAATGATATTCGCCAGCTACCAGCTATATCTGAAATGATAGCCGCCGCCGCGATGATAAACCAGCTGCACTACATCTGCAATGAGAAGACAAACATCTATTTTCTTTGTCGGTACGGAACTGACCTTTATTTAATTAAACAACACAAATATATTGACTACATTCTAGAAGCACATCTAAAAACTTTATATTAAAAGTTCATGCAATACATATTATATTTTCCCTTTTTCAAGCTTTCCAACTTCAATTATTCGTATAACTTCTACTTTTTGGAATGTTATACAAATAGTTAATTTCAATCATTTTCAAGATAGCCAAGATATAAAAATGTAATGACCATAATTAGTGTAACAATTAATTTAAAGAAATGCATTTTACTAATTTTAAAATAGAATATTGATTTAGAATATATTGCTAGATAATATTCTTTCTTACTTAAAGAATACTTTATTTCAATATTAAATCTAAACATGAAGTTGGTAGCAATCTCAACCTTACAATAAAAAGTACATAAATATAACTAAATATAAATTATTTAGAACATTTAAACATTCCGTTACAATATATTATAAATAAAAGTATTAAGTGAATAATGTTGCTAACATAACAATGTTACTATTAAAATAACAAACATTAAAAATACTTATTTCTAAAGAAGTTACAACATATACAATTATTTTACCTGCAATGAGAAGACAAACATCTATTTTCTTTGTCGGTACGGAACTGACCTGACCCTTAAATGCGTGTCTATTTATATGTACCCTGTGTCATGTTAACGTACCGTTGGAAAAAGATGTTCATTCTCATCAGGTAAAACTCAGTTTCTCCTCGTCAAAACCGGCTTAATTTGACGTCATCTGACATAAGGTACAACTCAGATTTGTAGTTCGTTTGGCACTAGTTAGATCCAAATATGATAATTCCTTAAATTTTCTAAACCAGGAACAAGTTAAAATATTAAGCCAGCTGTAATGTCTGTCAATCTTTAGATAAGAACCGTTTTGTAGAAACGACTGTCTATCATTAGTTAAGAACCATTCTGTATTTACGTTAGTACGGAAGTTTGTTCTACTTTTTTATTAACCGAATTAGACTTTTTGCCAATGCCTGGTTTTACGGAATATATGTTTCACTGATAAGACTTAGAAGCTGACTGATTTTTGCTTCATAACCTATTTCCACACAATAATGTACATTCGTATAGCTAATGATGTACGATGCCAACGTTTTGCTATAAATGAATAAAACATTACTTTAATAATACAATTTAAAGAAAATAGTAATCTTATTAATTTTACTAAAAAATCAATTCATAATAGATAAATGTTGAGCTAAAAGACCTCTGACTGAAACGTTAAACAACCTATATCAATGTTCTACACATGGATAATGAATGATTTGTGAGTATTGCATCTTTCTTGCACGATTTGTACCATCATACAGATTCGTGTTCTCCTTTAGAACAGTTGATTAGACAAAGTATAAACTTCATCAAGCTTTCTCTAAGTTTTGTCTTAATAAGATTTCAGACTCTTGATGAACTACATCAGTAAGAACGAACATAGGCTGCTTATGATGTTTTTTTTAATTCTCACTCTGACGGATTTGGTTTTACAATTTCAATCTAGTCAACTGTAAATAGGTGACGTACATAAACATATTTTTCGTAAAATCAACGTTTGAAATTGGGAACACGTATTTTTATGCATTGAATTGTTGCCAAGCAGTAAGTTTGTATAATCCCCATTGTAATCATCGTTATAAACAACAGCTCCTAAACATAGCTTGTGAGTGTTTTATTTGTTGTACACCGATTTGAAATAGTACGGTGTTCAACATACGTTTATCGTATCTATTGTAGACGACATACATATTTTACGATTGCAAAAACATGCGTATATGGCAGTTTTAACTAATATTTGCAATCCAAACAAAAGATGTTTTAAAAGAGGAAGACAAAAATAAACATGTATCAATACATCTATCTGTGTCCTTATTAGTCCTTTGTGCTTTAACTTGCCTCCTGAGGTCGTGCTGGTAATGAAAAATGTTAGCAACTACCATATTGTCCAATATACATGTGCATATATGACAAATGTGGCCTGACAATGTCGCTCAGAGGCTCTAATTATCAGGGACTGCTTAACGGTAGATCTCTTATGTTGTTTATGTTTTAATGTGGCACTCAAAGGGCTCGGTGCAGATTTACATACATAGTGGTGCGAATTTACATATTTACAAGTACGATTGGATATGTATCTCTCGCACGTCCCGACCCTGATATGCCATGTTATGAAATACAGTAATTTCACGTTTGGAAATATTTCACTTCATTTTCTTTATATCATTATAACCGGTTACAACCAGATCATTCATGTAACCAACAATGTTGTATTTTCCTTGTGTGATCATTTGTTCTTTTTACATGAAAACTAACAACAGTTAAGGTTTTGTCAGTAAAAACAGATTATTTATAACTTGAACAGATATATAGTGAAAACAAACCAAAGGCTTTTAACAAGGAGTCAAACCTTACTAAATAGCCATTCCATTATGGTTGAGCAGAATGGATCCGAATTGTACAGAGTATCATCCTTGTTTTGTATTTAAAAAACGAATAAACAAACAATAATTCCTTTGTAATCACTATTTGAAACGCACTCTGAAGAATGGTGACTGTCATATTTCAACCGTTGATTAATTAGGCGTGCGCAGTAACATCTCTTTAGCAATTCTTTGTGAAGTTAACTTACCTTGCAATATGAATATGTTTTCGTCTCAATGGTGTAACCTACAGTTCATGCACAAAGGTTTACTAAGATATGATTCTCTTACCTATGAAGTTATTTATAATAGTTACGTGCACTCGTATTTATATTTACATCACACGCTCTAAATGACAGTCTTAACCCCGTCTTGTTCTTATTTGCGTGTCTACCTGGATGTAAGGTAGGTTATACCCTCATAACATTCGTAAATTTTGCACGTCATTCCTCTCCATCGAGAGAAGAATAAATGTTTGAATAATCGCAATCAGATGTTCAATGTTTTATAGGTATTCTAAAATTCATATCCGTGTCATGTGAATACATTTTTGTATTGTTTTCGCTCAATAGGTTTTTATCGCACTATTAGCTTGCTATAGACATCTATACAATTTTGCCATATATGGAAATATATGATAACAGCGTTAGTCTTTGCAAACATTGTATTATATAATTTCAGTTTATTTGTAAAAATGGAATGTAATGTTCCAGTACATATAGAATACAACTTAAATTAATACAAGATTAAGTTAGGGTTATAAAACGTTCAGAAAGTGATGTTTTTTTTAAAGAGCTGGCATAAGAATCCCAATGAACACTGACCATTGGACACTGACCTTTATTAATAAAGGAATCCTTTCAATAAAACAACAAAATAAGATAAAAGTACGAAAAACCAACACGTTTTAATCAAATTCAGCAATAAGTTTGTTTCCCTTGAATACTAAGTGAACATCTATACTGTGAATTAGATCCAAATATTCCTAACAGTTCTATCACAAGTATAAAAGTATTTTTTTGCTGATTATTCTAATAGCATAGAATCGTAAGAATACACATAAACACATTCATATACTACTATCACACGTAGGGTATGAAAGGAATTAAACTACAAATATATATATATATATATATATATATATATATATATATATATATATATATATATATATATATATATATATATATATATATATATATATATATATATATATACGCTATTGAGCGACCATCGAAATGAATGAAAGGCCGTGGTGAGTGGGAATAGTACCAACACGCACTCAACCGTATCAACCAATCGGATGAAAGACACTATTGGTGCAATGGCACCAAATAATAGCGAGAGAAAAATAGTTTTCTCATATCGCTATGTTGAGGGGTACTGGTCGCGGAAAAGGAGGAAAGAGTCTTTATTGAAGTAGGTGTGATGGGGGCAGGTCCCTCCTGGTTGTGGGGGTGGGGTTCTGTGGTCTGGTTGGGTTTCCCTCCGCCTCCGTTGTCTTTTTCCCCGATTTCTCCTGTACTCGAGATTCCCCGGTTCAATTTGGTCGTTATCCCATATCAGGAGTAACGTGGTACGTTTATCCTGCGCCCTAAGGCTCCAGCCTGTTACAATCTTGAGATCAAGTCCCATAATCGCACTCGAAGCTTGTGGCGGGATTATTTCCATAGCTGGCATGTAGTGCTCCATACGTCTTACTCGTTGCTCTGCTAGTGTCTGACTGGTGGCGCGAATTTTTTTTATATATATGAATTACGGTTGCATGCGCAACTATGTGCTTTCGCGACCAGTTAATGAACGAGGGTCGGGCTATTTAATTGGTCAGGACTAAAGGTAACTTTGACTACACTAGGCTGTGTTGTCGCAGTCTCCCCGGCACTCGCTTTAAATGGCAGTCTCGCCATAGAGTAACATGTCGGGTCACGGCAAAGCAGGAAGGAACCCGGTTTAGGAAAGCTAGTTTGTCAAATTGTGTCACTCTAGTTAAAAACAGAATCCAATCGGTTTGATATCTTATTACTTCTCAAATGTAGTATTAAGTATCTGTTTAATTAGTTAATTGCCAAATAGTTTAGTTGTACTTTACATCAGTGTGAGAATAGGCCGAGCTTGAAATCAAGATTTCCAACATCTAATCAGAACCCGTGTTACGTAAAAGTAGATAAAGTCCAACGGATCAACCGTGTTTTCGTCGATAATCAGGTTAGCCTAGTTCTGTTTCTCCACACTCCTGGATGTTGCCATTGTGTACGCTTGAAACACCCGGGTCGCACTTATTTCTAATCTAGTCCAGTTTTACTATGCACAGAAAAAATACCAATAATGTGTAAGCCACCTGTGCAATTATATCAAATCCATATAGTCATAGAATTTTTCATCTTTTCTATCAATAAATATTTCTAGCACATAGTGTACATGTTGTAGGTCCTTAACAAATTGAATAGCTAAAATGTCTTAGCGACATAAATGAGTGTAGTCACTGTTAGGTATTTTCGCTTGTTAATTTTGAGCGGTGGTCAAAATTGATCAAGTTAGATTTCAAGAAAGAGATTGTTCGTAAAGGGTTCTCGTATCAAATTATAACCCTGGAAAGGGGAAAATAATAGAGTTGGAGTGGGGTGTGTTTGGTGCTATTTCATTTCTTTCTTCTTCTTTTTCTCTTCTTTTCCCTTTTCTCTTTCCCACTTTCTTCCTACTCCCTTCTTCCCTCTTTCTTTCTTTTTCCTTCTTCCCTCCTTCTTTTCCCTTTTTTTTTACTTTTTCTTGTCGGTTGGTTGGAGTTTTGTTTCATTGAGCTATCACTACTTGATCCCGGTGTTCTCATCACACTTGTATTTATCTTGTCACTTGTTGGTTGACTGGTTTTACTGTACCTACATTGTGCCACTACTTAGTGTAATGTTCTCTTTTTTCTTTCTCTATTTCTTCCTTTTCTCTCCTTTCTTCCTTTTTCCTCGCAGTACAATGTTTATATTATCCCCCCTCCCCCTTTCACTTCCTTTCCCCTTTTCTCTTTTATTTCATATATTTGTTTTAGGGTAATGTTAAGTGGTTCTGCTTTTTTAAACTAGCGGTATTACTATCCGCTCTGGCCCCTTTAACCGATATAGCATCGTTAATTATTTATTTATTTGGTAGTTATAATATTTATTTATTGTCTGTTTATTTAAGGCATTGTTACGTGGGTCTGCTTTTGAGCTAGCGGTGTTATTATCCGTTCTGGCCCCTTGATTGATAAATATTAACTCTATGGCTATGTTTATTTTTATTTATTTATTTGATGGTTTTGATTTTTTTTGTCTATTGATTTTAGGGAATTAAGTATATCTATGTAGGTAGTATTTACGTTTTTGTTATACCTTTTATCTAGAATTTGGGGGAATGATGTAACTGAGTCAAGTTTTCTTTGTTGTAGTTGAATGACGGTACGTTGTCGATGGTATTTGTGACATATGTTGAATACATGTTCCAATGTTTCAGTTTCTGGACAGTGTGGACATTTATCAGGCGTGGGTCCAGTACTTACATGTTTCATAAAGCTGCCATTTAATAGTGTTTTACCTGTTCTGATTCTGTTGATGATTTTAATAGCAATTGCTGCCATGCTTTTTGGTAAACGTTGGGTTCTAGTGACCTCTTTTTGTAGCTGAAATAGATGTCTGCACTTTGTGGAGTTTTCCCATTGTTGTTGCCATTTATTATTAATTCTGTCCCTTACTTGACTATATAGTTCCTGAGTGCTGTACTGTACGGGTTCAATTTGGTCTTTCATCAGACTGCTTTTTGCTGCTTGGTCTGCTTTTTCATTTCCAGGCAAATTGATGTGAGATGGCACCCACAAGAAGTGTATGGTTTGGTGTGATTTATCTGCTTCCCTGATGGTCAGCATAGTGTCCTCTAGCAGGTTTTGTCAACTTTTGGAATTACCTGTCTCAATACTTTCAAGTACACTAAGTGAGTCTGTTATGATGACGTACTGTTTTTGATTTTGTGTTACTATCCATTTTAGGGCTCGGTTGATGGCCCAGAATTTCGCGGTATATATGGAACAGTCATCCGGTAGTCTTATCGTAAATGTGGTCTGATGTTCTCGGATCACTACCACTGCAGCCGTTCTATGTAGTTCTTTAGATTTTGAACCATCAGTATAGATTTTTACATATGTATCATAGTTGTTGTTGACAAGGTTTTGTACTTGTGTTAATGTGATATTGGGGTTGTCGCCCTAATGTACCAGTTGGAGTGCTGTTAGGTTGATGTTAGGTTGGTTATTTCTCCAAGGTGTGGGGTCCTTGATAAGTAGTTGTTCTGCCTGGAGTTCTATTTGATTGAGTTCTTTGCAGAGTGTGTGTATTTTGTTAGCTGCTGGAGTATGTGGTTCCAGTCTTGAGCTAAAGGTGGTTTGACATTTACTTATTATGTTTCTGGTGGGATTGATCTCCTTATGTATTGAGATTCTACAGGCGTATCTAAGTATGTGTTCTTCTCTTCTCAGTTGTAATGGTGATTCACATGCGAGGATTTGTAGTTTTTCCAAGGAGGTGTTCGGTAATGCACCGGTGCAGAGTCTAAGTGCTCTATATTTTTTTCACTCTGTGTGATTTTTATCCTTTAGATTATTGTTTTTTTTTATTTCACATCAAGCTCGCTTCGAGCACCTGTGCGTAAAACAGTTCATCCAAGTGATTCCAATGTAGACCAGTCCATCCAAGTGATTCCAACGTAGACCAGTCCATCAAAGTGATTCCAATGTAGACTAGTCCATTCAATGATTCCAACGTAAAACAGTTCATCCAAGTGATTAAAATGTAATCCAGACCATTAAAGTGATAACATTGTAGACCAGTTCATCCATATAATAATGTGTACACCAGTCTATCCCACTGATTACAATGTAAACATATTGGGACAGCCCTATGGCCTCATTACGATCGTTACAGCACTTTTGCTCTTTGAAATTGTCTTTCTGAGATTTTATAATAAGACATCTATTTATTTATGACAAAGTTTACCATGGACCCGCTACATGGCATTGAGTATCCCAAACACTTTGACAAACCTGATGCTCTGAAAAAATACAATATCTACAATTAATTATCCTATAATTTATTCTTCCGCTTATTAACAACAGTGACGAAACAGCTTAATTATATGGACACAATCGTTCTTGTTGTTAACATGTGCTGGACTATCTTTTGTTATTTGTGTATAGTCATCAAGTTTATATCTATTTAAAGGAATAGCCTTCTCGGTATTTCACAATGTACACGTATTAATGACGAAAGCGTACATCAGAAAAACAGCAAAATGATATAAAACACCAAACCCATTGTCTGACGAATGTACATTAGCGAGAGCCATCAATCAGCCTTACCTTATATCAAAGGTTTGATCTGTCATTAATCGACAATCTGCCAGACAAATTGATCTATAATTCACTTACATCATTCCAAACTTTATGTGCGGTGGAACATGAAATATTACTGTGGTATATTAGTAATGTATGAAACAAGTAAACATTACAAAAAAATATGCAAATATATCAGATTCCATAACACAGTACAAAAGTTGCATACATATATATTTTCTAACATAGTTCAAACAAAATAAATATCGATAACGTGGTTTATTATCTGTCGATTTTTAAGTCTGAGTACCTAACACAAGTTGCTTTTCAACGATATCTTTATTTTGATTCCTATTTTTATCATGACCAGATTTAAAAGATATGGAGAGTTATTGCCCATTGTGAAATATTCATCTTTTAGGAGCTTGAACCTGTTTTATATAACGTATCAATTCCTACTCAAGATTAATTGTCTACTGAATATACGATGCTCTAAAGATCTTTCTGTATACAATCATTTTCTTGCCTTCTGGAGATTTTCTTCGAACTTCCCTAACAACGCAAGAAACAGAACATTTTTAATTCGAACTGTTCAGAGTAGATTATAGAGATTAATACGGAGGACTTATTTATTGCTGTAATCATCTCGAATCATACGAAATGTTTGGTGGACACTGTTATAAAGTGCAAGAAAAAATGTTTGCTCACTGATTTTACATGTATTATCACCACTCACCCACCCAGCATATACTTTTTCTGTGCTGATTATATCCCACCAAAAATGAAAAATAATTTGGCGAGATTATATTAAAGCATTTACATAACAAAATACAAATATTTTATTTTTTGAGATCCAAAATCGATTTACATATGTTACGAAATTTGAATGCGAAACATTTGTGTTATACAGCTGAAGCTATTTTAATTGATTTTGAATTATTTTCACGTCACCATTTTAAGTCTAGAACCTGAGTTTAATTAACAGTACTGGTGCACTATATTCAAACGTCAATTCACTTCGCTTTTTCCTGAATGGCTTTCTTATTATATTTCAATGTCTAAATCAATGCACGGATGATATACGCGTCTTTAAAAATAAGCTCTAATGACTTGATTCATAATATGTGATGGGAGTGTAAGGGATGTTTTCTTTCACGTCCGTTCATTTTTTACGCATATGCTTAATTCACAGAAAATCTTAGAAAATATCTTAATGACACTCCTTTTGCTAACTTATTTCTTATTCATATTATCCTATCACCTATTAGTCTGTTTCAACACTGAATTCCCTATTAAAAATTAAACAAACCAGTGGCGTAGCAAATGCCAAAGCAACGCCCGTAATTGGTGGTGTTTGGTGAGAGGCAATTGCCATCAAACAACTGACATTTATGCACTCGCGGTATGAGAATTTCTTAATACACCATTGCACAAACATTATAAGAAGGGGATGGTTTGAGAATCGGACTCTTGTCTAGTCTTCGCACGCAATTCAACACAACAAACAAAGAAACTATCTAACACACGTATCCTTACAAATGTTGAGAAATCAGGTAGTCTGAAAGCGTTGTCACCTGTAAGATCCGAAACTTTAATACAGGTTAGCAGCTAATGGGATTTCGGATGATATTTGAGAAATGAAACTTGGCAAATTTCAATAAATCAATATAGACTATAGTTAAGAACACATTAAGAGTAGTCGCCCTTTCATTAAAATCAGTACGCTATGATGATAAGTTTTACAAAGTGTCTAAGGGAAGATGTCGTTCAGAAGGTCTATCTAAATCACGATAGCTGCGATGATGAAGACGACAATGAAGATGATGATAGTGATTCAAGTTCAAGAAAAGCGATGGAGATGTTAATGATTATCAAATTTATGAGGTATCAGCGGTATTTCATATATCAATTTTTCTTTGCATTTTGCCATAGTTTATGGATTTACGTTTGTCATATTTGCAACTTACACAATCAAAAACAAAGGTTATTAAATTCCACAATCTACTCATTAGAGTTCTTACTGCATGCAGATCGTTTCCTTTGCAAGTTTTGCTACGTCCTGGTGAATACAATTCGACGATAGTGTCAATGTCTTCATTGTCATTGTTTAAAAGGCAGGTAACTTCAACAGGTTTTCCTTTCCAATACATTGATATGTCCAAAATCTACTAAATTTAAAAACAAAATAAAAAAATTATTATACATTCATAATGTTAAAAGGTCACATTAGCTAGACTTTTTATATATGATTATATTTATGATATTTTTGCATATTTTTCATGTTGACATACATACATACATACATACATACATACATACATACATACATACATACATACATACATACATACATACATACATACATACATACATACATACATACATACAGGGTCTACGGGACCTCCATATTAAAAAGTTCCGCGGCTCTTTGGGATCTATCGGATTTTAACATGAGTCGATCTGTCTAGGGTCTATAACAATTTAACATAGTGACAATGGATTGGGTCTTTCTATGGTCTATATAAACTGAACAGGGGTAACATCACTGTACTGGACACGGAGGAAACAATGGCAACAATGTTGCTATTGGCTGACCGCAATATAGCGGAATGATGTGGCAAGAAATTGACCTCAATACGCGTAATTTAGGGACAACTAGAAACACAGACCAGACTTAGAGACGCGGTTAGAGACGGTAGACATACAGAGACATATACATATTACACAAACAGATTTACGAACAAAAACTATCACACAAAAACACAAAACAGATTTATGAACAAAAACTATCACACAAAAACACAAAACAGATTTATGAATATGAATCTATCACACGGAAACGTGAAAGAAAACATCCTTCTTAGCAGCAGAGAGAGTGGATCAGATGTCTCTAATTGGGTTGGATTTTAAGCAAAACATTTTAAGTCTCCTTTTGCCAAATGGAGCCGTAACGATTTTATAGCCCTATTTGTCAAATTAGGGGTTTCTCAAAACCAAAAAAGGGGTTATGAGATCACTTCATATTTCTTTTTTTAGAGACCTTATTTTATGAATTGGAAGCTTCCATGATGGCCTTTTTGTACAGTAATAACGGGAATAACAGGATTGATGGGATACTTATATCATGAAATCAATGTGTCTACGCTGATCTATTGACGACGAGACTAGTTTAGTTGTAACGGCGTCGATTCGATTCTAAAAGACGCCATTGTCGTTGTCACTTACCCTCTCTGCTGCTATGGGTTTAACCAAATATTTTATCAAGTCCGACACGATATCGCGTCCGAGGGTCTGATAAAGTTATTGTTACAAATCCGTGTGGGACTGACTGAGCGTGACTAAAGAAATTTCTAAATCGATTATGATCCATATCACCACCGCGCCAAGTTTGCCAAATATTTCGTAGCGTATGTGTATCAGCTCCGTTAAACACATACAATAAATTGCAGTTATCTCTGATCACTTTTGGTATTTGAGTGTAACGTTGAGTATTTTTATGCCTGCCTCTGGAAAATATCCTGGCAGGATTCTTTTGATTGTCTAACATCACATCATCGTATACGACTAAATTGTTAATACTTCCATCGATATCATCAATGCTCAGTGCGTCCTCGATATCGGTTATAAATCTAATAACACCGCCCTCGTTGACAATCTCTACAGCTCTTTCGTAGTCATCGTCGTTGTTAATACTTCCATCGGTCTGTGCTTCCTCGATCTCGGTTATAAGCTTGCTGGCCGTCTCTATTGCTCTTTCGTTGTAATCCTTTAACACTTCGTAACATCTCTGATCGTCTACACTCGGGGCTACTAAATACAACTTCTTCCATTTCATCCATCTCGTTATCAAATTAAGTAACAATTGGGTCTTGCCACTTCCAGATGGTCCGATTATAATCATTCTAATTGAATTCGGCAACATCGCATGGTGTTTAATAGGTTCCCGTCGTCGGGTAGCTGAATAATCAATTGCATTCATGTTATTATATATAAATTATGGATCTATATTGTGTGAAGTGTAAAAAACGTACTGGCACAGATGACTTGACTACGATTACAACTAAAAATAACCGATCAGCACATTCCGGTAAGTGTGTACAATGTAGTACAACGAAATTTAGATTTATTGCTAAGGATTTTAAAATAAAAACGAGGAGGTGATATTGAAGTCAAGCTAACTAAACTCCCGGGGACACCGTTGGCAAAGTATCCAGGAGAAAAACATCTTCCAGGATATAGTTATTGTGGACCCGGGACTAGACTCGATATTAGACTCGACGATCAAAACCAACCTCGACGTGGTGAAGAACCAATAAACGCCATTTATAAAGCGTGTCATGCTCATGATGTCGCTTATAAAAGCAGCAATCTGCAACACAGACATATCGCAGATGTGAAATTGATTCACGCGTTGAATTCTATCACTGACAAATCATTCAAAGAACAATTAGCTTCATGGTTAGTAAAATCGGCAATGAAAGGTAAATTGATGTTAGGCACCAGTAATTAATAACAACATGGAATCTATTTATTATTCTCCCAAATGATACTGCAGGGGCAAAGCAGCAATCGGTAAACTCGCTAGCGCCGCGAAGGTGAACTATACAACAGCGGCTAATTGGTTATCCAAACAGGCTATATGGCAAATCTATCTACCGCCGCCTAAACAAATTAACTACTCGCATTTTGATGTGACCGTTCCTAATGAAGTTCATCAAGCTGATATATTATTTCTGCCGCATGATGGTGGTTACAAATACGCGTTAACTGTAGTTGATGTTGCGAGTCGATACAAACAAGCAGAGACGATAAAAACAAAATCATCAACTGAAGTGGCTTCTACGTTTGAAAGGATTTATCGAAGGGGTCCTCTGCATTGGCCAAATCTATTACAAGTTGATCCTGGCAAGGAATTTCAGGGTGCAGTGTTATCAACAATGAAGCATCATAATGTCACCATCAGACGAGGACATACTGCACTACATCGCGATCAGGCAATTGTTGAACGATTTAATCGGACACTTGCTGAGCGGTTATTTGGATATCAATACGCGAAGGAGTTTATTCAGGATAAACGATCCCGTGAATGAGTCAAGAGATTACCAGCTGTGATTACCGCGCTGAATAATGAGATTACTAGAACAATCAACATGAAACCTAACAACGCGATTAAAAGGAAGTATATACCAGTAAAACTGCAAAAATATTTTTCAAAACAACCAATACTCGGTAATATCCCTGTTAGGTATTTATACGAACCAGGAGAGCTTGAAGGTGGTAAGAAAAGGGCTACTGATCCTATTTGGAGTGTCACCGCGCATAACATATCTAGTATAACACGATCTACGGGTAGACCAGCAATCTATAGATTAGATTCAACTGCTCCTCAGCGTGGGTTTACTCGTGAACTACTGCAAGTGATACCCGAGGACACTCAATTACCACCGCGTGGTCTTAACTAGCACCTCTGCGTCTATTACATTCAAGACAAGTCAGTATCACATTATCCCTGGCATGACCAATACTGCTATCTTTTCTGTCTACCGTAAATTGTCGAGAATCCTTATCCGACCAACACCAACTCATTATACAATTGCAACTCGCGCAGTGATTATTCTGTTGCTGCTTCAGCGTAATTATTAATTCAGCATCAATATCAAATTCTCTATTATTATTTTTTCCTGTTGTTTATAACCAGAAAGTTTTTTCCTGATTATGTCCTTGACGTTGTCAACGGTAACAATATCACTTATTGTAGTGTCCTTATCATCTAAAACAACTCTTCGAAGCTGATTTATTCTTCGTACTCTGGACACTGCGAGATAAACTAAATTTGACCACTCGATGTGATTATCCACCATCCAAACAATTGTATCTGATATAGTCAATCCCTGTGAAGAATGTATCGTCGCTGCGTAACCTAGCGTCCATGGGGATTTATCAGCGCGCAATGCATCTTCGACGACATTGATATCAACCAGCACAATATCATTTAACACTAAATTCTGCTTTTCACGCTGTCCTTAAATATCAACTTCAATATTCTGTTTTCGTGTATCCGAAGGCCTATAACACAACGGTACTGGAAGTGTTGCAAATTTTTCTTTATGCAATTCAAATAACTTCATCTGAAGTGTGTCTCTGACTATCTTTCTACTTGCTACTATCAACTCGTTTGGTCTCCACGCTTCCCATAAATCTTTTAATGGTGTTTTCGAAATTATTTCACGCGCTATCTCACATTGAATTCTATCAGGTTGTAATCTGATTAGTTTTTTAAACTCGCGTAATTGTTCATCAAGTGCTCTATGATCAGTACTAATTTCTTCGTAATAGTCTATAAAATTCTTTAGCTAATCATGTGGGGATAAACCGACAAATGGTGGTGGTTGACCATGATCGCCGCACATTATTACTTTTGTATTCGCTAGTAATAACCACTCGAGAAATCTTTGTAATACATCTAACGACACCGTGCAAATCTCATCCCAAATAATGATTTCAGGAGTAAATTTCTCACCCATTCGTTCAGGAGTCCATTCATCGCCTTTCCATCGAAAGAAACTGTGATAAGTACAAGCATTTACCCCTCGCTCTTTCATTTCTCTTGCAAGTCTGTGTGTCGGTGTTAGCACAGTCATGTTTGATTTCCCACGAAATAACTCAATCGCACGAGTCGTCTTTCCTGACCCGCCACATCCGTTTAAATAAACTGTTTTATATCTACATATTGGATCAGATATCTGCGGTGCATTAGATAGTTCTGATATCTGATTATTTTTCAAGTAATTGTTTTCAATCGTAACATCTGCTGATTTGGAATAATCACACGGTATTTCTTTTTTAATTCTCCATGATCCCCAGTTCTAGTCGGAATAAATAAATTCAGCCACTACTTCGCTGTGTTTCGCGTGTATATAAAACGAATCAGTGGCTACTCTAACCGCGGTGTCAGGAAATCTATTTATCATCGATAATAAATTTATAGAAGCATAAGCCAGCATAGATGCTCTCAAATGTGTATACTGAAGATTTTTGCCATCGTTGTAAGTAACAATTGTACCAAATTTTGTTCCATCGGACAAGAAAGCATCTTTACGATCGACATATATACCCTTAGATGTTACATCAGTGATTATAAAATCGTATTCGACGTTATCTATAATCAGTCGTGAAGAATATCTGTTATTGTCGTATTTTCCACCCTGAGTAAATTTACCGATTATTCGTCTACCGAGATCTTTTGCGTCTTTATTCCTAACTTCAAATAGCTGTTTGGACCATTTCACGATATTTTCTTCGTCACGATAAGGAAACTGTTTTCGTTGTTCGTTGATTATACTATCTAGATTGGGTTGTGGTAACCAAACCTCAGTCTGAGCTCGATATAGTATAATGGTTTCACTGACAATCAGCGATATCAGCATTTTAGAATCAATCATATACCATAATAGAACTATTGGCATCCAGTGTTTTTCAGATATATGTCTACCAATCCAAACATAACAGCACGGATGAAGTCCTGCAGCCAATTCAAATGATACCACACGAGTGAATCCGGTTAAATCAAAATCAGGCAGTGGCCCATTAATCGCAACACGGACCATCTCGTGTGTGGGATGTCCAAATCGCTTGAAGTATTCAGCGCATTCTCCGTACCCGAGAAAACTCGCCGGATAACACGCGACTATATCAACTGAAATAATACTTTCATGGTCGTATTTATATTCCATAATCCACCGTGGTTAAATTTTATACAACTTGATTTGATATCTGATAGAAATTCAGCTCTCGTTGGTTTCCTCGAGTTTTTCTTTCTCGCAAAATGAGCTGCAACCTACGGAATTGTAAAACAGTTTGTTAGTAATTGTTCGTCGTCGAAACTCTTCGAGAAACTACTAGCTAGTTTTTTCATCTTGACATGGAGGGCTTCAGTGCGGTATAATTCTCCATTGGGTCTTACAAATTGATCAAAGTCACCTTCTTCGTCTTCAAAACTGTGAAGTAACCACACTGACACAGGATCGTTTTTACTCAACTGGTGAATAAAATCGAATAGTTTCTCTTCAGAGAATTCCGTGGGTATATACTTTATGGTTCTATCCCGCAGAAATATTGTTACTGCAGATGTCCATGTGTGTTCATTATGATCAATAATTTTGATTGGAGCTCCTTGTGATTTATATTTCGGTTCGTATAATATCTCGTCGGTTATCGTCATTACTGATATTGGGAATCTTAATGATGTTTCTAATTCGGCTATATCCTGGATAGTTGCACCTCGCTCCTTCACTGTTAATCCCCACTCGGTTATTCTCTTGGGTCTTAGATCAGTCAAATTTTTTCCACGCAACGCATTTGTGAAGTGTTCTATTATTCGTTCTGCTACACAATTCAGCGATGATAGTTTCATGGGTTTTAGTTTTTCAATACTCGGTTTATCATTTAACGGATACATCACATAAACAACTGCTGTTACAGGATAAGATCTTTCGTAGTACGGTTTGTCAATTCCAGTCAGAATTCCTGGCTTGGAATCTCGACTCACAGTGACGGTTCTTTTATCATTCAAGATGGGTTCAAATTTGTCCCGAATAATCCAAACTCCCGTGTCTGAGCGGATAATGAATTTCACTCTAAAAAAATACATTTTCCGCGTAAGATGTGAAATTATCACTGCTGCGTTTTTATCGTTCATGGTAGCATCAACTTCACCATTGATTCGAAATGTTGACCAACAGTGAGACGCTTGAATTCATTAAAACAATCACGAATTTTACCCAACATAGTTCTATCACAAATTTTACTCTTTGGCTTATCAGAGACTCTATCGAGATTGAATTTAGCATTTTCCAGGGCGTAATTTTCGATAATCTCACGAACTCCTTCATGCTATAATTAAAAAAAGTAATTAAATAGAGAATTTATGTATAATGAATCATTGCAAATGGCTTATGATTGGATCAGTAACCCCGTGTAACAAATCATGCAGAAAGGAGTTCTGTGGAAGCCTTGGTCCGATCCCTTGTATACGATGTGGGGTAGGGGTGTGTGTTAAATCACAGTTGTGTCTCAGTTGTTGTGGTAAGAGATATAGAGAGTTGAAGCTTTATTATGACAAACGAACTAAGAACTCCATCAATGACTCTACCTCTGACAGCGTCCTTGACAGAGTCAAGGACAAAATCATAAGAACTCCTCAAGACTACATCGGAAGATTTCCAAATGTAATCATTAGACCAAACAATGAATTAGACAAATAGTATTAGTATATAAATGAACCAAGAATTCCGACCGCATACATTGATCAATTATGAGGCAACCAGTGATGGTATTGTCAGACACCGCAGGCTGAAGAAACCAGTTGGGTGGGATAATGATATGGGGTATTTGGTATTTAACGCCGGAAGGAAAATACATCTTAACCACAGAATAATATTATGAATGTCACAATGGATTGATCAAAGATGGTTTTGTTATCGATCACATTGATTCCAATCCTAAGAACAATTCTTTATCAAATCTACAAGCTGTTACACAAAGTGAAAATTTGAAACGAGGAAAGACTGGACAATACTCGAAAAAAGCGAGACCAGTAAGATCTTTTAATACAACAAATAACGAAGAAATAGTATTTCAATAAATAGCTAAGGCTGGTAAGTATTTCGATATTTGTCCACCTTCTGTTCAATGCGTCGCAGAGGGAATTCATCGATCTGCGATTTCAAAAAAGACCGGACAAAAAATTCAATTCGTTTATGCATAGACACCCATCTCTGGAAATATATTTTTCATATTAGAAGTATATAATTATCAGTAATATGAATTCTCAAAATATCAATGATGTTATAACCGAAATTTTAGTTTTGAAATCTCAGGGGATTTACATATCAGATAGTTTAGACTGCGATCAAATTATGTCCGACTTCCAGGATATTGAATACAGCGCTATGAATAACAAATATGTACTACCCAAACAATATTCACTGAAAAAACAAATTCAGAATTCAATTCGAGATTCCCTTCTATGCTGTGACGACGTCAGTAAGTTTGTCCTGTTATTTACTATCGTGGAAAAAATAAGAATGGAATTAGGGAATGAATATGAAATAAAAAGAGTAATTAATTCAAAAATCAGAACTATAAGATTGTTAATTGAACAAAATGAAAAACCCCTTTCGGATAATTGTTAGTAAAATACTTCTGTTAAAATCCTTACTACAAACATGTATAAATAATCCATGGACGGTATCATAAGTGTTTTACTACAAGGAAGTTGTAAAATTTCGTAATAAAATAATTTTTTTATTACTGAAATAAAGTTTCATAGTAAATATTTTTTAGTCGTTATTGACTAATTTTGGCTATTTTTTGACTGATTTTGGCTATTTTCTTGACTGATTTTAAGCGGTTTCAGTAGGGTAAAATGGTCGATTTTGCATAGGATTTCCCGTAGACTTTTCCACCTAAAATTATTTATTATTTGGAAAATTGTTTACAATTTCAATAATGGCAATTGAAGCATTAACGACTAGATTGGCTCGTGAAAGACTGGCTGCGATGAAAATGTATATACCAATCCGCGACTCTGTCAGGAATAAACTGCAAGCTAGATAGAGTTTACAAACGGATTTTGCTGTGGGATCTAAAGAGTTGTTTAAACCAATAACCACAGCAACGAACGGGATAGAGCGTGATATATGGGATGAACTTGAAAAAATAGCAACGGAAACTGAAAAATAGCAAGAAGATCCAAACAAACAAAAAAATCTTTGAAAACACTTCCTGGTGATATAATAACTACTGCAAGACGACAAGAACAACAAGAACGAGAACAACGAGAACGAGAATTTCTTGAAGAAGAACTTGCTAGTAGGCCACCACTTACCACACCACCTGAACAACAAGGTGCTGTTGCAATAGAAGACTATCCACCTGAAAGGATATTTACGACTGATGCGTTAACTGAAATTAGAGGAATCGAATCAGACCCTGAATTAGTTAAATTTACTAAAGATAGTTTTTAAAAAATATAAGAAATAATTATTTAAAAGACTAGAAATCTAGAAAATTTATAAAAGACATAGACAAATGGGCGAATAAAGTGTTTTTAGCAAACCGCGGTAAAACTAGAATCACAAAAGAAATAAGTCCTGATTTTAATATTTTTCTAGCTGCAGTAAAGGGTGGCTTACTACCACCAGGGTATACAGCAGACCCAATCCCGGATGAAATAGGAATAATGGCAGAAGCTGATTCTGAAAAAGGTGCAACTGGTATAAATAAAAGATCAGCCGGGAAGAGATATTCCAGTAACCAAAGAGGGATATCGGGTGGTGGTCTAATTCAATGTCCTGGTAATATTCTCAGCGATATATCACGATTAGAAGTTCTCATCGGAGGAAAACGAGCTGGAAATAACTCACCGGAAGTAATTAATGAAGCAGCTGATATCTGCAGGCGGTTATTTCAAGGTGGTATCATGGACATTGATATATATCGAGATTTCATTGATCAGTTAGTGGAAAATGCTACGGATGGTTACCATAGTGACTCAGTCATCGCATTAGATAAATATCATTAAACTAATATGATCATACACTAAAACCATGACACACCAGCCAGCGTCTATGTAGTTAATTCACGGTTTCCAGTTTATAACGCGTACTATGGTGATGGTCTCGGTGATACCATTGCAGGGTTATTTGCAAAAATGGCTCCAAAACTAGCGCCACTAGCAAAACAATTATCAATGAAAGCCATTGATGTTATTCGTGATAAGGGTATTAGTGATGTTGGTGATATTGCCGGGAAAGCGTTTTCAGCCGCTCGGGATAAACTAACATCGCTAGTTCGACGGCGAAGGAAACCACAATTGGGACCATTGCCATCTACAGCGGATATGCCTGCGAGTGTTAGTAAAATTAAAAATAACGCAATAGATCAAAAACACTAGCGTCGCTGATGATTCCGTCATTGGCAGCAAGTGACCAAGATAACATAACTGCAAATATGATAGCGGGAAGTGGCTTAAAAAAACCACGACGACGTCGACGATGATTTAGATCAATGAATATAGAATAAAATGTTCAAACGGTCACCTGATCCAGCGTTTGATATGGACGCCCCAGTGCTCAAGGATGATTCCGTACGTGATTATCAATTCTATTCTTATCACGCAGTACAGCCAGATCTCCAAACAAGAATTGAACTTCAAGTTCATGATACCAGTAAATACTTTTTGCCTTGTAAAGCATTTATCGAAGTGGAAGGAGAACTTGTAACAGATGTTGCAGCTAATAGAGCATACGCAGATGACCCAAATGTCAGAGTTGGTTTTATCAATAATGGTATCATGGCGCTATTTGAAAGTGCAAGATATCTCATTGATGGAAAAGAAATTGAATATATTGCGCGTGAGGTTGATGTTGCCACAACAATAATCGGGTTAGCGAGATATTCCGATGATTATGCAAGATAAGCGGATCTATCTATGATGTTTTCTAAGGATATCACTGATAACACTGATCACATTCAGTATTTTAAATTACGGACGCCACAAGATACCGCAGCTGATCCACAACCACATGCTGCTTCTCCTGAACATCAAGCAAGACCAACTGCTGCCTTTGACATTATAAAAAGCATTAATGATAATTACAATCTAGGATTTGCAACACGCGTATCAACATTGAAGAGGCTTCGTCGACACTTTTCATGCGCGATTCCACTACATCACATATTTGGATTCTGTAGAAACGTCCGAAAAGTTATCTATGGAGCGAAGCATACAGTAGTACTCGTGAGAAAGGGTACCAACAATGGTGCAATCTGGCGTGGTGCTTGTGTTGCTGCCGGTAAAGTTATTTTAACAAAACTATCACTGTGGATGCCAGTACTGACTCCATCAATCACAACAGAAGAACGATTACTATCATTTATGGATCAAGGAGGAAAATCGTTGCTGAGTTGGCTAACAACGAGTAGAGATACCAAGGATTCTGATGTTGATGGTACATTTACGTGGAACTTGGCATCAAAACAAGGTGTTTCAGCTCCGCGTCATATATTTGTTGCGCTACAGAATAGAAATCGATTAGACTCTCAAGAACGCAGCCATATGATATGTGATAAATTGGGCGTTAGTGATGTCTCGCTGAGAATAAACGGACAACAGGAACCATCCGAGGATATACAACTGAATTACGATGCCAACCAAATAGCACGTGTTGTCCATCGTCTGTTGTCATACATGGGACGTAATCAAAATGTTGATACTGGTCTGCAAATATCACAGTTGGATTTTAAAAATCTATATCCGATCTATTACTTTTCGCTGGAATATCTTGACTTAATTAGACAATCAGTCGTTGATATACACTTTAGAGCTCGTGTAGCCCCTGGTGGTGTTGGTTATAGAGCGGTTGCTGTCATTCTCAGTGATAAATCAATGCTACTCGAAGGTGTTGGCGGAAGAATGAGAGTAATTGATGCACCAGTGGAAAATATGTAACAATTAGATCAATCTGTTATTGTATAATGAAATATAGGCATATTAGTGTTGCGTTAACTCCCGGTCAACTCAAGAACTTGAAATCGGAATCGGCTAGAAAGATGCGGAACCACAATAACACTGAAACCCAACCAGATGACTGGCGGGGCGAATAAATTGTCGCTGACAACTTGTCAAGTAAAACACTTCAATGACGCTTTCAAGGATAAAAAGGCGTTCAGATCACTCTCTCTGCAGCTGCGATCAGCGACATGAAAAAATCAGGTGGTATATTTCCATTATTAGCTGCATTACCAGCGTTGATTGTGGCAGCGGCACCAGCGGTGGCTAAAGCGGCGGCGTTAGGAGCCGTTGGTACCGCGGCGGGAATGGCACTAAAGAAAGCAACTGGGAAGGGATATACAAAAGGGAAAGGGTCTAAGACTACCAGGAACCACGTATTCATGGTACAGCGGGAAAGGTCTGAGAATCTCAGGACCGGTTTACTAACTCGGGAATCTTCGATTGTAGAGTCTTTGACTCCAATGTCCAATTTTGATTTACTCGATGCTGCTAAAAAGACTTGCGATTAAAAACTTCAGAGGTGTCTTTATGAAAGATCAGTTTCCGGCACAACCAAACAGCGTTGAAACCGGTATCATTAATCTCGATAACAGCACCGGACCTGGTACTCAGTGGGTTACATACGCGATTGATCCACGTGCAATTGTTTTTTTCGATTCATATGGATTAGCGCCACCGAAGGAATTTATGCGTTATATAAACCGCTTAAAAACTCCTCACAAAGTGAGGCGTTGGTATTCCACGCTACCAACACAACTAATGAATGATCCACCAATATGCGGCAACGAAGTATTGAATGTCCTTGACGCTATTTCAACATCTGGAAAACCACCACATGTTGTCGTAATTGAATACTAGTAGTCGCTGGTAACGACAAAGTCGTCAACGAAAAGATTTTAGAGAGAGATTATATAGAATAACATGATTGATATTTGGGGGAGATCTTTATCAGTGCTGAAGAAACCAACCACAGAAATATCTGCAACCGGTGATATAAAAAAAAAAAATAATCAAAGATGAAATAGCTGAGACGTTGAATTTAGCAAGTGTTGATCCTAATGAAATAGTTGTATTTCAAGATCGTCATGGTAAATTGAATGCTAGTAATGTTTCCTTGGATGATATTTTAGTTAAACACCGAGACGCAGTAGAGAATACTATCGCGTTATTTTCCGATCAGGGTAAACTCAAACCCGGCATACCCGTTTCGACTATTACAGATAGATTAAAAACTCTCAACGATGAGTTAAATTCATACTAAGTTTTTTGATGATCCAGCGACAACATCACCGAATTTATCATTAATAAAAATATCTATGGATAATATTAAGACTGTTAATGACGAATTAAAATCAATTATGGCTTTCTTCGGCGAACCAGCGGTAAAATCATCGAAGCTCACCGAGATAAAAAGAATTTTATGTTGGAACTAGCAACACTCCGAGCCAAATATGAAGACTACGTTGAAAAGTTTTTATCATTTCGTAAAAACCTATTCGAGAAATTTTTTACAACCACGCTGGATAAACTCGACATAAAACTACCGGATATTAAAAAATCCATCGATGAGACGAAAAAATTTATCGAAGCAATGAAAGATGATTTTCCGAGGATGATAACAATCATTGAAAAAACAAAAATCTCTCATGCGAAAACCAACAACGTAGTATACACGATTCAATACGGATCATTTACGTGGACACCCACAAACAACAAATTAGATATCACTGCAACCGTCGATTAACACTAGTAACACCGACTCAATTTAATATATCATCGTCGAGTTCATCTGGGGTCAATAATACAATATCAAGGATCATCGACAAGGATACAACTGAACAGTTCACGATAGCATCCACTGATAATAATTTAGCTAGTGTTTCAGTAACATGGTATGTGGGATTCGTAGCGGATTTGAGTAAACAACTAAATTGAAATCGTAAACTGATTTGAAAATAAAATGTCGTCATCAACGGTACCTTCGGTATCTCAATATCGCTTCGATCAGGCCAGAGAGTTTCAGACTAAACTCAAAACTCTCACTGAGGAGTATCAAGTAAAAATAAAAAAATACCAACGAAGAATCACCGCAGTTGATGTTACCGTGTACTCGGTGAGTGGTGTAATCACCGGAGCCGGAATTATACTATCCTCGGTGACAATGATTGCTCCGATAGCTGTTCCAATTTGTATATCAGCGTCAACAACAATCGCGGGAATAATTTCGATAATGACAAAAAAAATATCATCATGCAGCCAACGCAAACTACAAGACTACATAATTAAATTTCATGTTGTATCAACCGCGTACTCGCAATTGTCCTCGTTGATATCGTCGTCACTCGATGATACATTTATATCAGATAGTGAGTTCTCAGCGATGGTAAGTATTTATGATTCCGCGATGTCAAAATTAGAAATACAACATGAGTATAATAACAATGACAACACCGCAAGAATTACTTCAACGAATAGTGGAGAACACAAACCCATTACAAACCAGCATGATCTCAATAACATCAACCAATCCTGAATTCAGTGTGAATTTCCCTATTCCGATTCCCGTGAAGGAGATAGCGCTAGCAAAACGACGAGTGTATCACAGTTGGCCTAATATTAGGTCGGTAGCATTTGGCGGTCTTCAACCGAATAACAGCTGAGTATTTGCTAATAAGAATCGCGAAGATGGAACTCCAGACTGGAACGTTGTTTCGCTGCCATCTGGGTCATACCAAATTGAACAAATCAATGCGGAATTTCAGCGTAGAATAAAATCCATTAGTGGAACAGAATCGAAAATCGCTATAACAGTTCATGAACCAACACTATCATCTGCGATCGAGATAAACTCGCCTAGTTATGTCGTAGATATCTATCAGAGTTCTATAAAAACCGTACTAAGATGGCCTGAAACACCACCTCCACCTAAAAAATCTGATTATGTCACGGATAAACAATCATACCACGAAATTACCACATCATATCGATAAACTCTCAGTGATATAAAAAAATTCATCACTGCCGGGTAGTCATTTTATATTTCTATCCACCAGAGATTCCGCCGTTTGGAATATTAAGATTGAAGAGACTCCAGAAGTAACTACATACAAAAATGTATCACATAACATCCTCGTTGAATACTTTATAGAAATCAATCAAAAACACAGTCAACAACTACAACGAGTTTCCAATGAGTCTAAACGGAACGAAATCATTAAACGAATTGAAATATTAAATCAACTGGCATCCGATATGGAATATATCAACCAGCGATTAATTCAAGTAATAATTGATCATGACGATTTTGATCAATTTAAACGAAAATTTATAACTGCATACAATATAACAGAAGATGATCTACCGAATTTCAAGTATCCTGTGTATAACGCAAACGAACTAAAAAATATGTTAACGATTTTATCAATGAAAAATTTACTGTAGCAGTCATAGCATGGAGACAGCAATACAAGGGTCCAGCTATCCTCAAACATAATAACGACCCAGACGGAGGCGGCAGACATATTGCTACTCAAAATGTGAATATATCCTCAGTGATTGCATTGAATTTAGTATGTGATGTTATCGAAGGAAGCTATCAAATAAATCTCGAGCGATCAAATCAAGCTCAGCAGGGATGTATTCTATATTCATTTGCACCAACAGCTCCTCCAGGATTTCTAATTATTGAGGATCCAACTAATCCAGTCTATATGCGATGTCATAATAATTCATTAAAGAGAATTAATTTCAGACTCACTGACCAGTCTAATAATCTAATTGATTTACGAGGTGAGGTTCTACAAATTAGTCTGTTTGTGAAATCTTAGCCATTATAGAAGCTTCCAATTCATAAAATAAGGTCTCTTAAAAAAAAGAAATATAAAGTGATCTAATAACCCCTTTTTTGGTTTTGAGAAACCCCTAATTTGACAAATAGGGCTATAAAATCGTTAAGGCTCCATTTGGCAAAAGGAGACTTAAAATGTTTTGCTTAAAATCCAACCCAATTAGAGACGTCTGATCCACCCTCTCTGCTGCTTTCTTACACAAAATGTAACAATACAAGACGATTAATTGAAATAAAGTGTTGTACGTCATCGAGGGTCATGTCGCACTGTTTAATTTACAGCACAGCTGGATAATTAATTACTCCTGGTGGAAAGGATGCGTGCCACATCCCCCAGGCATTTATGTACTCAAAGAGTACTATTAGTCGTCAGGTCGGAGTTGCAATTTAGCAACTGTAGTATTCCCTAGCTATTCGCCCAAGATATCATCATGCTTAGAGACGCAGGTAACCCAAGTCTGCTTTTCTAGTTGCACTCATATTCTGCTGTCACCAGGTCATGAGCTCCAGTCACGCTGGTCCTACTCGTTCCGTGTCCACTGCTTCACTTGTGATGAATGAATGAGAACATTAACAATACTCACCATCAATAACAAGGATTGCGCGGACCTAACAGAAACACACACGTCAAATGGTGTGACTACAAACACATTTTGTTATCATTCAAACATACACCATACATACACACAAATTTACAAGGTAATGAAATAAAGTGTCTATAGACACACCTACAGGCAAACACAGTAACATATACACATTATTTTACAAAGTCAAAGATACGAAGTGTTTATATGCACGCTTCTATTTTTTAATCTACAGACAAACACAATGACAAACAAATACTTGGGCAATTTGAGTACTATCTTTTCTTTTATATGTATTCTCAATCTTATTAATCAGAACAATATCACATAATCAGACGCATTTCTGTACATTACACTTATACAATGTGTACAGAGATATCTACATATCTATGCGTTGATGTATCCTTACACATGATACTCCTTCAAAGTATACACAAATAGTCAAATCCCTATTAACTAATGTTGCACACTGCAATCATTTAACAAAATTATAATTCAATTCAACATTTGCAAATCTAGAATATCACATGAATAAATGCACGAGGTTACTACGAATTTACCAAGTAGTGAATTACAATATTAATTCTTTACATAAACATTGCTCATTTTTAAAGATATGCCCGTAGAACAAACACTACAAATGAATCAAGCACTACAAATCGTAATTATACGTACTAACGATTCTAGTAATGGAATATACATACTGCACATAATTAAATTACATTTACTATACCGTACTAGATTACAACAATCCAGCAAATAAGTCACTGACCTGTCCCGAGCTCCTTTGTGATTCCCAGAATAACAAAGTTTCCAGCTCGTTTCGAATGACGTTGGAGTAGATTATACCTTTCCGCAAGATGGTTTAGCGACTACTGCGGTTTAGTTTTCAAGATACTAGATTTAAGCTTGCGATTCCAATGGCGACCACACCTTGCTCAACTACAAGTGGATGTGGATTCACCCATGGTCTATATAATTAGCAGACATTGCCCTTTTCCCGGCAGTCTGTCAAGGATGGATTTACGACCTCCAGTTGAAGTGTTCCTTTGAAGCCAACACAGGCAATTTGACACTTACCTGTGAAACATGTTATGGCTATGTTATGCATAATGGCTTTAACATCTCATTGTTTGCCAAGCTGATATTCGTAACATTTATGACGCAGAATTATTAGCTTATGGTCTAAGATATACATGTTACAACAGCGTGGCAAAGACAATTACATACTATGGACTATGGGTAAAGATTACGGAAAATGACACAATACACAGGCAAATATGCATATATATATATATATATATATATATATATATATATATATATATATATATATATATATATATATATATATATATCTATATATATATATATATATATATATATATATATATATATATATATATATATATGTGTGTGTGTGTGTGTATGTATGTATGTATGTATGTATGTATGTATGTATGTATGTATGTATGTATGTATGTATGTCGGTCCTGGGACATTCTTGAAAGTCGTGCTGCTGGCGAAAAGCCACGATAGGTCGTTAAAGAGGCAACAATTTAAATATCCGAGAAGAACTTAATGACCAATGGATTGCAACATGAACGGAATTTGCAATGCTGCGACAAATGTATTTTGAGCGTCTTTAATGGCTTGTAGATACCAGAACTGTATTTTCTATTAAAATATTTTATCGTAACAACAAATAATTGGATTACTAGTCTCCAAACGTCCTAGTATATCTTGTTGCAGGGAAATTACTCCACGTGCCTCTAGCTTGTTCATATAATTGTTTGTACCTTGTGTTGTGAGGTAATGATAATGCCACAATGACCCTCAATATCTTCTGTGAGAGTACATAGTGTTATCAAGAACTGATATACTGATCCTTAATACCTATCCTGCTGTGTGAGTGCATAAGGTATATTTGTGTATATAGTGCAACCAGATAATAACATCTTAATACTTGTATACATCATGTAGTCAGATTATTACATACCGATCGCTGACACAAGACTATGTCTGCACATTGAAGACACCATTATGATGAGCTGGATAAGATTTGATGTCAGGTGGTATGATTAGATTCACACCTATGCATATGTAAATGTTAGGGTTTCACATCAAGGGTCATACTTCTTTGCATTTTCTGTATCCGAATCAGAGCTATGCTGCTAAATGCTACATAGGCTTATCAGGATGTGCCAGTACATAAAAGTGCAACTAACCTTTGAAAATGTGTTAATATTACGTGTCTTCTGTTGTTGTAATTTATAAATCTGTACGTATTTTATTTCTATAAAATTGTTATGTATTCTGACATGTTCTTATTTTCGCTCCATATTGTAACTGCGGTAATGACTGAATAGTCATTCGGATAATCTTAAAGGCTACGGTACTGGTTAGGGAAATGGATATTACATGCGCTTGAAGATGATTTGCATTGTAAATAATGTAGCCATGGTCTTAAAATTTGTGCTTATCGGTTGTTAATCTTGTCTTGACTCATATAGTATGCCGGTTGACATTTCCTTGTTTATGAATGATAATAGAAAGAGAAAACATCATGCAGTATCGTTATGTTCAGAAGCTATCTTTTTGTCTTTCTTTTAAACATCTTGCTCAGATAGATCATTTTTAAGTAATCTTCTACCTTGTTGTTTTTGTCTTCGGTTGGTCGACATCTGTCTCTCTGAAAATCGACTACCTATAAGTGCATGATTGGC
Organism: Unio pictorum; assembly: GCA_030141615.1. Lineage (NCBI taxonomy): Eukaryota > Metazoa > Mollusca > Bivalvia > Unionida > Unionidae > Unio > Unio pictorum. The sequence continues at coordinate 6,667,902 of JARLTB010000187.1, read as the reverse complement.
AAATATTTCCTCCTAAAGGAAGCCTTCCATATCTTACGGTCTTGCGCATGTCTTTCGAGGATGCTATTTTGTAGACATGAATTCGAGTCTTCATGCAATGATACCAAATATTGTTTGAGTCTCAGAATGCATGTTCTATTTCGAGTACACCAATATTAGGAATTATAACCTGTACAGCATTTGTTCTCGTTTATGTTTAGAAGCTGATTCCTAAGATAGACATCTGATTTATAACGGTTGCGTTCTGATTTTGGCACTGTTTGGAGCTTCATGTAGCAGCCTGTTAATGGTTGTTTCTGATCTGCAGATGGAAGTTTTAAAATACATAATACAAGCATTATGCTTCAAGTAATATATGACGCCAACACGGCCCTTCATGTTTGGAGAAACAGTTGAATATAAATGTTAATACATTGCTCATCGGGATCTCTTACACAAGTAACCTTTGATAGTTTGATTGGTGCTAACAACAAAATCAATATACGATTCAAAATATAAGAATTTGTATTTTCTGTTTCTGTAACAGTTGTATCAGAGTGAATGCCTCTGCCATGTTCCAACGAACCACTGACTGAACTTGAGCTGTTTCAGGATAACGCTGAAGAAAGATTATTGTCAACATCTGATGGAAGACGAAGTGGAATATTTTATAATCGGAACTCTTGGAGTGCGGAACCTGCATGTAAGGTATTTATCTGAAATGGATTGCTGGAAACGTGTTTCTATACCTCCATTGCAACATATGAACTTCTTAATCTTCAGGCATGTCTTTTATTCGCAGATCACATGCCCTTGTTTGATGTTTTTGCTATCTTAGGTATTCAAAACATACAATGCAATGTAAAAATGGACTCGTCTTCGACACAGGAATTCCATTTAGAAGTCATGATTTAGCACCTGTTCTACAGGATGTGTACGTTTATATAATGATATAGAACAATAATTGAACCATGTAGTCATGTGCCATGATATCTGTGACATGGCTTTTTTTTAATCACAGGCATTGTGTCTTGACATCCATGTTGTTGACCTGACCGATTGGTTTCAAACTGTCGAGTAATGACGACTAAGTGTGACAGAGCGGTTCCACATCGCTGAAATCTTTCTTCAAATCCATGTTGTTCACGTCTTGGTCTAAAAGAGTGGTTCCAGTCTGCTAACTTCTTATCATTTAATCCATGTTGCTGACGTCTTGGTCTGACAGAGTGGTTCCAGTCTGCTAACTTCTTATCTTTAAATCCATGTTCCTGACGTCTTGGTCTGACAGAGTGGTTCCAGTCTGCTAACTTCTTATCTTTAAATCCATGTTGCAGACGTCCTCATCTGATAGAGTGGTTTCAAACTGTTTAGTAATGATAAATATAAAGTCACAATATATTTGTTAAAACGTTTGGTTTGTATATGTATATCTGACGCTGTCATATTTGAAGAGAGCCTAAATGTGCTTCAGTCGAGGCCAAAAGGTTGATACTTGCATAGAAACGTGTTGTATATGTTTTTTGAAGGCAGCTTATATAACTAAATATAGACCAATTCGGACCCTTACTCTGTATAGCATTATTTTCCTATTTACTAATAATAATAATGAAGACTTTGTATAGCGCCTAATCTTTAGAAGCTCTAAGCGCTTTACAACATCTATAATGATATGACTGCAAAACAATAACACCATGAAATTAAAAAGCATAACAACATGCGGAAAATATTTAAGGTAGGAAACATTATTAGGTATTTCGAGTTTAAAGAGCACTCTTGAAAGGGATCACTGTATCTTTGTGTCTAATGTCCATGGGTAATTCTGGGCACTGCTATGCAAAAGAACGTTGTCCATATGACTTCGTGTTCATACCGGGAATAATGAGTATGAGATTGTCAGAAGAGCAGCGTAAGAATCTTGCTGTTGTGTACACCTAAGTGAGGCCAGATAGGTATATTGGACTGCAGTCCATCAGTGAAACGTAGCACAGAGAACAAATTTTGTGTTTGATTCTGGATCGATGGGATAGCCAGTGTAGGTACATAGCAGCGGGGAAGTGTGCTCTTATCGTGGTACTCTAAAGATGATCCGAACAGCTGTGTTTTAACCTTTTTGAAATTTTCGGAGTAGATACTGAGCCAAACCAGACAGAATTGAGTTACAATAGTCCAGTCTTGAAAGTACTAATGAACACACAAGCGTTTTGTGTCGTCAACTGAAAGATATTTGCGAATGCAGCTGATGTGTCTCAGCTCAAGATATGCAGCCTTGCATATGTTCACGACATTTTGGTGCAATGTGAGAGTACTGTCGAGAGAAACGCCCAGTTGTCGTACTGACTGAATTTAATGTTGGTGTTGCTGATATTTTTATTGTTTGAGGTAAAGGATGTTAATGAGAAGGTATTTGCGTTGTGATCAGAATGGCCTCAGTTTTATCAACATTCCTCTGAAGCTTGTTACACGTAATCTATGACTGCACATCAGAAATGCATCTCTCTACTTTTTGGATGGTAGCATTAACGTCAGTTATGTGGCTAGATTTGTATATTTGGGTGTCATTAACATACAATTGGTGAGACACTGGATGATGATCTCTGACACTTGAGAGAAGCTGAATTTATATAATGAAGCGAACATGTCCAAGAACATACCCCTCTGGAAGAACACAACAAAGATCAACTGGCCTCAAATATATTCAATTGCCGGGCACAATTTGTGTCATGTTGACAAAGTAGGACTTGAACCACAGTAAGGATGTATTGAGAATGCAAAATACATGCTGGAGACAATGAAGTGATATATCGTGTCTATTGGGTCAAATGCTGAAGACAAATTAAGGAAGGTGAGACTGTAATCGTTCCGCTATCCAAAGCAAAGAGAATGTCATTAACTACTTTCACAAGAGTAGTTTCAGTACTGTGGCAAGGGCGATATGCAGAATGTACATTGCTACACAGACTGTTTGAATTCAGATGAGATACAAGTTGGGCTAGAATAACTTTTTCTAAGATTTTATATATGTACATGAGATTATAAACTGGACAGAAGTTCTTTAAATCGTTATGGTCAAGTGTTGGTTTCTTCAGCAGAGGCTTTACATTGGCAGTTTTGAAAAATGATGGGAATTCCACGGATGCGAGTAAGGTATTAATAACATCGGTTAGTGAAGTCAATATTGGATCTAAAAACATAGCAGCAGTGATGTTGGAATTGTATCAGGTTCACGTGGCTTTGGTGCACTCTTCATCACGATTGCCCGTACTCAGTCCATAGAGACAGGTTCAAATGCTGCTAACGGTTGTCGTTGAAATTCTGTATCGCAAGTGTACGGTGACGACGAGTCAATTGTAATTGTGTTGTCAAGCTTACCTCTAATGGTTTGTACCTTGTCATGGAAGAAATTTGCAACCAGGTCCGGAAGGTCTACTGTAGAAAAGGTAGTTGGAAGTGGTGTATGTTTGTTCCTTGACATTAGTTTGTTAGTAATCTCGAGAATCTCTTTGCATCTGCAACTCTCCGAGAGAAGCGGGTCCCTAACAATGCTATACCACAGAGTACACTTTTGAATTGATATTCTGCACTTGGTGGCTGGGGCATGTTGTTCAAGCAATGAACGCAGGCACTTATCGATTTGTTCTGCTGAAGGTAAACAAGTTGTTAGGTTTTCTTGGATGTCATTTATTAGTTTTGGTTTTATGTATCATATGTAGGTTTATCTTAGTAGCAAACGAAGGTGGATGGTTATGGGCTGATACGTCCGGATGGCATATAATGCAGAGTTGATCTGATACAAGTTCGTGGGATACAAGGGTTGACAGTAGAATATTATCATCAGCACTATGAGTTTCCAGTCTAAAATGTGACCAAGTTTATGGGTGGGTTTGTTAACTGACTGTTTAAGGTTGAAAACATGAATGGAATCTAAAAGTTTTGATACGTATGGGTTTCCAGAACAGTCAAAGTTGAAAACTGTAAGAATAATTAATTTTCCACCGATCGAATTTCCATAATCCATTTTAGTTTCAGGTTTGCTTAAACGTTTGCTCATAATTTCTTTCTCGCATATTTTTTCGCTATGTCATGAGCGTCACTCTTTTCGTTGCATCTTCAAAGGGCAGATACATAGTTGTACATTTTACTTATGAAACGGATTATCAATACGCAAATGTTGGAGCCTAAATATGTATTCCTTTATTATTGTACACACTGACGCAATATGTATTTTTTCCATCGATTAATTGGTGAATAATATTCTTTGAAATGGTGCTTTCTCTCATTACACAATCCCTCCACAACTTTGAATATCAGCTCATTGCCTAGCGAGTAAGTATTACCTTTACCTACAGCATGTGTAAAGTATTGTTGAGCAACTTGTGGTGCAAATAATGTTTGTTTATATGAAAAGTGGAATGTCGTGAAACATACTTGACACATAGTTAAAATGTCTTATCAATTGTATGGACGGCATGTAAGCAAAGCACTGTAAATTACTTATATATGAAATAAAGTAATAAATAGACTGCACTGTAAATTACTTATATATGAAATAAAGTAATAAATAGACTGCACAATTCAAACGGGAAAGAATCAAAGAATTACGCATTTGTATTCAGTGGTTAACCTCCTAGCTGGAGTAGATGAGATGGACTCAGTAAAGTTTAAATATTCTCGATAGATTTAGTTCTTTAAGCTCTCGCAATCTCTGTAAGTCGTTAAAACATGAGCATGTGTGTGCTTGACGAGTAACAGTACTACCGTTAGTTAATTTAAAAAGAGGAATAGAGAAGCAAGAGAAAAGCATACTGAAGAACACTGCTAGTTCTGCACAGAATGCATCTTCTGCATTCGATTGGACAGAATCAAGTCTACATTGATCTAGGTCTCTTCTTCGAGTACATGGGATGTCAAATTAAAAACGATGAAGAGTATTACAAAGACTTTGGTTATTATAATAAAATTATTACTAGAAGAAGAAGAAGAAGAAGAAGAAGAAGAAGAAGAAGAAGAAGAAGAAGAAGAAGACGAAGAAGAAAAATAGATGTACTATTATTGCAAAGCTAATGAAACTATATGGGAATATACAGTAAAAAGTCAAGTCTTTGCTATAGACAAACTGATTCATTTTCCAAATGAATGGAAATAGATTTAAAAATAGTTTCACTTTCGAACGTCCGATTTGTCTTGTTTTACTCATGAAAGCAGTGATACAGAATGACTGTATTACATGACGTCAACATTGAGAGGTCCCTATCACAATGCCACATAATCCTGGAATGACTGTATTACATCACGTCAACATTGAAAGGTCCCTATCACAATGCCATATAATCCTGGAATGAATGTAGTACATCACGTCAACATTGAGAGGGCTCGGTAACAGTGCTGCAGAATCCAGGAAATTACATTTATACCTGTAAGTCAACGCTGAAAGCTCTTTATAATCTGATACAGAATCATGGAATGACTTTCATTGGCAGGTCTCTATAACTGTGAAACAGAATCGTGTAAGTCAATATTGAGATGTCTCTATAACAGGGGTGCATAATCCTGTAAATACAGCTATATATGTAAATCAACACTGAAAGCTCTTTATCAAGTGATACTGAATCCTAGAATGACTGCATTACATGAAAGTTAATATTGACAGGTCTCTATCACAGTGATACAGGATCCAGGAATGACCGTACAGTAGTATTCGTAAATAAACATTCTCATATCTTTAATACAGCGATACAGAATTCTGGAATGACTTACATACAAGTAAAAGTCAACATTGACAGGCCTTTAAAATAAGGATCCATAATTATGGAATAACAGTTATATACGTAAGATAACATTGACAGGCCTTTAAATTAATGATACATAATTATGAATTGACAGTTATATACGCAAGATAACATTGACAGGCCTTTAAATTAATGATACTGAATTATAGAATGACGTTATATACGCAAGATAACATTGACAGGACTTTAAGTTAATGATACAGAATTATGGAATGACAGTTATATATGTAAGATAACATTGACAGGCCTTTAAATTAATGATACAGAATTATGGATTGACAGTTATATACGCAAGATAACATTGACAGGCCTTTAAAATAAGGATACAGAATCAATGAAGGACAGTTATATCCGTAGGATAACATTGACAGGCCTTTAAAATAATGATACAGAATTATGGAATGACAGTTATATATGTAAAATAACATTGACAGGCCTTTAAAATAAGGATACAGAATCAATGAAGGACAGTTATATCCGTAGGATAACATTGACAGGCCTTTAAATTAATGATACAGACTTATGGATTGACAGTTATATACGCAAGATAACATTGACAGGCCTTTAAAATAAGGATACAGAATCAATGAAGGACAGTTATATCCGTAGGATAACATTGACAGGCCTTTAAAAAAATGATACAGAATTATAGAATGACAGTTATATACGTAAGATAACATTGACAGGCCTTTAAATTAATGATACAGAATTATGGATTGACAGTTATATACGTAAGATAACATTGACAGGCCTTTCCATTAATGATACAGAATTATGGATTGACAGTTATATACGTAGGATAACACTGACAGGCCTTTAAATTAATGATACAGAATTATGGATTGACAGTTATATACGCAAGATAACATTGAAAGTCCTTTAAATTAATGATACAGAATTATGGAATGACAGTCATATACTCAAGATAACATTGACAGGCCTTTAAAATAAGGATACATAATTATGGATTGACAATTATATACGCAAGATAACATTAACAGGCCTTTAAATTAATGATACAGAATTATGAATTGACAGTTATATACGTAAGATAACATTGACAGGCCTTTAAATTAATGATACAGAATTATGGATTGACAGTTATATAAGCAAGATAACATTGAAAGGCCTTTAAATTAATGATACAGAATTATGGAATGACAGTTATATACGCAAGATAACATTGACAGGCCTTTAAAATAAGGATCCAGAATTATGGATTGACAGTTATATACGCAAGATAACACTGACAGGCCTTTAAATTAATGATACAGAATTATGGAATGACAGTCATATACGCAAGATAACATTGACAGGCCTTTAAAAAGAAGGATCCATAATTATGGATTGACAGTTATATACGCAAGATAACATTGACAGGCCTTTAAATTAATGATACAGAATTATGTATTGACAGTTATATACGTAAGATAACATTGACAGGCCTTTATAACAGTGTTACAGTTTGCAAGCCCAGACTTTGCGTCTACTATCGCTCAATATAAACCAGAGTCCAATTCATTTTTGCGTATTCCAGCACGTATACGTACAATGTTCAGTTTTGGTTTTCAACGTTATAAAACAGGCGAATCCAGTCAAGTCAAAATCTGATCAAGGTCCGTTTATCGCGTTCTGGTCATCTCGTGTGTTAGATGTACAAATATTTTAAAATATCCAAGACATTCACCCATTCCAAGAAAACTTCCTGGATAACACGCAGCCATATCAACCGAGATAACATCTTTGTAATTTTATTTAATATTCCACAATCCGCCGTGTCCATATTCGATACAACTACGTTGTATATCCTCAAGAAATTCAAATCGTTTTGGTTTTTCTCGTGCAACGTGCGCATCAAGGGACGGAACGGTAAAACAACTATTCAGTAATTGTACAAAATTGTCAGTCTGCGATAAAATTTTCTGCTCAAGAGTTTCTACATGGAGAGATTCTGAACGATAAATATCTCCAAACTGATCATAGTTTTATAGAAGCTCCCTTCGATTTATATTTTGAATTGTATAAAACCTCTCCGGTTATCATTATTATTATTATTATTATTATTATTATTATTATTATTATTATTATTATTATTGGAAATGTTAGTTCCTTTCCAAACTCAGCAACGTCTTTGATAGACGCTCTGGTGACTATTTTTTCCCCATTTATTTTTTATGTCTTAGATCCGTTAAATCATTTCGAAAAATCGTATTTGTGAAATGTACCGCTGCTCGTTCCGCTACACAATTTATATTTGAAAATGTCATTGGTTCTATATCATAAACGCTGGGATTATCATTAAGCGGATATATTTCAAATAATTGACCGCGGATACAGGATGGGCTCGTTCATAACACGGTTTGTCAAAACCAGTCAACATTCCTGGTTTGGAATGTTTACTCAATATAGCAATTTGTTCATTATTAAGGACAGGGTCATGTTTGTCACGAATAATCCAAGTATTTATTGTCTGTTTCTGCTAATAAGAATTTTTTTATTTTGATAATATATATTTGACTGTCGGGATAATAAGTAACGTAGCTCGTTGGACGTTCATCGTAGCATTGCCAACATCGGTGTTGCATATGAGTTAAAATGGTGATCATACCTGATACGAACCATCGTTGTGAAATTCTTTCTTGTTGAAGGAACTTTGCGGATATCATTTACAAAGCGTACGTCGTGGAAGTCTAGAACAAAAACCGTGTTTGAAATCTGGTGTTGAAGTCAGATGAGAAACACAATAAGGTGTGCAATGAAGTGGCAAAACTATTGAGAGCTGAAAATATATTATGATAACAAAATAACACCGACACTGGCAAGGTTATGAAAGAATGCAGAAGACTATCTAGCAAGATTTCAAAATAATGATTTAGACAAATAATAATTTAAACACATGTTCATATTATTTTATGTTTTTGGAGTTCAAAACCCATGACTGACATACTGTCGAAGGTGTGACATTTCGCTATTTTTCTTTGAAAATGTGTAGTTGTTAACCCCAAGCTCGAACTACAACAGAAACAAATTTACATCCTCCCACCATGTCACCACGTGGTGGGTGCTCTTTTGCACTCTCCCAGGGTAGATTATATGCATATATATATATATATATATATATATATATATATATATATATATATATATATATATATATATATATATATATATATATATATATATATATATATGTGTGTGTGTGTGTGTGTGTGTGTGTGTGTGTGTGTGTGTGTGTGTGCAGGTATCTGATGGTCGCTGAATATTCCCCTTTATGATAAGTTAGCTTAGATTATATGCATTGTGTCGTCCTTAGGATACATTAATTAGATTATATGTACCTTCCATATTACAAAAAGACATGGAGATTGTGTCGTCCTTGGGATACATTAATTAGATTATATGTACCTTCCATATTAAAAAAAGACATGGAGATTGTGTCGTCCTAAGGATACATTAATTAGATTATATGTACCTTCCATATTAAAAAAGACATGGAGATTGTGTCGTCCTAAGGATACATTAATTAGATTATATGTACCTTCCATATTAAAAAAGACATGGAGATTGTGTCGTCCTTGGGATACATTAAGTAGATTATATGTACCTTCCATATTAAAAAAGACATGTAGATTGTGTCGTCCTTAGAATGAAGATTGTAGAAACATAATAGCTTACTAGACAAATCTCAATTTTGCTATTTTCACTAGATAAATGGCACTTTGGCGATTTTCATTAGACAAATTTCAAATTGGTCCATTTGCACTTTAAAAATATCAATTTGTTCAAATCTCACTAGAAAAATATCAATTTGGCATTTCTCATTATAATTAAGATTGTGTATAACACTGTGAATAGCTTGATATATGTTGTGCCATTCTTAAAATAAAAAAACATATAAAACTATATAAATAGTTTAATAATAATAATAATAATAATAATAATAATAATAATAATAATATAATAATTATTACATGTAGGTAAATATGTTTTCTTCGATTTGGGTTCAGGACATTGGTATTCCACTCGGGAATGCCGGGTGTGCTTGATGTTTCCCTTGTTCTTTACTAACATTTAAGTAACTGACCTGATTGTGTTGATAACATAATAAAGTTGTAGACATAAACTGTTGACCCTCATCCTGAGACCCTTGTTGTGGCTTAGGTTTTCATGTTAATATTGTTTACATCACAATTATTTATTCCTATATAAAAGTTTGAAGTGCAATTATTTTTTTAGTTGTGTTCAGTTTTAATTTGGGAGGATTTATTTCTTTCAATTATTCATTGAATTACAAAGTGTTCATTGGCTCGAGGACTAAATCACTATTTTGTATTATTGTGAATTCATTCTGGATTATTTCATTGTAATACATCACGACTCTTGGAACATAAGCACATTAACTATTGACATATCCGAACCTTCGTGACTGGAATTCATTCGGAAATCCATTAGAATTAATTTGGACTATTCTATACTTTTAGACTTGTGATAGAACTGTTAGGAATATCTGTATCTAATTCACAGTATAGATGTTCACTTTGTATTCAAGGTAAACAAACTAATTGTTGAATTTGATTAAAACGTGTTGGTTTTTCGGACTTTTATCTTATTTTGCTGTTTTTATTGAAATCATTCCTTTATTAATAAAGGCCAGTGTCCGATGGTCAGTGTTCATTGGGATTCTTATGCCAGCTCTTAAAAATAAACATCACTTTCTGAACGTTTTATAACCCTAACTTAAATCTTGTATTAATTTAAGTTGTATTCTATATGTACTGGAACATTACATTCAATTTTTACAAAATTGATTTAATGAATAAAAGGTTGCTGATTGAACATTATGTTCAACACAGACATTCTGAATTTCAGTGCCAAGAATGTTAACCTAAATCGGACATCTGAACAATTCAGAAAATGTGTAAAAAGTTAAAAATTCGTGGTTTTCATAATATAAAATGAATAAAACGAAATTATATAATCCAATGTTTGCAAAGACTAACGCTGTTATCATATATTTCCATATATGGCAAAATTGTATAGATGTCTATAGCAAAACCAATAGTGTGATAAAAACCGATTGAGTGCAAGCAATACAAGAATGTATTCACGTGACACGGATATGAATTTTTCGAATACCTTTAAAACATTAAACATCTGATTGCGATTATTCAAACAATTATTCTTCTCTCGATGGAGAGGAATGTTGTGCAAAATTTACGAATGTTATGAGCGTATAACCTACCTCACATCCGGGTAGACAGGCATATAAGAAAAAGGCGGGGTTAAGACTGTCATTTAGAGCGTGTGATGTAAACATAAATAAGATTGCACGTAACTATTATATATAACTTCATAGGTATGAGATTCATATCTTAGTAAACCTTTGTACATGAACTGTAGGTACACCATTGATACGAAAACGTATTCATATTGCAAGGTAAGTTAACTTCACAAAGCATTTCTAAAGAGATGTTACTGCACACACCTAATTAATCAACGTTTGAAATAACCATTCTTCAGAGTGCGTTTCAAATAGTGATTACAAAGGAATTATTGTTTGTTTATTTGTTTTTTTAAATAAGAAACAAGGTTGTTACTCTGTACAATTCGGATCTATTCTGCTCAACCATAATGGAATGGCTATTTAGTAAGGTTTGAATCCTTGTTAAAAGCCTTTGGTTTGTTTTCACTATATATCTGTTCAAGTTATAAATAATCTGATTTTAATGACAAAACCTTAACTGTTGTTAGTTTTCATGTAAAAAGAACAAATGATCACACAAGGAAAACACAACATTGTTGGTTACATGAATGATCTGGTTGTAACCGAATATAATGATATAAAGAAGATGAAGTGAAATAATTCCAAACGTGAAATTACTGTATTTCATAGCATGGCATATCAGGGTCGGGACGTGCGAGAGATACATATCCAATCGTACTTGTAAATATGTAAATTCGCACCACTATGTATGTAAATCTACACCGAGCCCTTTGAGTGCCACATTAAATCATAAACAACATAAGAGATCTAGTCTTAAGCAGGCCCTGATAATTAGAGTCTTTGAGCGACATTGTCAGGCCACATTTGTCATAAATGCACATGTATATTGGGCAATATAGTAGTTGCTAACATTTGTCATTACCAGCACGACCTCAGGAGGCAAGTTAAAGCGCAAAGGACTAATAAGGACACAGATAAATGCACTGATACATGTTTATTTTTGTCTTCCTCTTTTAAAACATCTTTTGTTTGGATTGCAAATATTATTTAAAACTGCCATATACGCATGTTGTTGCAATCGTAAAATATGTCTGTCGTCTACAATAGATACGAAAAACGTATGTTGAACACCGTAATATTTCAAATAGATGTACAACAAATAAAACACCCACGAGCTATGTTTAGGAGCTGTTGTTTATAATGATGATTCTCTTCTTTCTCTTGGCATCCGTCCGTCTAAGTGAGACGATGGCGTAGCTCCAAAGTCAGCTGCTCCTTCTTTCTGGCTCTCTGTTTAGCATGCTTCCTATTTCTGTCATCCTCAGCTTTGCTAACTCCCTGCTTGACAGCTAGGCGCCATATGATCGGTCATTAGCAAAGCTCTCCCATTTGTTGACATCGATGTTGGCCGTCTTTATGTCTCTCTTGCAAACGTCTTTGTAGCGCAGGCGTGGACGTCCGATTGGTCGTGTACCTTCTGATAGTTCCCCATATACTATGTCCTTAGGGAGGCGTCCTGGGTCCATTCTCTTGACATGGCCGAGCCAGCGAGGGCGCCTCACACTGAGAATGTCGAACATGCTGTTGATGTTGGCGCGTTTTAGAACCTCTGTGTTCGGTACTTTGTCCTGCCACTTGATGTGCATAATGCACCGCAGACATCTCAGGTGGAAGCTGTTGAGTTTTCTCTCGTGACTTGCATAGGTGGTCCATGTTTCGCTGCTGTAGAGGAGTGAGCTGAGCACGCAGGCTTGGTAGACACGCAGTTTGGTCTTCTGTGGCAATCCTACCATTCACCTCATAATCAATTGAGAGTGAGCTGGATATGTTGGACCCGAGGTATGTGAAGTTCTCGACATCTTCCAAGTTGTATCCATCAATGGTGACAAAGAGAGGGGTGTCTGCATCTTGCGCCATGAAATTTGTTTTCTTCAAGCTGATGGTCAGGCTAAATTCCTTGCAAGCGGTGGAGAGGTGGCATACCAGCTGCTGCAGTCAATTTTCCGTGTGGGATGTCAAGGCTGCATCATCGGCAAAAAGCAATTCACGGATGAGTAACTTTGTGATTTTAGTCTTAGCACGGAGACGGGCGATGTTGAACAGCTTTCCCTCAGCCCTGGTATGGATGTACACTCCATCGCTGCAGCCCTTGAAGGCATACTGGAGAAGCATGGAGAAGAATATGGCGAAGATAGTCGGCGCAAGCACACAGCCTTGTTTGGCTCCGCTGATTACTGGGAAGGCCTCTGATGTTGCGCCATTGAAGCACACTGTGCTGTGCATGTTCTCGTGGAATGAAATGATGACAGCAAGTAGACGTGCGGGGCAGCCAATCTTCTGCAGGATTCTGAGGAGTCCGCTCCGACTGGCCAGATCAAATGCCTTCGTCAGGTCTATGAAGGCAATGTAGAGGGGCATCTGCTGATAATGACACTTCTCCTGTAGATGACGTAGTGAGAAGATCAAGTCTACAGTTGATTCGCCGGCTCGAAATCCACACTGGGACTCTGGGTAGACGCGGGAGGCTAGGATTTGCAAGCGCGCCAAGGCAACATGGGCGAAAGCTTTTCCACTGCGGAGGGAAATGCCCCTGCAGTTGCTGCAGTCGCTACGGTCTCCTTTGTTCTTGTGCAAAGTGACGATGTTGACGTCACGCATGTCCTGTGGGATTTATCCTTGTTCCCAACAGAGGCAGAGTAGTGTGTGTAGCGGCTGGAGCAGAGCTGGTTTCCCACTCTTGAGGACTTCAGACGGAATGCCGTCGCTTCCAGGAGCCTTCCCACAGGCAAGGTAGTCTATGGCTTTTCCGAGCTCTTCCATGGTGGGCTGCGTGTCTAGCTCCTCCATGACAGGCAGGTCTGGAATGGCATCCAGGGCAGTGTCAGTGACGTTGTTTTTAGTTGCATAGACCTCGAGATAGTGTTCAACTCATCGCTGTAGTTGTTTGCTCTGGTCTGTGATGCCTTCACCTGTCTTGGATTTGAGGGGGCGGTCTTTGAGATGGAGGGGCCTGTCGCCTTCTTGATTTCCTCATACATTCCTCTTGCATCCCCGTTGTCGGCAGCTGTCTGTATACTGTTGCAAAGGTTAAGCCAGTATATGTTGGCACAGTGGCGGTCAGTCTTCTAGGCGTTCTTCCTTGCATTCCTGAGTGCTTGCAATGTTCTTGGGCTAGGTACAGCCTTGTATGCCAGGAGGGCTTTCCTCTTTGCCTCAGTCATGGACTGCATCACATCCCAGTTTGCCTCATACCAGTCGGCATTCCCGTAAGCTATGATGGCTGAGTTGTGCACAGAGTCACGGAGATGGGCCTACTTACGACACCATTGACACCACCACCAACGATGATTACAATGGGGATTTTACATACTTACTGCTTGGCAGCAAATCAATGCATAAAAATACGTGTTCCCAATTTCAAACGTTGATTTTACGAAAAATATGTTTATGTACGTCACCTATTTACAGTTGACTAGATTGAAATTGTAAAAAAAAATCCGTCAGAGTGAGAATTTAAAAAAGCATCACAAGCAGCCTATGTTCGTTCTTGCGGATGCAGTTCATTAGGATTCTGAAATCTTATTAAGGCAAAACTTAGAGAAAGCTTGATGAAGTTTATACTTCTAATCAATTATTCTAAAAGATAACACGAATCTGTATGATGGTACAAATCGTGCAAGAAAGATGCAATACTTACAAATCATTCATTATCCATGTGTAGAACAATGATATAGGTTGTTTAATGTTTCAGTCAGAGGTCTTTTAGCTCAACATTTATCTACCATTTTATTTATCTACCTTTATATTTATCTACATTTGCATATATAATATAAAACGAACATGTCATAGGTCATTAACTCTATGCCTAATTTTATTCACAACGACCCAGGCACAATCATACATTACATATATTGTATCAGATATATAATTTATGAAGTCTTGAAATGCTTAATTCGACGATTCGTCATACAACATTCATGACAAGAAAAACGCGACTTTCAGCAGTGAGCTTATTATTATTACAAAATATGTTATTATTATTGCACAAAATACTATTATTATTATTATTATTATTATTATTATTATTATTATTATTATTATTACAAAATATGTTATTATTATTTCACAAAATATTATTATTATTATTATTATTATTATTATTATTATTATTATTATTCCAGAGAGTTGGTATTTAGATAGCTCTATTTTGTGTTGAGCACATACCACTTACATAGCCTTATATCATTCAGATTTTATACTTTATCGCGGTTACATTCATACCACTTAGGTAGCCTTATATCATTCAGATTTTGTACTTTATCGCGGTTACAATAATACCACTTACGTAGCCTTATATTATTCAGATTTTGTACATTTTAGCGGTTACATTCATACCACTTACGTAGCCTTATATCATTCAGATTTTGTACTTTTTGGCGGTTACATTCATACCACTTACGTAGCCTTATATCATTCAGATTTTGTACTTTTTGGCAGTTACAATAACACCACTTACGTAGTCTTATATCATTCAGATTTTGTACTTTTTGGCGGTTACAATAACACCACTTACGTAGCCTTATATCATTCAGATTTTGTACTTTTTGGCGGCTCCAAGAATGTTACTTTCTATAGTAGTTCTGAGTTCCGAGATGAGTGTTAAGCACGATTTTAGCTGATTGTCCGCGATGTGATTAGATTTAATTTATTATGCTATTATTTGCTTTTTTTAATACTATTTTAGTATCTCCAAACACTTACTAATCATCTGAATAGATCTCTTTACTTTACTATTTTCTTTTTCATTTTCGTCTTCACCTTCTGTTTCTTCTTCTTCTTCTTCTTCTTCTTATTATTATTATTATTATTATTTATTTATTCATTCATTTATTTATTTATTTATTTATTTATTTATTTATTTATTTATTTATTTATTTATTTATTCATTATTATTATTATTATTATTATTATTATTATTATTATTATTATTATTATTATTATTATTAGCAGTAGTATTGATCTTCTGCCTTCTTTATATTGGGAAATTCAAACTACCCCTATATGCCACGCAGATATGGGCATGTTACATATTTTTGTCACTGGTGACGTTGTCTACTCCCTGCTTTGTGTCCATTATCAATGTGTGTGTGTGTGTGTGTGTGTGTGTGTGTGTGTGTGTGTGTGTAAATTGCATTTTTAACATAGTTTTAACAATTGTTGTCATACTACGATGTCTGCAATGTGGCAGTTTATTACAGTGATGTCTAGCACTGAGGCATCATGCTGCATGATGTCCTACCCAGTCACATTATCCTGACACCAGGCTGACCAGTTATAACAATAATCTATTTATGATGAACATCATGAGAAGCAGCTGTTAGTATCATTTTTATGAGTCTTGGGTATGACTCGGCCGGGGATCGATCCCGCGACCTCCCGCGTCCAAGACTGACTCTCTAAATACTAGGCCACCGGAGCGGTCTCCCATCAACAACACTATCCATTGATGTTTTTCAAACGGTTGCACGCCTTATTACGTATTTCCTACCCATTCTATGCCTCAACTCATAACATACCCGAAAATGCAGGCGGACACAGGAGTTAGTATCAACATGTACCGATATATGAATGAGGTGAAGATCAAAGGCCAGAGGTTGAGATGAAGGTCAAATCGATTGACTGTTGAATGTCATGTATTTATTTTGCATTCTGTTTATTTTATCATTAGCTGCATTGCCAAAGAAAGGTTATTGCATGTAATTAATTTATCAAACTCAATGTCTATCATGAAGTTTAAAGATCGCAAGGTCAGTTCAGATTTGTTCCATAAACAGAGATGCATACTTTAATACATAGAACAAAGCAAGAAATTCTAAATTTTGATTTTTCTGCCTTCACAATATTCTGATGTTCAGTCGGTAAATAATCTTTTCAAATACTAGACTACATCTTCTTTTTATTATCAAATATTTGTTATCTCGGCTGGTTACTTACCCCGGCTCTTGCTTCTTGTCATGTACTAATCCAGTGGCCTAGGGATTATAGCGTCCGCCTCAGGTGTGGGAGGTCGGTACCACAAGTGTATGTATCCATACGTTATGGCCCCGGTATTTTTCCACCCACAATCTACACATTCTTAGCCGCCATGTAACTGATACTTAAGTTATACATGTTCGTACAGGTCTTTGATCGTTCCGTACGTAAAACGTTTTCATCCTGTTTTAGAGTCACCTTTATGATCAAAACATACAGGTCATTGATACGACATTACAAGCAATAAACAAACAAGTTGGAGCTCTTATGACGACCTTGACTATTTTGTTTTTGAAGCGTATTTATTTATTTCAAGAATTTCAAAGTTATGTTAAAAACAATGGATTTGAAAATCGTTCTTAATATGTTTGTATTCATTCATCTCCAAACAAAACAGACATCACATTCAAAATCTAAAACACATGGAATACAATATATCCAGGTGTAGGCGAATTTATGAAAGGTACATGCAAGACAAATATTTAATATAGTACCAAATGGTATAAATATAGAAACATATATCACCGTATCTATACAAGGACATTAGGTGCTAATTGCTAGCCATTCATAAGATACAGAAGTGTGTGTTAACCTAGTTTGATAATTGCAACTTCATATATTATATTGAGATGGGTTGGGGGTCATATATTGAAATGAGTGGAATGGATAAAAGGATACAAGTGTGTGTGTGTGGGGGAGGGGGGGTGTTAAACATATATCACTGCAAGTGTTTTTATAGACAATACTTGGATATTAAGGTAAATTTGGAATATCAGTGTGTTGTCCTTAAACTCATCCATACTGGCTTTAGTTTCATAATAATGATAGCACATGACAAATAAACCGTGTTTTAAAAACAAGAGCATATCAACCTTTCTAAATACAAATGAATCCAAACTATTCCTTGCAGATATAATGCTTAGTTATATACGAAGACAGACCAAAAAATGGAATACTGACAATGTAAAGAAATCAGGATGAGAAAGATGAAAAAGATGGCTGAAATAGCAAATCTTTGACTCTTAAATGGGAAATCTCCAACTTTTATAAGGTCCTCGTTTGCTCCGGTTGTTGTTCAATGATTACCATATACGATGTATTTCATATCTTTTCTTTTCAAATGTCAGTTGAGGATAATGTTTTAGGATAACTTCTGTTTCTCTTATTGCAATCGATGATTACGATTTATTTGCTTTCTCTGTTTGTCAATTGCGGATTACCTATTAGGATATCCTTGTTTTCTAAGATTGTTACACGAGGATCACCATATAAGATGTATTTGTTTTCTCTGCTTGTCAGTTGAAGATTACTAATTAGGATATCCTTGTTTTCTCTGATTGTTACACGAGGATCACCATATAAGATGTATAATAATAATAATAATAATAATAATAATAATAATAATAATAATAATAATAATAATAATAATGAGGACTTTGTATAGCGCCTAATCTTACGAAGCATTAAGCGCTTTACACCATCAATAATGATATGACTACACTACAGAACAACAAATGACAAAAACAATGAAATTGGAAAACAAAAAAACATGCTGAAAACATATAAGATACAAAACATGACTAGGTGGCTAAGTTTGTCCCTGCAG
Organism: Unio pictorum; assembly: GCA_030141615.1. NCBI lineage: Eukaryota > Metazoa > Mollusca > Bivalvia > Unionida > Unionidae > Unio > Unio pictorum. Next base: position 6,649,274 of record JARLTB010000187.1, on the reverse strand, counting down.
TCGAAACAAGTGAGTCTTAAGAGTACTCTTAAAAGGGACCATTGTGTCTTTGTCTCTAATTTCAAGGGGGAATTCGTTCCACATCGCCGGGCCCTGGTGTGCAAACGAACGTTGTCCATATGACTTTGTTTTCCCCTTGGGAACAATGAGTATACGATTATCAGAAGAAGAGCTCAAGGATCTAGCTGGTGTATAAACATGGATAGGAATGTTGGACTGGAGTCTGTCATTGAAACAGCACAGAGAACAAATTTTGTGTTTGATTCTGTATCGAATTGATAGCCGATGTAGGATGCAGAGCAGTGGTGAGGTGTGTGTCACAGAATTAGGCGAAAATTGAACTGATTTATGTTGTTCTTGAATTGCAAACGAAACTCACCATTTTCTTGATTTCGTCGTACACGCATTACCTGGGGTGATTAAGTGCTTTTCTCCAAGGTAAGCGGCGTGTAACGATTTGCATGGGCTTGATGTTAATTTACATGTAATCCGAAATACTCGTTTCACGTGGTGCACAATAAGCTCGTTGTGATTTATGTTCACTTATAGAGAGTATATAAGGCGAGGTATTCCTCATAATAAATGACGGGAACCAAAATATCTAATCGAAGGATAGATAAACTCGTCTTGCAATCTCCAGCCAAAGGGTTGATTCCATCGTTGATTCCGGAGATCTAATAACATCGTTGATTCCGTCGTTGATACCGTAGAAGTACATCACTGATAGCGCATCTAATAACATCGTTGATACCGTCTCTGATACCGTAGCTGCTAACGTAGTTGATACCATTTCTGATACCGTAGCTGTTAACACATCTGATACCATCTTTTGATAAACGTCTTTGATATCGTCTGATTTGTTGTGGGACATCTATTGTTTGTTCTGGAACATCTCTGTATAAATATCTGAATGTGCTTGTGCCGTTAATTTGTGCAAACGGAATTGAAGTATCTGTCTGTGTGTCGAACTGTCTGTTCGTCAACATCTGTGTAACGTGTAAATATCCGGAAAGCTAGAAGTCCGAGTGTCGGAGCTGTCTTAGAGTTGTAAAACGTCCGGGTCGACATCTAGGGAAGTGAGGAACCGTTGGTTCTGGTAGATGTTGTATGCTGTCTGAACGTATAACTGTGGTGGATCCGTGTAGGGAAACGTCCGATAATAGTATTGGTCAACCCTAGGTTTTCGGGGAAACTGGGAGACGATTCAACTGTTGCTGAATCGTGCGGTTATACAGGGGAGACACATAGGTGTATTGAAATTGTAATACAATTTAATACATTGTTGTATTTGCATGCTTATGTCAGATCACAATAATATTTCAAGTGATCACATAGATATCAATAAAAGCTAGCAACTGGATTGAATACAAGTATATGATCGTGCTAGTTATCGCAATCCATCGTGCGATAGATAGTTTGTCGTTGTGTTTATTTTTTTTCGTAAATCATACTTACATTAATTTAACTTTCGTAAAGGATCCTTGGATCTGTGTATAGTCCAAGAGATTCCTTTACATCTGAGATTCCTTTTGTATTGTTATTTAATTTATTCATGTATTGTGAATGGTTGTGAGTGTAATTGTGGGTTGAGCGCGTGAGTTATTGTGTTAATACATCTGTATTTTTTTCATTTATAATTTATTACATAAATTTATATTTTCTTTCACAAATTGTGTTTGTATTGTTCATTTAATCCACCCTCCTCTCGGTAACAATTCTGTTACAATGGTGTCAGAAGTGGGATCGTTGGATTAAGTGAACTGTCAATCATTTTTGTGAAGGTAAACATTGAATGTTTATATTTGAGCGTGACCTTCTGTTAAGATAATACTCTAGTTGGAGTTTATTTTTGTTTAGTTTACCTAGGTCCGTGTGTCCAGTATAAACGTGTTTAAAGTATTGGTTTGGTTATATATCTATATTCATATTACAATTGTCATTGTCATGTCATCCCTTAAGGACTTGATTGCCTTAGGCAAAGAATTTGGGTATGAAGGTGAAAGTCTAAGGAAATTTATTCAAGAAGAACAAGCCCGGGAAAGGGAAGAAAGGGCAAGGGCAAGGGAATTAGAGAAGGAAGAAAGGGCAAGGGCAAGGGAATTAGAAAGGGAATCCGATGAAAGGAAGCGGGAATTAGATAGGGAATTCGAAAAGGAAAAAAGGGAATCCGATGAAAGGAAACAGGAATTAGAAAGGGTAGCCGATGAAAGGAAATGGGCCTTTGAGAAGGAAAAGATAGAATTAGAGAAGCAGGCCGAAAGGGAAAAGATAGAATTAGAGAAGCAGGCCGAAAAGGATAGGATAGGATGGGAAATGGAAGCGGAGCAAAAGCGAATAGAGTTAGATGAAAGAGCAAAACAACGGGATCATGAGCGTAAGGTAGAATTAGCGACATCTGGAAGAGAACACGATTCTGCCACTAACAAATTAAGGGGCCCCAAATTACCTCCCTTTGACGATGAAAAAGATAACATGTATAGTTATCTTCATCGGTTTGAGCGGTATGCCGAAAACCAGAAGTGGAGTCAAAATGACTGGGCACTGCATCTCAGTGCGCTTTTAAAAGGTAAAGCGCTGGATGTATACTCTCGACTTCCTAGGGACGATGTGTTTAAGTACGACGTCCTAAAGGAAGCACTTCTCAAAAGGTACGAGCTCACTGAACGAGGATTTCGTAAAAAGTTCAGGTATAGCAAGCCCGATAAGGCAGAAACCTTTGGTCAGTTCACCGTCAGAATTGCGAACTATTTTGAGCGGTGGATTGAATGCGGCAAAGCGGTGAAAACGTTTGAAGGGTTGACTGATTTCTTGCTCAGAGATCAATTATTTAATACAGTTGGGCGAGAATTAGATCAATTTCTGAAGGAGAAAGTCTTCACGAACGTAAAAGATATGGCTAAGCAAGCCGATTTATTTGCCGAAGCTCATGGGGGAACCCAGAACGTGGTTTTAAAAGATTTTAAGTCTGGAAACCAGTCTGTAAGACCTATGCCTAGGGAGCCTGTAAAATCAGCTGAGGTAAAAAGGTCAGTTGGGAATCCAGTTTTTCAGCGTGTGCGGTGTTTCTTGTGTAATGCATTGGGTCATGTTCAAAAAGACTGTCCTAAAAGAAAGGCACTTATACATAAGGTAGCAGTGGCTATACAAAGTAAAGGTATAACTGATAACATCGTACAGGTAGAACCTTGTATTCATTCGCTTGGCACGTGTTTATTTCCTGAAGCGCGTGTACCAACCGCGAGAGGGTTTGTCAACGGTCGAGAAGTCGTGGTATTGCGTGACACTGGTTGTACGGGCGTAGTGATCAAACGTAGTCTCGTGCAGGATAACCAAATGCTCGGGTGGGAATCCCCATGTATGTTACTTGATCAGACGATGGGTCGCATTCCCGTAGCAAGGATCACAGTAAAAACACCTTTCTTAACGGGAACTGTTGATGCCCTTTGTATGGACAATCCTATATACGATCTGACGATCGGTAATGTGGAAGGTTCCCGTCTTCCAACCATGGCCGATTTTAAAATACCTTTGGCCCAGGCAGTCGAAACGCGAGCGCAAACACGGCGAGAGAAAACCGCGTTTCGTAAATTAATAGTCCCTGAATCGATCTCAGGAATTTCCCGTGATGATTTCAAACAAGAGCAAGAACGTGATGAATCCATCAGAACAATTGTTGAGAAAATCACGTCCGGCGCGATTAAACATTGCAAGCGTGGGGGTAGCTCGAGATTCGTACGCAAGAACGGATTAATTCATAGGGAGTTTAGCGCTCGGGAGGGTAAGAAGTATTGGCAAGTGGTCGTACCCCAGAGATATAGATCTCAAGTACTTAGGGTGGCGCATGAGTCAAGCATGGCAGGACACCTAGGTAAGGCTAAGACCACTAGCAGGGTAGTCGCTGAATTCTACTGGCCAGGTGTTAATGGCGATGTCACACGGTTCTGTAGGTCGTGCGACGTATGTCAGAAAACCGTATGTAAGGGAAGGGTCACAAGGGTGCCCTTGGGACAGATGCCATTAATAGATACACCGTTTAAAAGAGTGGCAGTAGATATTGTAGGACCAATACACCCAGTTACCGAAAGAAAGAATCGGTATATTCTTACTCTGGTTGACTACGCAACCAGATACCCTGAAGCCGTAGCGTTACCAACTATTGAAACGGAAAGGGTAGCTGAAGCATTAGTTGATATCTTCAGTAGGGTAGGGGTGCCAGAAGAAATCCTCACGGATTGTGGTGCCCAATTCACCTCTGACCTCATGGGTGAAATAAGTAGGCTGTTATCCATCAAACAGCTGAACACTACCCCATACCATCCGATGTGCAATGGACTGGTAGAGAAGTTTAATGGTACCCTCAAAAGCATGCTACGAAAGATGTGCGCGGAACGTCTGCAAGACTGGGACCGTTATTTAAACGCTGTTCTGTTCGCGTACCGTGAAGTACCGCAGGAAAGTTTAGGGTTCTCACCCTTTGAACTGTTGTATGGTAGAACAGTTCGAGGCCCGATGCGGATACTACGCGAACTATGGACTGGTGATGTCGCGAACGAGGAAATAAAAACGACTTACCAGTACGTGTTAGATTTAAGAAACAAACTTGAGAGTACATGCCAGATGGCACGTGACGAATTGATTAAATCGGGGCGCAGATATGCCAAGTATTACAACCGCAGAGCGCGTAATAGGAAATTTCTTGTAGGAGATCAGGTGCTATTGCTTCTTCCAACTAGTTCGAATAAGTTATTAGTCCAGTGGAAAGGTCCATATGAAGTTAAAGAAGTAAAAGGTGACATGGACTATAAAATTGACATGGACGGTAATGTAAAAACATTCCATGCGAACATGCTCAAGTTGTATATTAAGAGACAGAGCGACAATGTTGGAAAGGGGGTCTTAAATGTCGTTTGTACGGCAGTCGTAGACGATGATGAAGCTGATTCGAATATAGAGAGTTCCCTTGAATGTCCCTTGGGAGTTGCGGGGGAGGGGATAGATAAAGTCGATGTGAGTGCGGAGTTGACGAAAGACCAGCGTCAACAGATTAATGCGCTCTTGGCTAAACATTCTTATGTATTCACTGACAGACCAGGTTGTACAACTTTGTTGGACCTCAAAATTAAGCTGAATACGTCTGACCCTATTCGAATCAAGGGCTATCCGGTGCCATACAACGCACGTGACGCTGTAGACGAAGAGGTGGGTAAAATGTTGGATTTGGGGGTGATTGAATCCTCTAACTCGCCATATTCTTCTCCAGTAGTGCTTGTCAGGAAAAAGGACGGGACGAACCGATTCTGCATTGATTTTCGGCAGTTAAACAAAATCACTGTGTTCGATGCAGAACCAATGCCAGATATGGAGGGTCTGTTTGCGAAGTTGTCGGGAAACCGATGGATTTCCAAATTAGATCTGGCCAAGGGATATTGGCAGGTTCCCATTGTCCCAGGATCCCGACCATTGACAGCATTTGCAACCCAGAAAGGACTGTATCAATTCAAAGTGATGCCATTCGGGTTAGTTGGAGCCAGCGCCACCTGTTGTCGTTTGATGCGTAAATTGCTTAAAGGTTTAACAAACGTTGATAGCTTTGTAGACGACATATTCGTGTACACGAATACTTGGAGTGAGCACGTGTCCGTCCTGAGCGAGCTCTTCAATAGACTCCGCAAAGCGAACCTTACAGTGAGACCCACTAAATGCAGTATTGGTTATACAGATTTAGATTGTTTGGGTCATAGGGTCAGCGGTATGGGTCAGTTAAAACCTCATCCCAAGCAAGTTGAAGCAATTAGAGACGCACCGAAGCCAACCAACAAAACGCAGGTAAGATCATTTCTAGGTCTAGTAGGTTTTTACCGAAAGTTTATACCGAACTTTGCAGCCATTGCTAGCCCGCTGTCTGATTTGACCAAGAAGGGGCAACCAAACAAAGTTGAATGGGGACCGCCACAAGATAAAGCATTTTGTACTCTGAAGCTAGAAGTCCGAGTGTCGGAGCTGTCTTAGAGTTGTAAAACGTCCGGGTCGACATCTAGGGAAGTGAGGAACCGTTGGTTCTGGTAGATGTTGTATGCTGTCTGAACGTATAACTGTGGTGGATCCGTGTAGGAAAACGTCCGATAATAGTATTGGTCAACCCTAGGTTTTCGGGGAAACTGGGAGACGATTCAACTGTTGCTGAATCGTGCGGTTATACAGGGGAGACACATAGGTGTATTGAAATTGTAATACAATTTAATACATTGTTGTATTTGCATGCTTATGTCAGATCACAATAATATTTCAAGTGATCACATAGATATCAATAAAAGCTAGCAACTGGATTGAATACAAGTATATGATCGTGCTAGTTATCGCAATCCATCGTGCGATAGATAGTTTGTCGTTGTGTTTATTTTTTTTCGTAAATCATACTTACATTAATTTAACTTTCGTAAAGGATCCTTGGATCTGTGTATAGTCCAAGAGATTCCTTTACATCTGAGATTCCTTTTGTATTGTTATTTAATTTATTCATGTATTGTGAATGGTTGTGAGTGTAATTGTGGGTTGAGCGCGTGAGTTATTGTGTTAATACATCTGTATTTTTTTCATTTATAATTTATTACATAAATTTATATCTTCTTTCACAAATTGTGTTTGTATTGTTCATTTAATCCACCCTCCTCTCGGTAACAATTCTGTTACAGTGTGCTCTGATCGAGGTACTCTAAAGATGATCCGTGCAGCTGTATTTTGAACTTTTTGAAGTTTCTGGAGTAAATATTGTGACGAACCAGACAGAATTGAGTTACAATAGTCCAGTCTTGAAAGTACTAATGAACACACAAGTGTTTTAGTGGCATCAACTGAAAGATATTTACGAATGGAACTGATGCGTCTCAATTCAAGATCTGCAGCCTTGCATATGTTCATGATATGTTGGTGCAATGTGAGAGTACTGTCTAGAGTAACGCCTAGGTTCCGTACTGACAGTGAGAATTTAATGTTGGTGTTGCTGATATTTATTGTCTGAGGTAAAGGATATGAATGAGGAAGTCTTTGTGCTGTGATCAGAATAGCCTCAGTTTTATCATCATTCATCTGCAGCTTATTACATGTCATCCATGATTTCACATCAGAAATGCACTTCTCTACTCCATGGATGGTAGCATCAACTTCAGTTGGGTGGCTAGACTTGTATATTTGAGTGTCATCAGCATACAATTGGTGCGACACTGGGTGATGATCTATGACACTTAAGTATACAGAATGAAGAGAACAGGTCCAAGAACAGATCTCTGTGGAACACCACAACATACGTCAACTGGGCTGGAGTGCATTCCATTTGCAGATATAATTTGTGTCCTGTTGACTAAGTAGGACTTGAACCACTGTAAAGCTATATTCTGAATGCCAAATACATGCTGGAGACGGTGAAGTAATATATCATGGTCTATTGTGTCAAATGCTGCTGACAAATCCAGGAGAGTGAGGACTGTAATCTTTCCACTATCCAAAGCAAAGAGAATGTCACTAAATACTTTCAGAAGAGTAGTTTCCGTACTGTGGCAAGGGAGATATGCAGACTGTACATTACTAATTGAGATACAAGTTGAGTTAGAACAACCTTTACTAAGATTTTTTGATATGAATGGGATATTAGAAACTGGGCGGTAGTTCTTTAAATTGTTATGGTCCAGTGTTGGTTTCGTCAGCAGTGGCTTTACGATGGGAGTTTTGAAAACTGATGGGAATTCCCCTGATGAGAGAGAGATATTAATAACATCAGTTAGCGAAGGCAATTGGGTCTAAGCACTCAAGCAGCAGTGATATCGGAATTGGATCAAGTTCACAAGACTTTGGTGCACTTTTCATCACGATTTTCCGTACTAAATCAACAGAAACAGGTTTAAATGCTAACGGTTGTCGCAGAAATTCTGCATCATAACTGTATGGTGACGAATCAGTTGAAATTGTGCTGTCAAGTGAATCTCTAATGGTTTGTACTTTGTCATCAAAAAAATTTGCAAATTGGTCTGGTAAGTCTTGTGGAGAGAAGGTTGTAGGAAGTGGTGTACATTTGTTCCTTGACATTAGTTTGTTAGTTATCTCGAAGAGTTCTTTGCAGCTGGAACTGTCCGTGATCTTAGTACTGTAGTTATGACTGAGTCCTTAATATATCCATTCTAAGCGGGCCCGTTGCAAGTCCTCAAGCTGGACAGTTTAGGCCAGTTTGATGCCGGTCCTCAACCTATGCAAGAGTTACAGGTTTTGTGCTTGTGCTTGATCTTTTCATTTAAAGTATTCATATCGTCATCTATGTACCGTTATCAGCATTCATACAAAAGGTCGCATATTCGGGTATTAAAATACATTGGAATTCAATGAAGATCATTAAATATTTATTTTAAACCATATTTATTTTCAAACACTTCTAGTTGTGCAAAATGCATATTAAGTACAACGGATTGGAAACACGTCGCGTTTATTTTAATCCTTTTATGAACTATAAAGACCTTAGTTTCAAACATTGCGACATTACATACTCGACATGAATATCAAATTCATTTGGAGTAATTGTATCAACGTACATTTAATGCAAAAACACTTGTGTCATCTTATATTATACAAAATATTTGCTGATTGGTTTCACGATACATTTAATAGTTTTGCAAAATAGTGCCGTGGAAACGGCTACAAAGTACCCTTCGCCAAGAAACGCCGAGGCAGCCTAATTTTGCTGTCTTATAATAATAATAATAATAATAATAATAATAATAATAATAATAACGATAATGATAATAACGATTTTAACAATAATGATAAAAATAAAAATAATTAGGAGTTTCTAATGGCACCTAATATTTTCAATAGTTATGTTTTCTGATTTCATTGTGTGTCTTTTTGTAGCTATATATCAATATATATTGATATGGCAATTCATTCCATGTTACTGGGCCCTGGTATGCTAAAGAACTTTGTCCTTATGACTTCGTTTTCAAAGTGGGAATAAAGAATATACGATTATCTGAAGAGGAGCGTAATTATCTTGCTGATGGATACACCTGGATGAGGTCGAATGGGTATGTTGGACTGGAGTCCGTCAGTGATACGCAGAACAGATAACAAGTTTATTTTTGATATTGGATCGAATGGATAGCCAGTGAAGGGTAAATAGCACCGGGGAGATGTGCTATGATCGTGCTACTCTAAGGATGATCTGAGCCGCTGTGTTTTGAATTTTTTGAAGTTATCTGGAGTAGATATTGGGACGAACCAGACAGAATTGAGTTACAATAGTCTAGTCTTGAAATTGCTACTGAACACACAAGTGATTGAGTCGTTATTTGCGAATGGAGCTGATGCGTCTCGACTCAAGATATGCAGCCTTGCATATGTTCATGACATGTTGGTGCAATGTGAGAGTACTGTCCAGAGTAGCACCTAGGTTTCGTACTGACTGTTAATTTCATGTTGGTGTTGCTGATATGTATTTTTTAGGTAAAGGATGTGAATGAGAAAGTCTTTGTTTTTTTATCAGAATGGCCTCAGTTGTATCATCATTCATCTGCAGCTTGTTTCGTGCGATCCATTATTTCACATCAGAAATGCACCTCACTACACCTTCGATGGTAGCAACAACTTTAGTTGGGAAGCTAGGGTCGTATATTTGAGTTCCATCAGCGCACAGACACTGGATGGGAGACAGGTGAGACACTGGATGATGATATATGACATTTGAGAGCGGCTGAGTGTACGGAATGACGTGAACAGGTCCAAGAACAGACCCCTGTGGAACAGTACAACATAGATCAACTGACATTGAGTGTATTATATTTCCAGACACAATTTATGTCATGTTGACTAAGTAGGACTTGAACCACGGTAAGGCTGTATTGTGAATGCCAAATATATACTGGAGACGATGAAGTAATATATAATGATACATTGTGTCAAATACGGCAGACAAATCAATGAGGGTGAGGACTGTAATCTTTCCGCAATCCAACGCAGAGAGAATGTCATTAACGACTTTCAGAAGAGTAGCTTCAGTACTGTGGCAAATGCAATATGCAGACAGTACATTGTTGAAAAGATTTTTTGAATTTAGATGAGAAAGAAGTGTGGTTAGAATAACATTTTAAGATTTTTAAATGAATGGAAGATTATAAACTGGGTGGTAGTTCTAAAATCGTTGAGGGCAAGTGTTGGTTTCTTTAGCAGAGGCTTTACAATGGCAGTTTTGAAAAATGATGGATATTCCGCGGATGAGACAGCGGTATTAATAACATCAGTTAGTGAATGCAATATTTGATCTAAGTACTGAAGCACCACTGATGTTGGAATTTTATTACGTTCACATGATGTGGGTATCGAACCTGCTTCCCTTGGATTACAAATCCGATTGTCTACCAGCTAAGCTACCTCAGATCCCCTATGACAAAAAGATGGAAATATGTATCTCAGTGTCCGTTCATGGACCATAAGTACAGAAAAATGATTTGTAAACGTTAATAACATAATAACGAAAGAGTTAGTACATTTTAGATTTCTTGATATATTTGTATGCATGTATGTGGGTAGGCGTTTGGGTGGGTGGGTACATGTGTGCATGTGTGTCTGTCTTTGTACTGAGGAGATGGCGCATGCGTGGGTTTATGTCGACCATACTTCCAAGGTATTGAAGGATTCAAATGTGACGACATTAAATCCGTTGTAATGCTACTAGACAAATGGAAGACCAAGACATGAAAAAGTGACATTGTTTCTTGTTCATAAGTTACGAGATCCAATAATACTGAAATAGTAAATATATGGCTCTGAAACAGAACATAACAAACTTTGAAGGTGTCCTCGTTTTTGTAAGTTCGTCAGTTGAGGACTTTCATATAAATTGTCTTTATTTTCTCTGCGTGTTAATTGAAAAGATTAACATATATAATGTCTCGTTTTGGAAGCGTAAGAGGATTACCATATGAAATGTCAGCGCTTCATCCGCGTGTTAGTTGAGGATTATTATATAAATGTCCTCATTAGATAGTGGAGTTTTGGTTACCTTATAAATGTTCTCATTTTCTTTGCGTACTAGTGGAGGGTTGGTTACCTTATAAATGTCCTCATTAGATAGTGGAGTTTTGGTTACCTTATAAATGTTCTCATTTTCTTTGCGTACTAGTGGAGGGTTAGTTACCTTATAAATGTCTTAATTTTCTTTGCGTACTAATTGAGGGTTACCTTATAAAGTGTCCTCGTTTGGTAAGCTTGTTAGTTGTTTATTACCATATAGAATCTCCTCTCTCTTGACGTGTTAGCTGAGAATTACCATTTAGGAGAGTATGCAAATGCAAATGAACATAATTCTGGCAGTGTAGATTTTGTTCCCAATGCTTTCAATTTCTACAAAGAACACAGAGGAGATTTTAAAATATTACATTAAATATGTGTTCTCTTAGTTCCATGCAATATTGCCTGAAACCTCACTGTAAAAGTTTTACGGTCATTCTGTTTTGTTTAGTTACATCCGTCTTTAAAAATCGCCACAAGTTTAAAAATAAAAGCTGGTTCTTATTTCAGTCAGTATCGCATTCCAGTCCCTCATCGTTGCTGGATGAAAGAAAGGAATAATGCATTCTTGATTTCTGCATATCATCGATATATAGTTTTGCACTCTTATGAAGAAGAAAGAAAAACAACAAACGTTTGCCTATGTAAACGGGTTAAAAGCATGTATTTACTGTTAAACTCTTTCATGATACAGTTTGAAAACCTGTAGTATTCTGTACTTCTCTTGTCTTCCAAGTACTGAGTTGTCTAGTTTACTAATGTTACAATTCTATCTATCTGTTGTTTTTTTTTATTCCCAGAGACGTGTCTAATGTATAGTCGTCCCATACTATAACGGCATATTCGATCGGGGGAGAGAACGAAAAATATTAGTTTTGTAATGCTGAGCGATTTAAGGAGAATTTAAACTTTCGTAGCCGATTTACACGACATGAATCGTTGAAATTACACTCGTACAATGGCTGTGTCGTGTACGGTATGAAGACAGTATCACATGTACGGTCTGAGCACATTATTACATATACCGTCTACATTATCACATGTACGGTCTGAAGACTTTCTCACATGTACGGTTTGAAGGCATTATCACATGTACGGTCTGAACACATTATCTCATGTAAGGTCTTAAACATTATCACATGTAAGGTCTAAACACATTATCACATGTACGATCTGAACACATTATCACATATACGGTTTGAAGACATTATTACATATACGATTCGAACACATTATCACATCTACGGTCTGAACACATTATCACATGTACGGTTTGAACACATTATCACATGTACGTTCTAAACACATTATCACATGCACGGTCTGAACACATTATCACATGTACGATCTAAACACATTATCACATGTACGGTCTGAGCACATTATTAACTTAAAATGGCTATGAAATTAGATATCAAATATATATCCTTAAAAAGGGTTGGATCAGATGGTTAAGTGAAATCGTCAACAACTTAAAAATTAAAATACATGGATAATGTTAAGCAACCACGCATTTCTCATATTATTTTTGAGCCAATTACACAGAATGCTGCTACGTTAATGCTGTTGAGTATACGATGTCATACAGGATATAGTTTGTTTCTGGTGTTTAACGAATGATTACTTTTACACTTGGGTTTGTTTTGAAATTGTCATTGATTTATCTCCAAAGTAGAATTTTTATATTTGGCAACCAAGGTTACTTTACTGCGACGCGATCTAGAAGGGAGTCAAAAGTTATGTCATGTGGGCATTCCGAAAATGTTATAACTCAATATAGAAATGTTGATGTGGCCTATCATAACCATTTCGAAAATGTTATAACTCAATATAGAAATGTTAATGTTGCCTAACATAACCATTCCGAAAAGAAAAAGGTATAATTCAATATAGAAATGTTAATGCGGCCTAACATAACCATTCCGAAAATGTTATAACTCAATACAGAAATGTTAATGTGGCCTAACATAACGTGTTATACTTACTGTGATTCTTAGGGTACTGTGATATTTCAAAACTTTCTTAACTATTAAGGAAAATTGACTGACTATGATGCATGTACCGTACGTAGCTGATAGCTAGTTTTTAATTCTGCGGTGACGATTACGGTTTCACATATGTTTCGGCGAAAAAGGATTTGATTTTAATCTGCCAGAATTATTAGTTCAACACGATTACTGGGAACTTCTTAACTAATTCCCGTCTTACGTCGCTTATCAAATAATAAATTTTGCACATGTTGACATTTTATGCAATATATAAAAAAACAATACCAACACAGGCTTTATGATAAGCAAATTAATATAAATTGTCCTTACCTATCGAAATGCATTACAACTGATAAGACTTCAAGTGAGAACATTAAAACAAACACGTAGCGATGTAGTTGCTTGTTTACTCTGGTATGTTCTGTGTTAATTAAAAATGCGTGATAAACATAAACAACACCGCATGTGCGAGAGGATTAAAGAATTATTCCATACATATAACCCCCAAAACCATTCTTGTTTTTTCAGCAATATTTTTACCAAATTGTAAATTGTGTATTTAAATTAATATTACGCAATAGAAATCAGTCTCATGTTACAAACTATGAAGAGTTTCTATTACTAAAGAAAACTCTCCATCAAAAGGAATGAATTATGTCGCTAGCATTAAACGGATGAATAATGTCTAAATAACAAAGCCATTACGACTGGTATAGGGACCACTTATGGGTAATTTGTAATAATTTACTTAGTTCTTTGATGTACTTACTGACCTTACAGTTCTCTAGAAAAATGTAAGTACAGAAACTCTAAAGTTGTCATCACATTACTCAAAGAAAGGCTGTCTTGGACGAAACATTGCAAACACGTATTTAAACAGATTTTTTTCTGGTGGGTATGACAGAATACGAACCCATTGCTCAATATCTTGACACTATGTAACCATAACTGTAAACGCATTTGAAGTCACTGAAAAAATATAGAGAAAAGAAAAGTACAGGTTCTAGAGAAGGTAAGCTAAATTTCAGTTCCCCTTTCTAATTTACACCTGCTAGCCTATTCTTAGAAATTGTCAATTTTTCAAGGTATATATAATTAGCAATACTAACAATTATTTTCCATTCTCATCTTTAGTGCAGTTGCACTCCTTTTCATTCAGTCTTGTTTTTTCCTCTTTGCAATGTAGGCACACCGTCTTCAGAATGACAATATAACTAATGCAAAGAAATCAAATAAAGTGTTTTACTTACAAGGAAACTGTAATTGTGCCGCGAATTTATGCGTCTTTTGGAAGATTGTAAGGAAATTAACTGAGTGTTACAATATGAATTAAACCCCAATTGCTGCCGCGATCAACATATTGACTGGGTGGAACATGAAGCTTCATGTCTGCGGGATGATGCCCCAGTTTTAGACATCATCATAAACTGTCACACTGAAGACATCGTTGCGCTATGTCTGGAAACTTGTTAAGCTATGTTAAAAATCCAACACACACACACACACACACACACACACACACACACACACACACATCAACGTATTGATTTTTTACAAACAGAAGTGACCATTCTGGAGATCTGCCAGCAGTATGTTGTAAAAGTGTTTAAGTACATAACAGTTCATTCAGGATGCGTTTCACCTAATATCTGTCTTGGAGGTGCTACGAAACTCTTTATAGGGTGGAGTCAATAAATCCTCAAAACCATGTAGATCACTAGGTGCGCATTGCTGTTTCCTAGATACCCTTGACAACACCGCACTCTTCTGTAGATAAAACGACTGCATCTATCCAAATTTACAACTTTGATTTCAGTATCTAAGTAGGTGTCGGAATATCTTAAGTATTTCGATTGACGATTCAAAGGCCAGACTTACATTTATATGTGGGATATGACATACCTCTTTAATGCCTGTCTCACGCAATATTTGTTCCGGGTGATCTGATTAAATTATACGTAAGTTAATGATGGCTGCTTCAAAAGAAATCAGAGTTACATAATTAACACGGTATTTTACATCAAGATGTTGTTTTCAATGTAGAGAAGTTTCTCGTAGTTGTCGTTTTCCATTTCTAAACGATGTGTCCATATCCGTAGATAGTAATTTCAATACTTAATAGTGGCCCCGAGTGGTCGAGTGGTCTAAAGCACTCTCTGTTATGGATCACTACCATCTCACATCTGTCTCTGTTCGTTCGAGTCTCGGATTCAGCCAATGTGGTTATATGAGAAAGCTTGTCAGTAGCTCTCGTGGGTCGGTGGTTCTTTCTGTGGTTTTTTTTCCCGCGTTCTTCCTCTACCATTAAAATTGACCGCTATATAGCCTATCTTGTTCTGAAAAATGGCGTTAAAACCTACAACAACAACAACATCATAACTGAATGACCAGATCTTATTTGTAACTTTAGACATTTTATGACAGTTGTGTCCCCATTTTTGTATTCTATTGATGAAATTTAATTATTGATCACTGTGGTGTCTCCAGTCTGCAGGACTAAGATCACCGTCTTTGAATGTTAGAATCTGTTCTAATTACAACTATTTCATCAGTCGCACAAATCTTTCGTCTCTTCAAGAGTTCAAGACGAACTGGGTGTACAAGCTATGTCGGAAGATTATACAAGTACGAAAACGGCAAAGATAAATTGCATCAATTTCACATAACTGTCATTGTTACTTAGAGCAGAAGCGATCACGTGACTTGCGATGATTGGTAGAATTTTACAATCGGTTAAATAGCCTTCATCAAAGCAAGACTCAGTGTAAAACGAGTTTTGTGCGTTGTAGAGGATAAATAATAATAATAATAATAATAATAATAATAATAATAATAATAATAATAATAATGACAATTTTCATGATGCTTTTTCTCTCATAATCGATAAGAAATGTGAATAAAACTTTAGTTTATTTTCATATCATTTCAGATAATCCAATCAAGATAGAAACGTTGTTCTTTGTGTGAAGCCTTTGAATAAAGAAGCTTTTAAATAATACAATCATCGTTCATAACATATCTCTTTAATTCAAGAGAAATTTAAATGTTTTTTTTAAATTTTGTTTATTTAGATAATAATAGTGGTGATGATATTGGCCATAATTAAGGTCCAATTTTTTTTTCTTTCGACTTTTTAAAAAATCTTTTACATATAGTTTACTAAAAGGGTCGAACAAAGATAAAAAGATGAATTACAAAGAAAAAGAAGCCATGTCAAACGGCATCACGGAGAAGAGTCTTAACGGTTCTATGGTACCCTTGGAAATGACGTCAGGAAATACATTCAAAATGACAAAGTTTCAAATTATCAAGAACGTGTTGGTCGTTAGCTTAGGTTTTCTGTTCCTGTTCACCTCATTCCAGTCCTTATCGAACCTTCAGAGCAGTCTAAATAAGGAGGAGGGTTTGGGGACGATCGGTTTATCGGTGATATACGCAGCATTAGTCGTTTCTTGCATGTTTTTGCCGCCAGTCACAATCGCCCATCTTGGTTGCAAATGGACTGTAGCATTGTCCATGCTTTGCTATATCCTCTATATGGCAGCCAACTTTTACGCCATTTGGGGCACAATCATCCCTGCTGCCATTATTATCGGACTCGGGGCAGCGCCACTATGGTCCGCAACGTGCACGTATCTGACCCAGGCCGGAGTCTGGTACGCAAAAATGACTGGTACAACAGAGGATGATACAATCAACCGATTCTTTGGAGTCTTCTTCATGATATTTCAGACGAGTAAGTAGCGAAACGTTTAAAGCATTTATTTAAAATAATTAGGATTTGTATAGTTATATTAAAATCGAAATGGAAACATGAGGCTGACAACAAGGCTTAGAACAAAATTGATTGATTTAATAATATTGTGCATCTGAAACGACAACCATCATCACATTCCAATCTACGAGTTTCATATTATCAAAACGCAAGCGGGATAATCTAAATAGGACATTAGTAAATCTTGTATTCATTCAATACAATATATAGGTGAAATCCTTAATGACATCAATATGCTTTTGGTTCATAGATTTCGTCAGACAAAAGCCACTACGAAGCAAATTACTTATGAAATATTTTATTCCTTGATTATTTGAGCAATCAAAACGTTCTTTGCTGTGTTGATTCATTGACTGATTCGTAAACGTATTCCAGGTCGGATCTGGGGAAACTTGATTTCATCGATGTTATTCAGTCAGAGACCGAAGGATCCCACGCAAAAAGTGTCGTCTGATGATCTCCAAAAGTGTGGAGCTAATTACGATCCAAAAATTGTCGTTAATAACACCAACCTTGACAAACCTGATATGGATAAGGTATTGTCAAGGACTAAAAGTCTTCTGCAAATTCCAATATCAATAAAAAAAATGAAATATTTACTTCCTTGTCCGACACGTGATGAAAGCAAGAATTTTCAGAAATCTTACAAACGGACATGTAAGATTTGTAATACTAAATACATGATATAATCAGCTGTTAAATGTAGTAAAGGTTAACAGGGACTTACTGGGTGACATGTATTGCTGTTTTAATTTCCGTCCTCTATTCTAAGATTCTCAATTCTGCTTCAGAGTGAAATATTAAAACCTTTTTATCTGTATCAGCAATATTTATCATACTATGAAATCCAGACTCAGTTTTTTGCCGAAAACTCTCAGTAGTCATTGATGTTCTTTACGAATATATACGAGATGTGGTATTTCCTTTAAGAATAATATTCTGAGATCAGATAAAATATATAAATATATTTGACTAAGATATTATAAATGTATTTTATTTCTTGAACTTGATGCTTGTCACTCTCTAGAACAATTTATTATATTAATCAATCCATGTTTGCCGCGGAGGGGGGGGGTCCTTTATTTCCTTGGTTTTATTGATCATACATATTTATTTATGCAGTGTTAGATCACCGCTCTATTTTATTTTAGATTTATACAGTGTGTGGCATCTCCATCGCAAGCGCATGCGTAGCTTTCTTGATTATTGCCATCTTTCTGGATCGGATCGTTTTGGACAAGGACGACGAGAAGGAGACAGCTGGAGCCAAGAAGTTTTCCCCCCATCTATTGATAGAAACCTTCAAACACTGCTGGCGGAGCCATTACCAGAAACTGATTATTCCCCTCACGATTTATAGCGGGATTGAACAAGCCTATATAGCCGGGGATTTTACAGTGGTATGTATGTATATATATATATATATATATATATATATATATATATATATATATATATATATATATATATATATATATATATATATATATATATGCATAAAGCACTTGTAATTATAACTTGTACATATAAAATATGCTTTGAGACATTCGGACACTGATAAATCAGGACACTGAATAAAATATCTCATAAACACCTTCG
This sequence comes from Unio pictorum, assembly GCA_030141615.1. Lineage (NCBI taxonomy): Eukaryota > Metazoa > Mollusca > Bivalvia > Unionida > Unionidae > Unio > Unio pictorum. The sequence continues at coordinate 6,630,863 of JARLTB010000187.1, read as the reverse complement.
TAACGGAGTTCTCTGTTGCGAAATTTACTTAGTTGGATGGATTCAAAGGTATCCAAAATGTCTTACGTCTGGTTAAAGACACTTTACAAATTCAGTGAGATATTTAATCATTAGTAATACGTTATAGTTTCAACCTTCCATTGTTCCTCCTTTATCTTGGAAAACAATCCAGAGTTAATTACAGTCTCAGACATTAACCTCCACTTGGAATGATCCTTACGATAAACATGGACTATGAGTAGGAGATCACAAACAAGAAAGGGCTATGTCAAAGAACGAAAGAGAATAAGCTGATAATCTGTGCAGTTTGTAACACACACACACACATACACACACACACACACACACACACACACGCACACACACACACACACGTCGTCGTGCTATCATACTTGTTTATTGTGAAAGAGATACATTTGTTTGGCTTCGTAACAACATGCCCGTAACTGTAGAATGGATCAATATGGCTGACGCTTTATTTAGGTCAGATAAATACACACACACACACACACACACACATGCGTGTATTCATATACTTGTGAGGACCTTGACATATTACTACATTTCGAGGACCATAAGAAGGAATGAAAGTATATGTTAGAAATTTGAAAGTAAGCTTAACTTTAAGATAGGCAATATCTGTATCACTTCATTTTTGCCATATACTTCTTTATGCATTATGAGGACTACTCTGACTTTGCCATCATTGTGAGGACGTCATTGTGAGGACTAATTTACACACAATCAAAGACTACCATCAACCTGAGGACCTGAATTTTTTTCACTTCTTATTGCACCTGTCCTGGAAAAACATGAGAAGATATTTAAAAGTTTAGGAACAAATTTATCTGCAATTAAAACTACAGATAGATAAATAGATACACGAGCTTAAATGTTCAAATCTTATTAAAATATAAGTTTTAAGTTCCTTTGCAAAAACCTAAATCTCAGGCACTGTTTTGCAACTTTGTGACCTCTTTTATTGACACAATGAAAACCACCATCCAGAATAGCAATTATATCAAAATTGTCAATTCATCTATTAAAATAAAAAAATGTGATTTCTAAAAATGTAATTTTACACCAAAGCAACTCAAATGCCATAAGGCAGTTTGCCCAATGTAAATTCACTGGAACTCAAGTTGCCTTTGGGAAATCTGCGCTTGACTCATTATATGATAATACATGTATATCACTACAAAAATTTAAATATTATGCAGCATATAATGGGAAGTTAAGGAAATTGCGTTCCATTAATTTTACAGTTATTTTTTTTCATTTTTTATTTGTTTATGCCTTAAAATCATATGCCCATAATTAAAGTTATCAAAAAGTGTAAATAATAAATGAAGATAAAATATGTATGTGAAAAGGAAAGGAAGGGTTAGAATGCATATATATGCATCTGTATATACATACATAAATATGGTATGGTTTTTAAATATTTAGAAATGAGAGAGTATAGATAGAAAGGGGGTTAAAGTACATCGAACTGAAACATTAAATATTTTGTCTTCTAACGGCTTCATTTAACTTGCTTTTGGAACCGTTATTAAATTCACTTATATACGCCATGATATGCTACTATATCAACATGTGCAGTAATGAAAGCTAGACTTTAGGAAAAATGTTTTGTTCTAAATACTAATTGTTTTCAGAACACTGGCTTATTCATTTTCTTAAAAATAATCATCTAGTCACCATGAAGTCTGCGATATGCATTTAAACTCTCTCTGACGAGTTGAATTCGGAGGAGTTAAGTACACTTATTTTAATTTACTTCTTTTTCCAACATTAAAGAGTTATCAGCCTTCTGTAATTTGCAGGTAAACAATCATACAATAGATAATAAACACTGATTAAGTTGCAAGTATTTAGGTTGATTGATTAGGCATTTAAAGAAAAAGAAATAGAACTTCCTTATTGCATGTCTTAATAACATCAGTTTTTGAGGACTCAATTTGGGTTGCATATTAACCCCTGGAGATTTTTGTTGTTTTCGCATGCAATGTGAGTTGGAAACACATTTTGGGGACTTTTTCTGAATACATCCTAATACGTCGACTTCCAAGCAATATTCCATAAGACAAATGGCTAGTTGTGCTAAAGAAAATGTTTTTCTTTGGTTAGTTTGCTGGCGCATAGGCAGAAGGTGAAAAAATGGATTATTTTCTTTTGCTTAACAGACCCATAATTTTCGTATGGAAAAGACTCTTTATTCAAAATGTCCACCTTATCCTACTTTTTGCACAGGTTTACCGGTCTGTGTACGCTTCAGATCTTGTCTGCCGTAGATCTGTGGCCATAAAGTCTAAAACATGGACACAAATTCGGAATCCGACCATGGGCGAATTTTGGGCGAGAAAAAAAAAAACGGGTCCAAAAACTTAGGTTTTCTTTCTCTGTATTTCGTAGTGCAATTAAAAGGTCCAGATTATTTGCTATCATTGTAGAGCTACATCTGTCTACCTTTCTATAATACCACCCACTTTAGTGTATCATGCATGACCATGACACTGCAAACATCGGAAGTAGGCTACTACCTTCTGCCCCGTAAAGTCGTCACTAGAGGTTAATGTGTTAATATTTAAGAAACTAATTTCTTTAAATTATGAACTGGAATTTCAAGGTTCTTATTATTACATATTAGACTAAATGACTATTTTGGAATGGTACTGAACTGATTAAAGATGTTTGGATTATACCCCCCCCCCCCCCGAGACATGAAGCACTAATGGATATCATTTGAAGAGAAAGTCAAGTGCAATTTCATAAAGAGAGTGTTGCAGAAAGAGGAGAGCGAGAAGATATGCAAATTGAGTTATGTGCATGTGTGCGATTTGGATATTTACCATAGCTTTAACAATTTTTCAGTCATATCATTATAAGGTCTGCAGCGTGGCAGTATATAGTGATGTCTAGCACTTGTGTATCATACTGCTGTCCTACCAAGACACATTATCCTAACACCAGGATAAGAAGTGCCAAACTCTTACTGCTGAGCATCTATCGCAAAAGCTGCCATTTTTATGTCTTTGGTATATTACTCGACCTGGGTTAAAACCAGCACCCCCCACCCCAATCTAGGACTGACACTCTTGCAACTAAATCACCGGAGTGGTCTATAAGGCAAATGGAAATAAAAAAGAAGAGATAAAATACAGAGAGAAAAGTCAAATGGAGAAATGCAATTTAGATTAAATATTTAGAACTGGAAAGTGAGAAGAAAAGAAAACTCTTCGTTTACATACATGATTGTGTTTTGATGCTATCATAAATAATAGGTTAGTATACATTATTAGAGAAGAGGAAGTAGATCAATATGGCCAAGACAGCATTGAAATATATTTGTACAAAGTGTACTTATTGGCAAAACTAATACAATCTACACTTCATTGCCATTGCAACAAAGTTTTAATAATGATGTGCTTCAGGTACATATCTTGAGGAGTGAAGAGTTGGTACCTGACGTATATTAACACATTAGAAAATTTCAAAATGGAAACTGTATAAATCTATATTACAACAAGAAAGTGCATGCTATTTCCGACTGCTAAAGATTGAAAAATAAGCAACATAATTGAAACAGACTAGTCAAAGGCTCCTATATTAAGAGGCCAATGTCACAGACCTGTACTGAAAGCAATCAATTTGTTGGATCAAACAAATCAGTCTGATTTTATGATTGATAATTATAAGCCATTTATGTTGAAAGGCTCTTTATCACCTGTGAGCAATTCTACCAAACCTATCTCAATTAAAATAAGGGACACAGGAGCTTTTCAGTCTTTTTTATTATCAGGTACATTGCCTGTTTCTGAGCACAACTCTGGTCACAGTGTTCTTATTTAGGATGTAAAATCAGGCTTTGCTTTTTATCTCCAGTGTACTGAACTCATGACCATTGGATTACAAAATGCAGTATCCGCCTACTGAACTGCTATGGCCACCTATCTAATACTGTTTGAAACCAACAAATTAAAAATAAAAAACAGTAGGAAGTTGAGAAGGAAAAAAAAAACATTAAATGGTTAAATTGCATTATAATTTAATTAAGCGAAGCATGTATAAATATGACACATATTTCATTGCATAAAGTAAATGTTCATCTCGACAAAAATGTTTAATATAAAAGATGCAACCCAAATAAAGTCATTTCAGTCATTATGTATGTCATTATTGAATAAATACAAGAAGCCGGCTACAGCCTGCATATTAAGTCCAGTCACAAACATTCAAAATGTTGGTTACAATGGTATTAAAGTGAAATAAAGTAAAACAACTGTTTCATTGAAGGTAATTAAAGGGTATTGACAGATGAATGAAAGGACATCAACTTCCATGTAAGGTGGAGGAGTCTTGACAAAAAATGGCATCACAGGAAGACATGCAATACTGCTGCATTGTTAAATGAAAACATCTTATCTATCATTAATATCTGCATGGACAGTCTCTATTATATAAAGATATGGTAATTCCTTCCAACCTTGATGAAACGTCACACTGTCAATTTGTTTTTGGAAGGAACATCAGGAAGCAAGACAATTTCCTTCATAAAGCGTAAATGCATTTTAGTAATTCAAAAAATGTCATCTTTACTTATTTAATGAAAGAAGCAAACACAATTTAAGTTAGCTGTACCATAATTCAAGTTAGATTGTCCCCTTGAGTCCAAACTGCAGAATATTAATAATAAATGAGAAATGGCTAACAGACCTTTGAACACATTAAAAACTGGTGCTAAAATGCAAGTAAAAAATATAGATGTGGCGTAATCTCAATGGTTGACATATTAAACATATGACAAATACAACTGTTACCTAAACCAATTCATCTGAAAAATGTTAAGTTTTGCATTCAGAAAATTCAGACAAACTTAATTTGGAGAAAAGATATTTTACTGTACATGCATTTACAAGATGCAATATCCCATTTCAAAACTGCATTTTATTTCTTAACAAAGTAAACATGTCTTAATGTACTATGAGAAAAGAAATTAAAATCCAAACCAATATGAAAAATATATACAGGAAGAACATAATTGTAATATTTGTTATTATTTTAAAACAACACAATTTAATTATCATGTTAAGAAACCACAATCAATAAGTATTATACTGAAGTAATCATGATGTCTGAGACTACACTATTTTCTGAGCAATATTCAAAGTTATATTTTTGAAACATGGCAATATTTCAATGTGTTTTAATGAGTGACAAAAATCAAAAGAACTTCACTGCCTCGAAAATATATTTGCTTAAGAAATATATTTAGAAAAAGCAAGTAACAAAACTATATATCTGAACATTTTTTATATTTGGCCTGGATGCAAATTAATCAAATGACCAAACGGAAATCTAAGAACACATCATAAACACAACTGGAGAATCTATCCTATTTGTTGGCCTATAAGTCACTGTGAAGCCAGTTTCTGTCCATTCATAAACAAGTAGATGCCAAGTATAAGACAAGGCTAGAGCAATACATCAACTTTGTTTCACTACTGTTTGATACACACATGAATTTTATCCTAGCTGTAACTCCACAAATTTACCAGTCAGCATAGTTAAATGTAGCTAAAAAAAACTTGCCGGTAATTTGTTTCACACCAAATATCTAAAACAAATAGGATACTTTTAGCCACAATTGACCTGAAAATTTACAGAGTTACAGATAGGATAAAATTTGTAATGCTGCGTGAAATGTAGAATAGCAACTTCTGTTTTCAGAAATATTACACTGTATGCATAGCTGCCAACCCTCCAGACTCACAATTTTGTGAAAATGGTGATAAAAATTAGTGAATTTTGACATGAATTCATGAAGTGATCCGAGAGTCTGTGAATATTTGTCGATACAAATGAATGCATGGCAAGTGTTTGGTATATTCCGAACTAAACTTCATTGTATGCGTAATATAATTCCTTTTACTATTCCGAGTTTCATGTCCCTTGCCACACCATTTTTTTATATTTGGAGTTTTATGGGGGGGGGTGCAGGGTCAAAGTCCATTCCCTATCGAAAAAGTTGGAATTTGCCGACACCATTTGGTGTCAAAATGGGGTAGCCTCTTACTAGCTGGCATAGCAAACTTTAAAGACCTTTCCTTGAGATATAACTGCTTGAAATCGATAGGAAAATTATTTTTTTTCTCAAAAATCATGAACATAGCATTCGTCATGTCTTTAATCTGCTGACAGGTGAGATGAAAATGCGTTCTTGCTGAAATTTGACCTGGATCTGGCCATTTTTGTCCCAATGACATGACTATACAAATCTCGCCACCTACATGTCAATTAGGTCATATAGTCACGTGACATGGACAATAAACAAATTTCCAAAGTAAAAGTGGGGTAACAAGGGTCAGAGAAAATGGTGAGAAAATTTCAAGATTAGTTGCAGGTGCATGTGAGGAACAACATTTTGGCTGGGCACCAGTTTCTCTTAAAAGCATTTGTTGTTGTTGAAGGGTATAATACTATTTTTCACCACAAGATATGCTATACATGGCAGCCATTATTAATGGTGGAGGAAAAACCCGGGAAAACCCCTGGAAAGAACCACTGACCCATGAGAAGTTACTGGCAAGCTTTCTCACATACCCACATTGGCCCAATCTGAGACTCGAACCCACGCAGACACTGACTGACACATTTGCACTACTATTTTAGAGAGTATCCATTCCACTAGAAGAAGAAGATGAAGAAGAAGAAAAATAACACTTCCCTAAATCGGTTGACTTGTCACAAATCAAAATGAAATTATTAGAAGATAAAATGTACCAAGCCTTCAGCACCTAAACTATCAAGTACCTTAAAAAACCACAAAAACATAAACAAAACCAAGTTCATATGTTAGCCACTGTCAGAATTCCAATTTTATGTTCAGTGAGGATTTAAACTAAAATAGATACATAGAACAGTATATTCAAGAACAATGTTTGAAATCATCCACAGAAATCCATACAACTTTAAAGCAAAGAAAGAAATACGTAACTTTTGAAGAAAAAAAGTATTTCTTAAAACTGATGAATATTGTTGTGTACAGTTAACTGGTGGGTCAATTTAAAAACAGGAAGCAAGTACAAAGATTGGTGGTACTATAAAGAAAGGATATATCATTTCCAAAGAAAAAATTTAAAGATAAACATTTTATTAGTCAATTAAGTCTTCTACTGCAGCAAGCCCAAAAACCACAACATATTAAGAGCATTATATTTTCTTGGCAGATATAGATTTCTTTGTATTAACGCAGACCTGTAGAAACATACACTTTAAAATGACCATGTTTTATGATACACGTAACTACAAAAAGATGATATTTTGGTGTTCCTCATATGAGGAAAAAAAACTGATCATGTAATTAGCTGAATACAAAAATACAGTGGTTTTAGAAGTAAGCTATATGTCTTTAGGACAAAACAAAGATGAAAAGTAAGTATTCTATGGTATTTAATAAACAATATGTAATCGCAAAGTATTGAAAGTAAGCAACAATATTTATTCAACAACCTGTTATCACAAAGTAGCAAAAGTATGCAGTGGGATTTGTTGAACAGTCTGTAATTGCTAACTATTTAATGTAAGCAAGTATATTTATTAAACAACCTGATATCGCATATTATTTAAAGTGAGGAAGGTACAACATATCATCTATTTAACCAAACTATAAACTAAGAAAAGCTAATTGCGATACATTTTACGGACTGTTAAAATACAAACAAAAAACATTTAACTGAACATTTAACAGATTCATAAAATACTTTTAAATACAAATTTTTAATAACATAACAAAATTTACTTTTTGGCGAAGTGTTAAAACGATTTTTCAACGAGAAGGTGTGACACCTGCAACAAGCAAATACATCTTTTTGCATGGCATCAGAAAACCCTTGGTCTAAACATAATAAATTTGGTAAAATGTCTTATAGGAGGAAATGGACGGGTAAAGGTGACACATAAGCACCATACATGCCAACCCCTGACGAGGAATTGGCGTAATCCAAGTGGTAAAAAAGCGTAATCCAGGTGGAAAAAGCGTAATCCACATATAACATGCTAAAATTTCAATAAACAACGATTATTTGCCATGCTCATCCTTTACTGTTTCAAGTTTTCATATGTAGCACTTTTAGCTTTACACACATCGACTAGAAACCTTCTTAAGACGTTTCGCGCTAAATTTTTAAAAATTTTCAACACGGCCGGAAATAGATGTCACGTGATGCTGTACTTTTTTTTTTGTTCTTAATATTTAGATGATTCTGTTATATTTTGTTTCGGGGGTTTTCGGTTGCCTTTTTCTAATTTATCTGGGAAATTTTTGAAAGGGGATATTTTTGCTCACATAAATGCATAGAGTAGAATAAAATATACTTTTTAAGCGCTAAAATATATTTAGACTGGTGCTGCAAGAAATATGAATTAGAATATGGAATCTGCGAGTAAATATTAAATTTGGAAAACCAGTCTGCTATCTCCTCACTACGCATATAAATAATTATAAATAGAATCGAGGTCAACAGTAGAACCTGGTTAGCTATAAATAGAACATGGTACTATTACGAAAGTCCACGTTCTAGCGTACTCTTATATTGTAGTTACGTAAAAGCCGTCTTTTCTAAAATACGGTCTATGGGATTAATGGAACTTTAATAATAACGAGAAAACAAATAATTGATTTTTTTGGGGGAGGTTGATGTACCGAAAAAGCGTAATCCATATACGTTTAAGCGTAACGCGTAATTTAGGGACAAAAAGCGTAATGGTTGGCATGTATGAAGCACCAGTTGGTGACACATAGGCACCAGTTGACAATGTAAACCAAGAGATCTAAATACTGACATTATTTGTTCGAGTCAGATTAAAAGCACAAGCATCACTGATTGTTTATTTCTGAAAGCGTAAAAAAGATGGCGTTTAAAATAAGCTGGACAACTTGTTCCTTAATTAACTGATGATGTTATTCTGATTATTTTTGGCCGTAATTAACTTGTTGTATGTGATTCAAAACTCATGTTAACATTTGGCAACAAAAGGAATGAACACAAAATAATAATATGGGTAAGAAAAAAACTATTTTCAGAAGTAAATTCAGTCAGATCACGCAACCACATACATAACCATAGACACTTGTTTATTTGCTTCGTGAATAAAGTAAATTAGTTCTGTTTTTTAATCATCAGCTGTTTAACTGTAGACCAATTACAATCTCTCACCGATTGTCCTTTTGTCACGATAAGAATAGACCAATTACAATCTCTCACCATTTTTAACCTTTTGTCACCATAACTGCTAATCACATTCTCTTCTTTTACGAATTGTTACTGACTGCTTTTCAGTCACTGGTATTGTATTATTTACCAGGTCCGTATGTAAGCATGTCAAATGGCTGTTGTATCCAATAATACCAGTTTTCATTCCCATATCACGAGGTAAACAAAAATATTCCATTCCCATCATCAATAACATAATCTAGTTTTAACTTGTGGTTAGAGTGTCCGCCGCGGAAGTGGGAAGTCGTGGGTTCGATCCCCGGCAGAGTCATAAAAAAGACTTATACAAATGGTACTAACAGCTGCCTCGCTTGAAGCTCAGCATTAAGAGGTTAGTGTTAGGACTGGTTGTCAGGATAATGTGACTGTGAAGCATGACATGTCTGTGGCATGATGCCCCAGTGACATCACTATAAACTGCCTCACTGCAGGCATCGTAGCAAAATGATTGAATTTCTTTTAAAGCTACATTAAAAATCCTAACCAAACAAACAAAGTAATATTGCTCATGCCGTATGGAACACGTCCGTTGTCAAATCGTTAGTTTCGGAGGTTCATAGATTGACATGTTGTCTAGCTCTTCAATTTTGGAGGCAAGTAAATCTTGAATTCAGACCACAATCCCACAATAATGGAGAGCGTTTTAGACCACTTGGGGCCACCTAAAGCATTTGTAAAACTAATCTTTTATATACAGTAGTCCCCCTCTTATACAGCCATCCCTTCTGTACCTTGAAAGTGGAATTATAAGACGGGTGGCCTTTCCAGAGGGGGGAATACATTTCTATTAGAAGCATATGTAATGTACATAGTTTGAAAGCTATATACTTCAAAGCATTTAATATCTTAGTTTAAATGTAACATTAATCATTAAATGTTCTTCTTGTTATATTAACAAACTTATTTCAACTGAATATATGTTAATAGTTCTATATCTGGACCTAAGTGTGATATGCGAGCAGGTATTGGTGTCATGCGCAATGAAAATACATTCAAAAACGTCATTTACATCTTTGTACATACATCTCTGTTAACGTGATGACTTGTTAATATCTGATAAGGATTTATTCTGGTGTTGCTAACTGTATGTGATTTAATTATGCAGACAAAACTTGTGTAAAGTGGAAGAAATGCAGTTTTCATAAAGGAAGCCATAATTGTATTGTCACATGATTTTTTGGTCTCTGTATCGTACCCTGTTTCCTTCAAAGTTCTATGTGTGTGCCAATGCACAAAATCTATTTATAGCCTATGCTGACCCTGTTATGATCTTAACAATTAAAACTATTTATAATTATCAGAGAAGAACTCAACATATGTGTTAAGCCCCAAACTCTATCAAAACATTAATGAGCCAATTTTGTGTAAACAAAGCCTTTTATTGATAATGAACATGTACTATTAATCTTTAGTCAACACTTCTAACGGAAACATGACACTGGGAGACATGGATCGATGACAGAGATAATCAATTGAATACAAACTCGTTGGTGCCATGAGATTCTGCCCGTAAGAAGCAGGTGGCTACTAGTCAGGGAGGGCCGTTCAAGAGTGGGACCACTGTGTGTGTGTGTATATATATACCTTAAAATGTTTGCTACCAGGGTAAAAACAGTACCTATCAGCTATAGTTCACTTATGCCACGACCAGTTGTACCAGACCTATTCAGCAACTGCTGATATAATAAATAATAATAATAATGAGGACTTTGTATAGCGCCTAAATTCCCTAATCTTTCAAAGCTCTAAGCACCTTACACCATCTATAATGATATTACTACACAACAGAAAAAAAAATGAAATTGGAAAACATAAAAAACATGCTGAAAACATATAAGATACAAAACAAATGTTACTGATATCATAACTAGCGTTTAATGAGAAATCAGTTAATTTAAAAAATACTTAAAATAATTGAAAATTGGGGAATTAATTAATTTTTTGCATAAAGGCGTGAATTTGTGAATCACTGAAAAATGGTTGGCAGCTATGTGTATGTATTTCGGATTATGGCAACACGGAAATTGTATCACTAATGCTAAAATATATTTTCCAGAGTTCTGTTTGGATGAGAGAGGGTATTTTATACCTTACTACTGCCCCATTCATCTCAAGTTTTCTTGAAAGAGAAAACAGTAATAAACTAAATTGCCAATGTAAACTTAAATACAAGCCAGAATTCTTCAGTTTCTAAGTTTAAGTAATCACAATATTTATATCCATAAAGAATCAATTTAAATTCTGAAATGACCATTTGGTCACAATGTGTAATTTAATTTTTATGTATAATAACCTCTCCATGCCCAACACATAAGAGTATTTGCACTTTCTGTAGTTAGGATGCACGTGGTTTCTATATTTGCTCATGTTAGTTGTTGCTCTAAATGACACTTCTGTACAAAATGCATCACTGGTTGAGAAACCAACACCATTAAGCACCTGGCATTACATGGTAACATATTCACAATATCCTATGGGTAGCCTAATTTTCCAATTTGATCTGGTCTGCCAAGCATTAAGCTCACACCGGTTTTGACAAGAGTGACCGGACTAAATCATTACTATATTTAATGAGCATATAATTAACACTGCAAACGATTTTGTTTTTGAGACAATGGATAAAATAATTTAGACTAGAAGGAATTGTTGACAGTGATATCAATTGATAATGGAACGGTGCATTGCCTTTGTACAAGGAGTATGATCACTATTGTCGTCTAACTTTAATGCAGGCTACAATTCTCCGGAAACCTCTCATATCAGGCCATATTATATCACAAGGTACAAAAATAAAAATGGATTGAATACCTGTCTTTGTCATGGATATTCATTTTCTAACTTATCTATTATATGTAATCAAATTACTAGTACATGCTGCTTTCGCACAATTACATAAGATGCACCAGAATTTATATGCCAGCAAATATTTATTATCTCTGTGAAATTCTTAGGCAACTGTTTTAGTTCTTTAGCCTTAACATAGGTTTATATTTTAAATATTTTATAAAATATTTGATCTGGGTCCATGGACGACTTGCCAGAATAGGCATCTTTCTCTTTGCCTCTTCGCATGCTGTTATTCCTAGTAATGAAGCTGTTCTGATTAATCGTCCAGGTTGTCTTTCTACAGCTGCCTTATCCTTCTTTAGCCATGGTACTCTTGCTGTTTTCTTCTTCTCTGCCTTAACGACTGATTTGCAGCTTTTACCTACAAAGCAAATAATCCTTCTTCATTTAGGATGATAGATTCACCAAACATTGACACTATGTTAACTACAAATTATTCAACTGTTTACCATTTAAGGAATATGAAGAAACCAATCCTGCCAAAAGGAAACATTGAAATTAGGATCTTGGGTTCACACTAACAAATATATTAGTTTACCATACTATTTAGTTTGCTTTAAAAGCAACAGCTACAAGTGAATATCAATTACAAACACAGTAAACATTAGGTAAAAAGTTTAACCTCAGCATTACGGCCATATAGTATATGAAATTAAGCCAGTGAAAGAAAGAAACAAGTTCAGTTGTTAACATTCTCTAGGTACACATCAAATCACAAAAGGATTACTGTGCCATTAACAATATATTAATTACATTTACTGAAACAATGAGTTATGACATAAAATAAAGTTAAATTGTTTGGGATCACTGATTTTATTAAACAATTTTTATAGTACAGATGTTAGTAATTGACAGTAATTTCTTTCATTATAATGTAAAAATCTTGTGGCTTTGTAAAAATATATTTCTATCAGTGCTCTTATGCTCTGAAATATAGTTATAAGCTTACAGCAACGGGTCCAAACATTGCAGTATGATACAGTTACATAACATGTGACACTCATATTTCAATAGATATTACATAAGTGCATATACTTAATATGCAAGCATTTTTTGTGTCCCCGTATGAATAATCATAGGATCTGGAAAGTCGTTGTGTGTAACAACCATAAAGATAGTGAATTCATAGTCTTAGTGGTTTGTCAGGATCATATCATTATCTTTTATTTTGGTAAGCACTGCACATCAACTTATTTCCGGTGCTAATCTCCAAAAGCATCAACTGTAATACATTACCTTCACAAAATTATGTCTTTTATTCTTCTTCCTCCCCTGAACAACCATCTTGAAGGTCTTCAATAATATCTGTAAAGATAATGTTCAAATTTATTTTATATTACATAAAATGTATGAACTGGATACTTGCCAATTGTTTTCATCAATAAAAAATTATATTATAACAAGGTAACCAAACTATCTTCTGAAATTTAAAACTGGAACCTGACTATCAAATATGTGACACTGTCCAGCTATCATTTTTATTTGCGAATGCTTTCATCATATTTCCTGAAGTTACAAAAGCTACATATCAAATACATAGAACAAAATACACAGAAAATGTTCGCTTCACATGACATACTGTCTAGCTATGATACATATCTGGGTGAAATATCAACAAAAGGACAAATCAATTGACAAGCAACACTGCAGAATAATAGGACAGACTTTTGGATAATGATGTTTGTAGTGATAATGACAAATACTGGATTGCAAAAGAAACCGAAAATAAATGATTCTTAAGCTACAATAGGTCAGTAAAATCAAAGAGATTATATTTAAACCAGTTATCTGAAAATTTAACATGCTGAATGTCATCTATACATAAACTTTGTGCTTTACGTCGTTTCTTTATTTTGAGGACAATTTATCAAGTCCTATGTTGAGAGGAGTCATGATAATCAGTCTTTGGTTCTTGCAACAACCCATTCGCAATTTTTCTATGCATCAGAAATTAGAAGCTTTATAAAAAAAGCTCAAAAACTACCAAAGTCCTTCATATGAATTACCTGCAATATCATGTGACAGAAATATCCCTGCTAAGTTATGTTCAGAAGAATCAAAGAATTTCTTTACATATTTTGCAAAGTTTTGGTCACTAATTAATGTAATATACAACTATTCACACTTGATAAAAATTCACATTGACCTACCATCATTATCAATCTGTATCTCGTCTAGACTTTGTCCTTATGTTCAGCATATTTAAAAGGTATTTAAAATATATTTTCTTTGAAAAAAATCAGGCTCCATGCTGTACACCACGTTATAAGAGTGTTTGCAAGTTTTCGAGGGAGTGGTGTACTTGCCATTTTGATTACATAATGCACCATAAAGTACACATACCGTATCTTAAAAAAACAGGAAACTTGCAGCTAGTTTTTTCCTGTATTACTTTTCCCTCTGGCTACCTTCTTTGTATAATATCAGTTCTCCCTGATATTGTAAAATGTAATCATTTTTCTTCACGCTCTTTCCAGCAAATACACCATGTCCTGCAATATAGAGAATGTTGTTCATGTCTCAGTTCATAAAGGCAAATCATGGCCACTAACAACGTTAATCAGTCAGATGAAATGTAGAGCTGTACCGATGTCACTTTTTGCCAATTATGCTGATACCGCGTATGGCCGATTATTAAAATTGCCGATACTGATTATGAGATTATCACAGTATAAATACTCGCGTATAAGCTTAATAATTTAGGGAGAAAAAAATTGCTATATACTATTGAAAGAATCTGATTTTCATGTTTTATATGTACCGGTATTTCATTTCTTGGTCTCAATAGCCAAATGCCCAAATAGTCACAAACAGGAAACTGTATTGAAATACATGTACTTAAATGTCTTAGTTCTGGTGTCTGGTATTTTTATGCACCGTTGCAAAATGTGTTCATCAGCTTTTTGTAAATGAAAAAAGTACAGTAGTGTATAGTTGTTTTTGAGACATTCTCTAAGTATTATCTACAATTTGATTTGGCATATCTATTAAATGGTGTTCATTAGAACTAGAAAAATGTGTATACTCATCTGATAACGATGCAGATACATCTGCATATCTCTCTCTCTCTCTCTCTCTCTCTCTCTCTCTCTCTCTCTCTCTCTCTCTCTCTCTCTCCAGGGTCATACACATTAACCACAGACACTTGATTCTGGGTAAATTAATGTATACACTCACCATATTATATGGTGAGTGTATACATTAATTTACCCAGAATCAAGTGCCTGTGACATTAACTCATGCCCACTCTGCGGTGGTGTCATCCAGAATGACTACAACGATGGAGAGATGGCCACCCACCCCCACCCCTCTGTCTCTCGCTCTTTCTGCACCACCCACCACTGCATTGCGTGGAATTCCGAAAATATACGCGAGCTGTACTGACATCAATATAAGTTCATTGCTGAAAATGGGATAAAACCAAGTTGTCACAAATAATAATTAGAATAATATAAAAACTAGTTGTACCCTTACTCCTACGTCGTGGACACTCAACCACAACAAATCAAGTTGAGGCTACGACATCGTAGCCACAGGGGCTCGTATCGTTGCTTACAATCGACCGGTCCTACATATACTATATAATAACTACAAGGGAGGACACTTCTCTCCTTTCTCGCACGACCCATTTAAAAATAAACGCTGTTATTTCAAGCCACATGTCGCCTAGAGTAACAAATTGGGTACCGATATTTAGCTCAGACATTTGACTATGTATCCCTGTCAGCAGTTTGACTAAATATCATACCTTTAAGGAATGCCAAATCATTTTCCCACGGTACCGCTGGACACGTACCTGATCGCGCCCGCTTAATATTCAAGAACAACGCGCTGAATGGAATACTGCACTCTCATTGGCCAACCGAAAATTACGCATGTTGGCTTAGATTTTTAATCGTAATTTTTTGATTGGCTGAAATACATTGACATATGGCGGGATCGAAGTGTTGCTGATGCTGGCACGTGTTTGCATGATGGAGGATATCGTACACGCCGCAATGTCAGGTCACAATATCATGATATCAGGGCAGGCTAGTACTGGTAAAAGCATCCTAGTTAACAATTTAAGCAAAAGACTGAAAGAAATAGGGAAAACAGTTTACTTAACAGCCAGTACAGGTATAGCTGCTTCTCAGTTGCACTGAATGACAATACACAAGTTTTTGGGCATTCAGGGCGGTCGTTTCCCCGATGATATTTTGATAGATAAAAATAAAAATAATGATGATATGATAGATATTAAAAGAAGGATTATGAATGTTGACACTCTTTTTATTGATGAAATTTCCATTCTATCTCTGAAATCATTTCTGCAAATAGAGAAGGTGCTCAGAACAGTAAAGGAAAGCAATTTCCCATTTGGTGGCATTCAGATCATTGTTTCTGGTGATTTCTTTCAACTGAAGCCTGTGCCAAATGATGTGTACCATGACAGAGGAGAACTCTTTATCAGTTATGAGAAGATTCAAAGCCTGATTCCACATCATTATGTTTTGTCACAAGTACACAGACGAACAGAAGGTAATTTGAACATTGTATTTAAATAAAAGATCTCGTGTGATAAAAGAGGAAAAGATAAAACACAATTTAAAAAATCTTCCTTCTCTTTGAAATTTTTTTCCCTGTTCTTTTTATCATTTTCACCAATATTTGGATGTATATGTGTAAAAACTTCAACACACACACACACACACACTAAGTTCTAAATTTGAACATTGTATTTTAATAACAGACCTCATGTGATAAAAGAGGAAAAGATAAAACACAATTTAAAAAATCTTCCTTCTCTTTGAATTTTTTTCCCCTGTTCTTTTTATCATTTTCACCAATATTTGGATGTATATGTGTAAAAACTTCAACACACACACACACACACACACACACACACACACTAAGTTCTCAGACAGTAATACATGTAGTCCTGAAATTCCTAAATTTGTAACATTTTGCATCAATGAATAGCAATGATCACTCAGTTTTTATTTGAGATACCATCCTTAGGAATGATATTATCAGTTTATCACCAGTGACAATATCATTTTTCTTTGAACTCATTTTTAACAATAAACTATTACAAAAATTATATACACACTCCTGTTTAAGGATACTTGAAACAGACAACATATGTTTCAATCAGTAATTTCATCTTCATTTCATACCATATTTTTACTTTCTGATTTTCACACTATGTTATCCACAACAACTTGGACTCAGTTCAAAAGAGAATTTGTACATGTGTGTGAGTGTGAGAGAGACAGAGAGATGGGATGGATGCAAAGTAATATATATGCATAAACATTCACACATATTATGATTTATGTATAGTTGGTTACAGATATGATCAAAATGGGTTAGTACAGATTTGCATAAGAGGTGTTATATATAATGCTTATTATGCAAACCTCATTATAACAATGAAATCCACATCATATAACCATTTATAGAATTAATGGCCATTTAGAGACAAATAAAATCATGCAGATGACTTGTCCACATAGGTCAGTGTCTGTACGCAAGGGTCATATCCCTTTTGTCAGAACTTATAAACTATTGAGATTCACACTGTTACCATATATAAAATGACTGATCATTGAGAAAAAATGTATGCATGTTTATGAAACTGACTCAAAGGGTACATTCTCAGAAGTAAACATCAGGAACAAAACATTGACTTCATTTTATGCTACAGTCACAAGGTTTATCAGTACAGAAGAGTACAGAAATTATGTAAGGCAGCTTTTTGTGTGCACAGATCTCAAACCTAACCATTATATAGTTGCATTTGGAATATTAATGAAGCTGAGAGCAAAACTTGTGGCTGATATCTCTGACCCATTAAAAGCAAACGCAATAGAACTGTCTTTGAAGATACAAGCAGTGGAAGAGTAAAATTGAGATATATAGCCGGTTGGTGTGTTGCAACACTTAGACACAGACAAAGAAGTGCTGTAAGAAAAAACTTGTACAGCAATAATTCCAGAGATTATGTGAACAAAATGTATTACCAAGCAATAATGTTATATACACTCATCCAATATGAAAGTGACCTAATGGAAACATCAGAAGATAAGGTTTCCATGACTGAGATACAGAGAAAGCAAAATGTAAGGAGTAGTCTGTGCTGTGTAAGTGATAAAGCCTTTCATTTCTTCCAAGAGTTAGACAAGGTCATCAGAAAACTTGAAACTGTGGAAAATGTAAATTTATATGGCAAAAGCTTTTATGACTTTGTAACATTAAGGTTTCTGCTAAATAAGACACTGAACCAACAGTGGTCACAGATCTTTAACACTGAAGATGATGCATATTTCTCTCTACATGTTCAGAAGTTAAAAGAGGAGGTAGTGAGTAAGTATTTGTTAATGTCATCTGCACAGTTTAGACAAGAATTCAAGCTAAAAGTTAAGGCTAGGAAAGAAGCACACAGGAAGTAAATTCAAATGAGAAGAGACAGTAAAGTAAAATCTTCTTCCGAAGCACAAGTAAGCTCTAGTTCTAAGCAAAGTCAGTTGAGGAAAGACAGATCAGATTATTCTTCCACCGCTGAAAAGCAAGGAAGCCTGAATAAATTAGTAAAAAGAAAAGCAGTAAAGAAAAAGACAGGAAAGGGAAAAGGGAAACGATCAAAGACAACTAAGTGGCCATGTGGAAAATGTCAGAAGGACTGTGTAGTTCATAGTGTTTGTTGTGACATGTGTGATACATGGCATCATTATGAGTGCATTGGTTTGCTCGGAGATGAACATGAACTTCAGGAGGAGGAATGGATATGTCCAGACTGTAGATTTTCGGGTGACATCATAAAGGAATAATATCGGCAATGTCATTATTTATTAGTTCAAGTACTACCAGTAAGTGCACTAGAATTTTCATTTTTTCTCATAATTGCAAATCCCTGTGCTTCCCAGCTATGTCAATGGGAGTAAGTTCATGCTATGGAAATATGTGTCTACAGTGTTTGGATCAGTGTTATATTTATGACCTACATGCATTCAGTATATTATAATATGGAGTTAGTTCAAACTTGCAATATGCAAAATTTGTGTATACATTGTTTATACATTTATCCTAAATTCCATTATAAAGGTAATATAATGGCTCTCAATTATGATACATACAAATTTGAAGATTCTGAAAAACAGTGTCTCATCCACTTTTCTCCACATAAGAGATAATATAAAATTCTAAAACTTGTATAAACATTTCTGATGAACATCAATCATATTCCATAATGTCATGTCATTATATTCAGCAGTGTTAAAGGAGATTCTGTACATTTATTAATAGAATACATAGGCTGTGGCAGTATCTCTTCTCCCTGTGTAATCTTTTTTTTAAAAAAAATACTATAATAAAATATTCTCTTCAAAATAGAGATTGAGATGTGATCATGCACCCAAGACCCTGATGTAATGACTCAATGACAATTAAACTTTGGTAATCTAGTGTACTAAGGGAATAATTTATAAAGATATTATGCTTAAAATCTTAAAGTTTAAAAATGCAGTTAGTTGGATAGCACTTCTAACACTGCCCCAGTCTAGCTGGAATCACAGGGGCTCGTATCGTTGCTTACAATCGACCGGTCCTACATATACTATATAATAACTACAAGGGAGGACACTTCTCTCCTTTCTCGCACGACCCATTTAAAAATAAACGCTGTTATTTCAAGCCACATGTCGCCTAGAGTAACAAATTGGGTACCGATATTTAGCTCAGACATTTGACTATGTATCCCTGTCAGCAGTTTGACTAAATATCATACCTTTAAGGAATGCCAAATCATTTTCCCACGGTACCGCTGGACACGTACCTGATCGCGCCCGCTTAATATTCAAGAACAACGCGCTGAATGGAATACTGCACTCTCATTGGCCAACCGAAAATTACGTACGCGTCTATTTATAAGTTAGTCCGGGAAATTTAAATTGCTCGATTGTCCAAAAGAAGCAGACGAAATAAGAATAAAATATGACGGAATCACACATCGTTTCATGGTAAGAATTATCAAAATGCGAAGACCATCTTTAGTTTTAAATTTATTAAACAATAAAGATCACAACTGTTTGCAAATCTATATACTCCTGAAAATGGTATATGATTATATGATTGTTGTCATTAATTTATGTCAATAATAGTAAATAAAAGAGATCCTCTCCATTTCTGAAAAATGAAAATTCATCTCAAGAATACCATTCCTTTCCTCTTATATTTTCAATTTAGTCATAATCATTTCTAATATAAATTATGTGAATCTTTTCAGCATTTGTTTGCAGAATGCAACAAAAATATCCATAAATGCTGAAACACATATTGCAGTGTGGGGCTTCAGTATAGTATTAATTAACTATATTTACAACATGTATTTTTACAGATTTCTAAGGTTGTAATTATTTGGTACCAAATGAAGTGTGGTTAATCTGTTTGAGAAATTTCACATTTCCTATAGGTATTCCAGCTAGACTGGGGCAGTGTTAGAAGTGCTATCCAACTAACTGCATTTTTAAACTTTAAGATTTTAAGCATAATATCTTTATAAATTATTCCCTTAGTACACTAGATTACCAAAGTTTAATTGTCATTGAGTCATTACATCAGGGTCTTGGGTGCATGATCACATCTCAATCTCTATTTTGAAGAGAATATTTTATTATAGTATTTTTTTTTTAAAAAAAGATTACACAGGGAGAAGAGATACTGCCACAGCCTATGTATTCTATTAATAAATGTACAGAATCTCCTTTAACACTGCTGAATATAATGACATGACATTATGGAATATGATTGATGTTCATCAGAAATGTTTATACAAGTTTTAGAATTTTATATTATCTCTTATGTGGAGAAAAGTGGATGAGACACTGTTTTTCAGAATCTTCAAATTTGTATGTATCATAATTGAGAGCCATTATATTACCTTTATAATGGAATTTAGGATAAATGTATAAACAATGTATACACAAATTTTGCATATTGCAAGTTTGAACTAACTCCATATTATAATATACTGAATGCATGTAGGTCATAAATATAACACTGATCCAAACACTGTAGACACATATTTCCATAGCATGAACTTACTCCCATTGACATAGCTGGGAAGCACAGGGATTTGCAATTATGAGAAAAAATGAAAATTCTAGTGCACTTACTGGTAGTACTTGAACTAATAAATAATGACATTGCCGATATTATTCCTTTATGATGTCACCCGAAAATCTACAGTCTGGACATATCCATTCCTCCTCCTGAAGTTCATGTTCATCTCCGAGCAAACCAATGCACTCATAATGATGCCATGTATCACACATGTCACAACAAACACTATGAACTACACAGTCCTTCTGACATTTTCCACATGGCCACTTAGTTGTCTTTGATCGTTTCCCTTTTCCCTTTCCTGTCTTTTTCTTTACTGCTTTTCTTTTTACTAATTTATTCAGGCTTCCTTGCTTTTCAGCGGTGGAAGAATAATCTGATCTGTCTTTCCTCAACTGACTTTGCTTAGAACTAGAGCTTACTTGTGCTTCGGAAGAAGATTTTACTTTACTGTCTCTTCTCATTTGAATTTACTTCCTGTGTGCTTCTTTCCTAGCCTTAACTTTTAGCTTGAATTCTTGTCTAAACTGTGCAGATGACATTAACAAATACTTACTCACTACCTCCTCTTTTAACTTCTGAACATGTAGAGAGAAATATGCATCATCTTCAGTGTTAAAGATCTGTGACCACTGTTGGTTCAGTGTCTTATTTAGCAGAAACCTTAATGTTACAAAGTCATAAAAGCTTTTGCCATATAAATTTACATTTTCCACAGTTTCAAGTTTTCTGATGACCTTGTCTAACTCTTGGAA
The DNA here is from genome assembly GCA_030141615.1 of Unio pictorum. Lineage (NCBI taxonomy): Eukaryota > Metazoa > Mollusca > Bivalvia > Unionida > Unionidae > Unio > Unio pictorum. Next base: position 6,608,884 of record JARLTB010000187.1, on the reverse strand, counting down.
GAAATGAAAGGCTTTATCACTTACACAGCACAGACTACTCCTTACATTTTGCTTTCTCTGTATCTCAGTCATGGAAACCTTATCTTCTGATGTTTCCATTAGGTCACTTTCATATTGGATGAGTGTATATAACATTATTGCTTGGTAATACATTTTGTTCACATAATCTCTGGAATTATTGCTGTACAAGTTTTTTCTTACAGCACTTCTTTGTCTGTGTCTAAGTGTTGCAACACACCAACCGGCTATATATCTCAATTTTACTCTTCCACTGCTTGTATCTTCAAAGACAGTTCTATTGCGTTTGCTTTTAATGGGTCAGAGATATCAGCCACAAGTTTTGCTCTCAGCTTCATTAATATTCCAAATGCAACTATATAATGGTTAGGTTTGAGATCTGTGCACACAAAAAGCTGCCTTACATAATTTCTGTACTCTTCTGTACTGATAAACCTTGTGACTGTAGCATAAAATGAAGTCAATGTTTTGTTCCTGATGTTTACTTCTGAGAATGTACCCTTTGAGTCAGTTTCATAAACATGCATACATTTTTTCTCAATGATCAGTCATTTTATATATGGTAACAGTGTGAATCTCAATAGTTTATAAGTTCTGACAAAAGGGATATGACCCTTGCGTACAGACACTGACCTATGTGGACAAGTCATCTGCATGATTTTATTTGTCTCTAAATGGCCATTAATTCTATAAATGGTTATATGATGTGGATTTCATTGTTATAATGAGGTTTGCATAATAAGCATTATATATAACACCTCTTATGCAAATCTGTACTAACCCATTTTGATCATATCTGTAACCAACTATACATAAATCATAATATGTGTGAATGTTTATGCATATATATTACTTTGCATCCATCCCATCTCTCTGTCTCTCTCACACTCACACACATGTACAAATTCTCTTTTGAACTGAGTCCAAGTTGTTGTGGATAACATAGTGTGAAAATCAGAAAGTAAAAATATGGTATGAAATGAAGATGAAATTACTGATTGAAACATATGTTGTCTGTTTCAAGTATCCTTAAACAGGAGTGTGTATATAATTTTTGTAATAGTTTATTGTTAAAAATGAGTTCAAAGAAAAATGATATTGTCACTGGTGATAAACTGATAATATCATTCCTAAGGATGGTATCTCAAATAAAAACTGAGTGATCATTGCTATTCATTGATGCAAAATGTTACAAATTTAGGAATTTCAGGACTACATGTATTACTGTCTGAGAACTTAGTGTGTGTGTGTGTGTGTGTGTGTGTGTGTGTGTGTGTGTGTGTGTGTTGAAGTTTTTACACATATACATCCAAATATTGGTGAAAATGATAAAAAGAACAGGGGAAAAAAATTCAAAGAGAAGGAAGATTTTTTAAATTGTGTTTTATCTTTTCCTCTTTTATCACATGAGGTCTGTTATTAAAATACAATGTTCAAATTTAGAACTTAGTGTGTGTGTGTGTGTGTGTTGAAGTTTTTACACATATACATCCAAATATTGGTGAAAATGATAAAAAGAACAGGGAAAAAAATTTCAAAGAGAAGGAAGATTTTTTAAATTGTGTTTTATCTTTTCCTCTTTTATCACATGAGGTCTGTTATTAAAATACAATGTTCAAATTACCTTCTGTTCGTCTGTGTACTTGTGACAAAACATAATGATGTGGAATCAGGCTTTGAATCTTCTCATAACTGATAAAGAGTTCTCCTCTGTCATGGTACACATCATTTGGCACAGGCTTCAGTTGAAAGAAATCACCAGAAACAATGATCTGAATGCCACCAAATGGGAAATTGCTTTCCTTTACTGTTCTGAGCACCTTCTCTATTTGCAGAAATGATTTCAGAGATAGAATGGAAATTTCATCAATAAAAAGAGTGTCAACATTCATAATCCTTCTTTTAATATCTATCATATCATCATTATTTTTATTTTTATCTATCAAAATATCATCGGGGAAACGACCGCCCTGAATGCCCAAAAACTTGTGTATTGTCATTCAGTGCAACTGAGAAGCAGCTATACCTGTACTGGCTGTTAAGTAAACTGTTTTCCCTATTTCTTTCAGTCTTTTGCTTAAATTGTTAACTAGGATGCTTTTACCAGTACTAGCCTGCCCTGATATCATGATATTGTGACCTGACATTGCGGCGTGTACGATATCCTCCATCATGCAAACACGTGCCAGCATCAGCAACACTTCGATCCCAGTGAAAACACCCGCCATATGTCAATGTATTTCAGCCAATCAAAAAATTACGATTAAAAATCTAAGCCAACATGCGTAATTTTCGGTTGGCCAATGAGAGTGCAGTATTCCATTCAGCGCGTTGTTCTTGAATATTAAGCGGGCGCGATCAGGTACGTGTCCAGCGGTACCGTGGGAAAATGATTTGGCATTCCTTAAAGGTATGATATTTAGTCAAACTGCTGACAGGGATACATAGTCAAATGTCTGAGCTAAATATCGGTACCCAATTTGTTACTCTAGGCGACATGTGGCTTGAAATAACAGCGTTTATTTTTAAATGGGTCGTGCGAGAAAGGAGAGAAGTGTCCTCCCTTGTAGTTATTATATAGTATATGTAGGACCGGTCGATTGTAAGCAACGATACGAGCCCCTGTGGCTGGAATACCTATAGGAAATGTGAAATTTCTCAAACAGATTAACCACACTTCATTTGGTACCAAATAATTACAACCTTAGAAATCTGTAAAAATACATGTTGTAAATATAGTTAATTAATACTATACTGAAGCCCCACACTGCAATATGTGTTTCAGCATTTATGGATATTTTTGTTGCATTCTGCAAACAAATGCTGAAAAGATTCACATAATTTATATTAGAAATGATTATGACTAAATTGAAAATATAAGAGGAAAGGAATGGTATTCTTGAGATGAATTTTCATTTTTCAGAAATGGAGAGGATCTCTTTTATTTACTATTATTGACATAAATTAATGACAACAATCATATAATCATATACCATTTTCAGGAGTATATAGATTTGCAAACAGTTGTGATCTTTATTGTTTAATAAATTTAAAACTAAAGATGGTCTTCGCATTTTGATAATTCTTACCATGAAACGATGTGTGATTCCGTCATATTTTATTCTTATTTCGTCTGCTTCTTTTGGACAATCGAGCAATTTAAATTTCCCGGACTAACTTATAAATAGACGCGTACGTAATTTTCGGTTGGCCAATGAGAGTGCAGTATTCCATTCAGCGCGTTGTTCTTGAATATTAAGCGGGCGCGATCAGGTACGTGTCCAGCGGTACCGTGGGAAAATGATTTGGCATTCCTTAAAGGTATGATATTTAGTCAAACTGCTGACAGGGATACATAGTCAAATGTCTGAGCTAAATATCGGTACCCAATTTGTTACTCTAGGCGACATGTGGCTTGAAATAACAGCGTTTATTTTTAAATGGGTCGTGCGAGAAAGGAGAGAAGTGTCCTCCCTTGTAGTTATTATATAGTATATGTAGGACCGGTCGATTGTAAGCAACGATACGAGCCCCTGTGATCGTAGCTATAAAAAAAAACAAAAAAAAACTAGTAGCTATTTTGGAGGAATACAGTTAACAACTTGAAAAAGAATTGTTTTATTACTTACCAGTTTGATTAAGCATGTCCTGCCATCTTCCAAGAATTTACTGTAGTGGAATATTGGCTAATCCTTGCCGGAATGGAATCAATGTACGCAATATAAAAAAAATTAAAAAAACGCGCCAAGACACAGCACAAACTGAAGCCCCGGGCTAAAAATACCGCACTCTGTTCAGGCATCGCCAGTTTAAAATTATTATAAAATTATTTTTTTTAAACCAGTAATTATTTTTAAAAGTCACATTTATCTGTATAAAATGTACAGTTACACTGCAAAGTAGCGATGTTCTGATTGGATGACAGTCTTAGATCACACGCCTTCTGATTGGCTAATAGTTTGCACACTTGTCAAGCCTCTAAAGCGCCAAACGGAAAGCCGCAAATTGTGTGACCTTTACACACGAGTGTAACTCTATGTCAAGCATTACCGACTTCGTGAGGACTTTTACAAAAACACGTGGTTCATCTAATATGATCATTCTCAACCGTTTTCCGATATATCATTTCGAGGACTAGTGTGTAAGTCCTCGAAATGTAGTACAGTCCTCGAGATGTTGGTGTGCAACCCAACTCAAGTCCTCGCAAGTATAGCAAAACACACACACAAGTCGTCGTGCTAACATACTATTTTATTGTGAAAGAGATACATTTGTTTGGCTTCGTAACAACATGCCCGTAACTGTAGAATGGATCAATATGGCTGACGCTTTATTTAGGTCAGATAAATACGTTTGTACATTAACTCTAGAATATGTTTGTGCGATAAAGGTAGAATCATGTACCTTTACAAGTTTGTATCAGCACCCCAAACATAGACACGGGGATTACAGGACGATGTTTCGACATAGCGGACTGGAATTGTCTTCATAATCTATTTCAGTCCGTTAAATAACGTGCAAGAGCATATGAGAGTGAAAAATATTGTTACCATTAGATTCGAGTAATTAAAGTAGGTCAACATTTTTCATGCTTGCTGAAATAAATGTTTGGATTATGATGGAAAACCTTTCATAACAATGCAGTAGCCTTAAATCTGGACATTAAGTTGATCTCGAAAGAGCCTAAATTGCTAATAATGTATACCGTCGACTTGGTGTTATCTTGCAGATTTAAGGACACCATGTCCAATCATACTGATAGGACGGGCTATAGTACATTCATTATCTTGGGAAATATATAGGATTAATTTGCAATGAAATTTAATTTAACTTACAATGACTACAATGACAATTGTAATCCAATGCTTAAGAACACGGTATCGATCATGTAGGTCTTATCAACTTTATATACATCGTGGGTTCGATCCCTGGCCGAGTCATACCAAAGACATATAAACTGGTATTAACAGCTGTCTCGCTATGCGATCAGCATTGAAAGGTTAATGTTAGGACTGGTAGGCTTGATGTCAAGATAATGTAACGGGGTGGTGTCTCGATAATATCTTAGGTAATTTGTTTTTATTTCTTTGATCTGGGTATTTGAAAAAAGATGAGAGATCGATCGGTATTAGTAGAAGTATGGAGAGATAAATGGATGAAAAGATGGACAGAGAAAGAGAGACTGAGGGAACATACAACAGAACACACTATCGGTTGCCTGATATTATAATAGAAGGAAGTAGAAAGGATGCTTGATGGAGACAGAGATGAAATAATAACAGAAATATACAAGGCGTTTCTCGATTTAATTCTTCAACCTTATTAATTATTTCTCTAGTCCTACGTTAGCTGTGCGTTGGGTATCTGGAATGTGGGTTACGTCATGATCTGTTACGGAGTGGTTGACGCCGCCTGCTCGTTTATTTTTGGTCGTCTGGTGCAGTACGTGGGACATATTCCATTCTTCATACTAGGTATGTAGCACAAACTTAGCAGTGCAATTTAAACCAGATAGTTTAAAAACATCCGTCTTTATTTTTGACTATATGCATATTTCTTTATATTTCTTTCCTTTTTTCTTTCCTTTTTCTTCACTATGTATAATTGAATTCATATTTTACTGGATGTAAGCAGTCAAAAGACCTGAAAATTGATTGCACGTTGCATGAACGGTCGTAGCATGATGACACGTGAAAATACATGTTGTTTAATTCTTATGGTTACATATAGTTATAATAACGAATCTAAAATAAAAGACCAATATTGTGAACATTATGTTCAAATACTGTCACATTCCATGAGCACGTAAGTTGTTCGCATTTGATGTTATGAAAGAATAATATCCGGGTTTTGCTTGACACGTTGTGTTTTGAAGAGCATTCTAAAAGCTTGTTGTAAATATCAGTAAAACATTTGAGCTTGTTACATATTATAAATTCATCTTTCTTTTAATAAAACAGTATTAATTTATGAGTTATTCTTATATAAGACATGTGTGTGATGATGGTTACACAATTGCATTGCAGTTAAAAATCTGATTGTGACGAATCAGTATGTATTTGTTAATGAGGCTAATAAAGTTGATTTATAATTAGGTCACCTACTCGAAAAATACTTACGCCATTGCCGTAAAATACTAGACAATAAAACTAATACATTCGATTGATCGCCACCAAATCAAATATTCCAAATGCATATTGTATTACTTCTAAAAGTGTTAGACATCAAATGTTGATTAATTTTATTTAATTCTGTAACACAAAGCGTTTCCTCGGTACTTTTTTTCCGAGAAGGATATCTTTCATACATTCTATTTCTATGATCGTTTAATTATGTTATTACGAATAACCTGGGGTGGGAGGTGTAAGGGGACGACGGAGAAATAAATATGAGGACGAGACAGCCTAAGTGTTTTCTATTGTAAGTTTTTCAAATAATTTGACCTGAAAAATACTTAATATTTTTCAGCTGCCGGGGGAGAGGACTCGGACATTCCATCCCATTCACCCCTTGATGTGTTGATTACCTTTCCCTCTCATGCCCAATGATACTAAAGTTCACTTCTAGATCCGCACCTAGTAACGGTAAAAATTGGTCAATAAGGACCTTCGTAAGGACAACAGATCAAAAATAGCAAAGAAATATTTGTAAAATTTTATAGTCTCACAAAGCCACAATGACCACTGTAATAATCGTTTCCTTTATAGCATTCATCGTTCACGGAGGATGTCAGATAACTATGTTGCTATGGAAAATAGACCCAGATGCTGTGTATATGTTCTACATCTTGGCGGCGCTATGGGGATTGGGGGATGCGGTCATTAAGACACAGATAAATGGTGAGGTTTTCAAACTATATTTCATGTACTTATTTTACAGCCCTACTCTTCTAGATCGTCATATTATTAATAATATTATTATTATTATTATTATTATTATTATTAAAAAAAAGATAACTTTTTAAAAAATGAATGTAATTAACTTATTGTAAAAGATATTATTAATATACTACTTCTTCTGTCCATCAGTTGTCTGTCTTGTGCCCATCAGTTGTTTCCCTTGCAGCATGTATTTTCTGAAGTCAGCACGTTGTCCAATCTCACTGCAGACTCACATGCAACTTAGAAAATGTCTAGTGAAAACAGAAACCATGATATTGTTTTGGGCAATACATGCATTACTTATTTTATTAATCCTGTATTATGTTTGGACTACTTGTCTTCGCTTTCAGCACTCTACGGCTTCCTGTTTACGAACAACACCGAAGCTGCATTCCCCAATTATCAGCTGTGGGAATCCATCGGATTTATCATCGCCTTCGGCTACAGCGGTTATCTGATTACGAGAGTTAAGCTATATCTGTGTCTTGCATTCCTGTGTGTAGGGATGTTCTTCTACGGCGTCCTTGAAGTCGCATTCAGAAGATCATCGAAAAATTCGGCGGACATAACTAAACCCTAATGCTCAGATTCGCAATTTGATGACCAATTGAAATTTGGTGTACCTGTGAAAGACACAAACAATTCACTCACTTGTTCATTTCAGTCTTCATGCAAATACGAGCCAATACCTTGTTTTTAAAATTAATAAATTTTAAAGTGATTTTCGCATTTGTGAAAATTTCGGTTCATAATACTTTATATAGATATGGCAATCGCAAAATTACAAACGCAATTCATAGTTGTGTATTTTAAACAAGTTCTAAATGTTAGCCATCTGGAATAATAAGTGTGGAGATTGTTCGTTATTTAAATTTCCAATCATTCAAATTTCCAATCATTTAAGTTTCCAATCATTTAACTTTCCAATCATTCAAATTTCCAAATTCGAATACGCAACCAAATTGGAATTATACTTCTGTTTCGTCGTATTGTCATTCAGTATATTTATCTGCAGTGCGGGTATTTCGAGTTCGTAAATGGCGGTTGATAGGTCTAGGAGCACAAAAGCACTACGGGTTTAAAACTACGTGTTTTATTTTGGTGAAACAGTAGACGTAAGAGTACCTTGACAAAACATTTCGTATTTAACTCTTTCTTTATAGAAAACAATGAGAAGGACTGGCCATTCGATCGCTGGCAATTTGTTACTTTGAAGTTGGAAATACCAACAAAATATTTCAGAAATTAAGTAAAATGATATTTTGTTGCTCGACTTAGTTTTATTTCGTTTTGCAGCCATGTTTTCTTTGGTCATTATGGAAAATTTGAAGATAGTAATGCCAATATCCAATGAAATTACTGTTCTATGAAACAATTTAATTTTAAAAAAAAAACGTCGTAATTGGATTTCAAAAACCGATGTTATTCAGGCAAATGCAATTCAAGTTAGACATTCTCCTTTTATGACCACAGATGTCGATAAATTTGCATTCCGATGAGGACCGAATAATGTTCTTTACGCGTTGTTAAACTTTTTTAAAAACAAGGAATGACATATGTCGCGTAATAATAGTTATTACGTTATGTTCAATACCTTCAAGAACTCGACGTGGTACAGAAACATTAGATTTTATTCAGTAGACTCGGTGAGACATCGCTCTCTGTAATAGTGGATTTTATTTTATCAAAATTTAAATGTTCTAGCGCTAACTTATTTCATTGTTTAGTGATTTTAGATTCTGATCGTATATCTATGTAAAAAAAAAGAAGACGCAATATCGATTGTATGAAGTGACATGCTACAAATCAAGAGATCAAAATGGCAAAATTCTACTTTTCTTGTGATTAATCTGGAAATCAATGTTTATAGTTTATCAAGAAAGATGTTCTTGTTTCTTATTAATATGCGTCTTTTATCACGTTTTCACTATCGTTATACTTCTTTTCACATATAGGTAAATAATATAATTTGTTAAACCATCAGTATATAAACATCATTCTAAATGCTATATTGTGGTATATATACCAGTATATGTTTAAATATTCTATATATTTTATGCTTTTTATGGTAATAAAGTGTCTTATTATTTTGTCCTATAAGGGTCATACATCTTTAGGAATATCTTAAGAAAGAACAAAAATGATAACACGATGATCCATTTGCACTATGTTGATAACCGCACTCTGAGAACATTTAACCCCGGAAACTAATATCGAAACTAAACCTACTAAATAACATGCCTTTAGCACAAACAAACACTCCGTGGTACTCTGACCAGCTTCTAGTCATCTACTATCCAATGCCTGGTCATCTACTAACCAACTAACTTACTAAATTGTATGGGTAAGTATACAAACTGCTTAAGTGACAATCACCCAGTAATCTACTGACCTGCACCTATCACATTCTGGTCAATACCCAGTCCCCAGCTAATTAACACCCATCTATCTACTAACCAACTCTCCATTTACTAATTAATACACCGTTGAAGTTGTCAACACTTACTATTACTAACCAACACAGCATTGGACTTAGCAACATGCTGCTTAAGTGACAATCACACAGTAATCTACTAACAAACACCTATCACATTCTGATCAACACCCAGGCATCTACTAGCCAATTGTCCATTTACTAATCAGCACACCGCTGCAGTGGTCAACACCCATTCTAACTTAACAAACCAGCGTTGCGACTTATCAACAATGCGTCATCTATTGAATAGCACCCAGGAATCTACTGACCAATAGCCAGTCAAATACCAACCACATCCACACTTCACAACTAATACGCCACTGCAGTTATCAATAACAATATTAAAGAAGGAACGAAAAGGATGTGAATACATACATACACAAAATAAACTGTTATAATTATTTATTTAATTTTTTATCTGTTAGTTTTAAAATATTTTTTTTTATTTCATTACATGTTATTGTAATGTACTATTGTTCACTGAACTTTTTTTCAGAATTAAGTTCATTTCTGTTTGACATGATTGATTTTTGACAATTTATTCCATTGATATAAATACTTAATAATAGAAACATGGTTTGTAGTTACTGATCTTACAATCAATGACAGGTTTGTTAAACAATTTTTTCTTTTTCTTTTTATGCTTTCTCAGAGTAAGAATTATTAAGTTGTCAAATTCATACCTGAACTACGTGACGTGAAGCACGTGTCAATTCGTAAACAAAATTTATATTTTTTTCCAGAAGATTGACATCTATTTGAGAATCTGTTTTGCGTTTAAGTTAGTCTTATAACTGATATTATGATAAGAACTCTATCAGTCGTGTCTTAACTCTTGAAAAGTTACGTTGTTTTAAGTTTGGAGCTGAATTGCCTATTTTTTCAAATTTTCGAATTTCAAGTGATTGTGTCCCGGGAAATACTTAAGTGATATGATAGTTCTTGGACAAAGGTATTTACCTGAATTTATACATAATTTCAAAAGTGGATTAATATGTTTTGTGATACCTTTGACACATCAGTACAACGCTGACTAATGCATACGTCATAATCTTCAATCTTTGATTTTCATCGGCATTTGAAATGTGATTCAATTAGAACTTTTAATTGTGTTTTAATTCTTTGATTACAACTTTTATTATTTATTTACTTTGTGGTCTACGGAAATAAATTATTTGTTAAATTTTACAAAGCTTGTTGTCTTCACTCTTTCTTGTTGATTATTTTAATAGCATAGAGTCGTAAGAATACACACAAACACATTCATATACTACTATCACACTTAGGGTATGAAAGGAATTAAACTACAAATATATATATATATATACGGTTAACTGCACACCCTCGGGCTCGTCACGAGACTGTGCAGTTAACCGGAGTGTGCAGTTAACCGAAGTACGGTTCAGTACAGCTTTAAATCAACACGGCACGAATATATGTGAAGAATAAATATAAACAATGTTTAGAATCCACTCTTTCAACTTTTACTTAAATGTTAAGCTTATTTTTCTTCCTCCGAACACAACTTCACTGATTCAACCAATGGATCAAGGAATTATAGCGAATTTCAAGAAATTCTATAGATCGCTAGTTATTCGAGAACTGCTGTCAGACATTGATGGGTCATCTCCCGCAGAAAAAGTGTTCAGCTCCAATGTCGTCTGCATCCTGTATTTTTTTTTTGCCGTGTTGTCGTTTAAATTGAATTCCGCTGCGCGTTTTCCATCTTTCCAACGATCCAGTTGTTGGTTTGAAATCATTCAAACCCGAACGGCTTGTAGCAATGTTTCCCATGCTGTACATGTACTATGATTTTTCCAACGCCATTGTTCTCTAGTGGGCGCGGACATACATGTATATACCACCTAAGGCGTCCTTTACATGTCATTCATTTACAAAGTCGCATTTACCGGCTTATTTGTCGGCTTATTTGAAGCGCTACATCAATGGACTAGCAATAACTGATCATGACTATACATTGTGCAGTTAACCGGAGTAAAATTGTAATGAATAATGTGCCACGGGCAGAAAATTATCGTGCTAGTATTCGGAGTGTGCATTTAAGCGAAGTGCAGTTATCCGAAAGTTTGTTCCCATTGAAAAGCATTGCATTGTACACCAGTTCATCCATATAATAATGTGTACACCAGTCTATCCCACTGATTACAAAGTAAACATATTGGGACAGCCCTATCCCCTCATTACGATCGTTACAGCACTTTTGCTCTTTGAAATTGTCTTTCTGAGATTTTATAATAAGACATCTATTTATTTATGAAAAGTTTACCATGGACCCGCTACATGGCATTCAGTATCCCAAACACTTTGACAAACCTGATGCTCTGAAAAAATACAGTATCTACAATTAACCATCCTATAATTTATTCTTCCGCTTATTAACAACAGTGACGAAACAGCTTCATTATATGGACACAATCGTTCTTGTTGTTAACATGTACTGGACTATCTTTTGTTATTTGTGTATAGTCATCAAGTTTATATATATTTAAAGGAACAGCCTTCTCGGTATTTCACAATGTACACGTATTAATGACGAAAGCGTACATCAGAAAAACAACAAAACGATATAAAACACCAAACCCATTGTCTGACGAATGTACATTAGCGAGAACCATCAATCATCCTTACCTTATATCAAAGGTTTGATCTATCATTAATCGACAATCTGCCAGACAAATTGATCTATAATTCACTTATATCATTCTATCCTTTATGTGCGGTGGAACATGAAATATTACTGTGGCATATTAGTAATGTATTAGTAATGTATTAGTAATGTATGAAACAAGTAAACATTACAAAAATATGCAAATATATCAGATTCCATAACACAGTACAAAAGTTGCATACATATATATTTTCTAACATAGTTCAAACAAAATAAATATCGATAACGTGGTTTATTATCTGTCGATTTTTAAGTTTGAGTACCTAACACAAGTTGCTGTTCAACGATATCTTTATTTTGATTCCTATTTTTATCATGACCAGATTTAAAAGATATGGAGAGTTATTGCCCATTGTGAAATATTCATCTTTTAGGAGCTTGAACCTGTTTTATATAACGTATCAATTCCTACTCAAGATTAATTGTCTACTGAATATACGATGCTCTAAAGATCTTTCTGTATACAATCATTTTCTTGCCTTCTGGAGATTTTCTTCGAACTTCCCTAACAACGCAAGAAACAGAACATTTTTAATTCGAACTGTTCAGAGTAGATTATAGAGATTAATACGGAGGACTTATTTATTGCTGTAATCATCTCGAATCATACGAAATGTTTGGTGGACACTGTTATAAAGTGCAAGAAAAAATGTTTGCTCACTGTTTTTACATGTATTATCACCACTCACCCACCCAGCATATACTTTTTCTGTGCTGATTATATCCCACCAAAATGAAAAATAATTTGGCGAGATTATATTAAAGCATTTACATAACAAAATACAAATATTTTATTTTTTGAGATCCAAAATCGATTTACATGTGCTACGAAATTTGAATGCGAAACATTTGTGTTATACAGCTGAAGCTATTTTAATTGATTTTGAATTATTTTCACGTCACCATTCTAAGTCTAGAACCTGAGTTTAAGTAACAGTACTGGTGCACTATATTCAAACGTCAATTCACTTCGCTTTTTCCTGAATGGCTTTCTTATTATATTTCAATGTCTAAATCAATGCACGGATGATATACGCGTCTTTAAAAATAAGCTCTAATGACTTGATTCATAATATGTGTTGGGAGTGTAAGGGATGTTTTCTTTCACGTCCGTTCATTTTTTACGCATATGCTTAATTCACAGAAAATCTTAGAAAATATCTTAATGACACTCCTTTTGCTAACTTATTTCTTATTCATATTATCCCATCACCTATTAGTCTGTTTCAACACTGAATTCCCTATTAAAAATTAAACAAACCAGTGGCGTAGCAAATGCCAAAGCAACGCCCGTAATTGGTGGTGTTTGGTGAGAGGCAATTGCCATCAAACAACTGACATTTATGCACTCGCGGTATGAGAATTTCTTAATACACCATTGCACAAACATTATAAGAAGGGGATGGTTTGAGAATCGGACTCTTGTCTAGTCTTCGCACGCAATACAACACAACAAACAAAGAAACTATCTAACACACGTATCCTTACAGATGTTGAGAAATCAGATAGTCTGAAAGCGTTGTCACCTGTAAGATCCGAAACTTTAATACAGGTTATCAGCTAATGGGATTTCGGATGATATTTGAGAAATGTAACTTGGCAAATTTCAATAAATCAATATAGACTATAGTTAAGAACACATTAAGAGTAGTCGCCCTTTCATTAAAATCAGTACGCTATGATGATAAGTTTTACAAAGTGTCTAAGGGAAGATGTCGTTCAGAAGGTATATCTAAATCATGATAGCTGCGATGATGAAGACGACAATGAAGATGATGATAGTGATTCAAGTTCAAGAAAAGCGATGGAGATGTTAATGATTATCAAATTTATGAGGTATCAGCGGTATTTCATATATCAATTTTTCTTTGCATTTTGCCATAGTTTATGGATTTACGTTTGTCATATTTGCAACTAACACAATCAAAAACAAAGGTTATTAAATTCCACAATCTACTCATTAGAGTTCTTACTGCATGCAGATCGTTTCCTTTGCAAGTTTTGCTACGTCCTGGTGAATACAATTCGACGATAGTGTCAATGTCTTCATTGTCATTGTTTAAAAGGCAGGTAACTTCAACAGGTTTTCCTTTCCAATACATTGATATGTCCAAAATCTACTAAATTTAAAAACAAAATAAAAAAATTATTATACATTCATAATGTTAAAAGGTCACATTAGCTAGACTTTTTATATATGATTATATTTATGATATTTTTGCATATTTTTCATGTTGACATACATACATACATACATACATACATACATACATACATACATACATACATACATACATACATACATACAGGGTCTACGGGACCTCCATATTAAAAAGTTCCGCGGCTCTTTGGGATCTATCGGATTTTAACATGAGTCGATCTGTCTAGGGTCTAGAACAATTTAACATAGTGACAATGGATTGGGTCTTTCTATGGTCTATATAAACTGAACAGGGGTAACATCACTGTACTGGACACGGAGGAAACAATGGCAACAATGTTGCTATTGGCTGACCAAAATATGGCGGAATGATGTGGCAAGAAATTGACCTCAATACACGTAATTTAGGGACAACTAGAAACACAGACCAGACTTAGAGACGCGGTTAGAGACGGTAGACATACAGAGACATATACATATTACACAAACAGATTTATGAACAAAAACTATCACACAAAAACACAAAACAGATTTATGAATATGAATCTATCACACGGAAACGTGAAAGAAAACATCCTTCTTAGCAGCAGAGAGAGTGGATCAGATGTCTCTAATTGGGTTGGATTTTAAGCAAAACATTTTAAGTCTCCTTTTGCCAAATGGAGCCGTAACGATTTTATAGCCCTATTTGTCAAATTAGGGGTTTCTCAAAACCAAAAAAGGGGTATGAGATCACTTCATATTTCTTTTTTTAGAGACCTTATTTTATGAATTGGAAGCTTCCATGATGGCCTTTTTGTACAGTAATAACGGGAATAACAGGATTGATGGGATACTTATATCATGAAATCAATGTGTCTACGCTGATCTATTGACGACGAGACTAGTTTAGTTGTAACGGCGTCGATTCGATTCTCAAAGACGCCATTGTCGTTGTCACTTACCCTCTCTGCTGCTATGGGTTTAACCAAATATTTTATCAAGTCCGACAGGATATCGCGTCCGAGGGTCTGATAAAGTTATTGTTACAAATCCGTGTGGGACTGACTGAGCGTGACTAAAGAAATTTCTAAATCGATTATGATCCATATCACCGCCGCACCAAGTTTGCCAAATATTTCGTAGCGTATGTGTATCAGCTCCGTTAAACACATACAATAAATTGCAGTTATCTCTGATCACTTTTGGTATTTGAGTGTAACGTTGAGTGACATATATCACATCAGTATTTTTATGCCTGCCTCTGGAAAATATCCTGGCAGGATTCTTTTGATTGTCTAACATCACATCATCGTATACGACTAAATTGTTAATACTTCCATCGATATCATCAATGCTCAGTGCGTCCTCGATATCGGTTATAAATCTAATAACACCACCCTCGTTGACAATCTCTACAGCTCTTTCGTAATCATCGTCGTTGTTAATAATTCCATCGGTCTGTGCTTCCTCGATCTCGGTTATAAGCTTGCTGGCCGTCTCTATTGCTCTTTCGTTGTAATCCTTTAACACTTCGTAACATCTCTGATCGTCTACACTCGGGGCTACTAAATACAACTTCTTCCATTTCATCCATCTCGTTATCAAATTAAGTAACAATTGTGTCTTGCCACTTCCAGATGGTCCGATTATAATCATTCTAATTGAATTCGGCAACATCGCATGGTGTTTAATAGGTTCCCGTCGTCGGGTAGCTGAATAATCAATTGCATTCATGTTATTATATATAAATTATGGATCTATATTGTGTGAAGTGTAAAAAACGTACTGGCACAGATGACTTGACGACGATTACAACTAAAAATAACCGATCAGCACTTTCCGGTAAGTGTGTACAATGTAGTACAACGAAATTTAGATTTATTGCTAAGGATTTTAAAATAAAAACGAGGAGGTGATATTGAAGTCAAGCTAACTAAACTCCCGGGGACACCGTTGGCAAAGTATCCAGGAGAAAAACATCTTCCAGGATATAGTTATTGTGGACCCGGGACTAGACTCGATATTAGACTCGACGATCAAAACCAACCTCGACGTGGTGAAGAACCGATAAACGCCATTTATAAAGCGTGTCATGCTCATGATGTCGCTTATAAAAGCAGCAATCTGCAACACAGTCATATCGCAGATGTGAAATTGATTCACGCGTTGAATTCTATCACTGACAAATCATTCAAAGAACAATTAGCTTCATGGTTAGTAAAATCGGCAATGAAAGGTAAATTGGTGTTAGGCACCAGTAATTAATAACAACATGGAATCTATTTATTATTCTCCCAAAGGATACTGCAGGGGCAAAGCAGCAATCGGTAAACTCGCTAGCGCCGCGAAGGTGAACTATACAACAGCGGCTAATTGGTTATCCAAACAGGCTATATGGCAAATTTATCTACCGCCGCCTAAACAAATTAACTACTCGCACTTTGATGTGACCGTTCCTAATGAAGTTCATCAAGCTGATATATTATTTCTGCCGCATGATGGTGGTTACAAATACGCGTTAACTGTAGTTGATGTTGCGAGGCGATACAAACAAGCAGAGACGATAAAAACAAAATCATCAACTGAAGTGGCTTCTACGTTTGAAAGGATTTATCGAAGGGGTCCTCTGCATTGGCCAAATCTATTACAAGTTGATCCTGGCAAGGAATTTCAGGGTGCAGTGTTATCAACAATGAAGCATCATAATGACACCATCAGACGAGGACATACTGCACTACATCGCGATCAGGCAATTGTTGAACGATTTAATCGGACACTAGCTGAGCGGTTATTTGGATATCAATACGCGAAGGAGTTTATTCAGGATAAACGATCCCGTGAATGAGTCAAGAGATTACCAGCTGTGATTACCGCGCTGAATAATGAGATTACTAGAACAATCAACATGAAACCTAACAACGCGATTAAAAGGAAGTATATACCAGTAAAACTGCAAAAAAGATTTTTCAAAACAACCAATACTCGGTAATATCACTGTTAGGTATTTATACGAACCAGGAGAGCTTGAAGGTGGTAAGAAAAGGGCTACTGATCCTATTTGGAGTGTCACCGCGCATACAATATCTAGTATAACACGATCTACGGGTAGACCAGCAATCTATAGATTAGATTCAACTGCTCCTCAGCGTGGGTTTACTCGTGAACTACTGCAAGTGATACCCGAGGACACTCAATTACCACCGCGTGGTCTTAACTAGCACCTCTGCGTCTATTACATTCAAGACAAGTCAGTATCACATTATCCCTGACATGACCAATACTGCTATCTTTTCTGTCTACCGTAAATTGTCGAGAATCCTTATCCGACCAAGACCAACTCATTATACAATTGCAACTCGCGCAGTGATTATTCTGTTGCTGCTTCAGCGTAATTATTAATTCAGCATCAATATCAAATTCTCTATTATTATTTTGTCCTGTTGTTTATAACCAGAAAGTTTTTTCCTGATTATGTCCTTGACGTTGTCAACGGTGACAATATCACTTATTGTAGTGTCCTTATCATCTAAAACAACTCTTCGAAGCTGATTTATTCTTCGTACTCTGGACACTGCGAGATAAACTAAATTTGACCACTCGATGTGATTATCCACCATCCAAACAATTGTATCTGATATAGTCAATCCCTGTGAAGAATGTATCGTCGCTGCGTAACCTAGCGTCCATGGGGATTTATCAGCGCGCAATGCATCTTCGACGACATTGATATCAACCAGCACAATATCATTTAACACTAAATTCTGCTTTTCACGCTGTCCTGGAATATCAACTTCAATATTCTGTTTTCGTGTATCCGAAGGCCTATAACACAACGGTACTGGAAGTGTTGCAAATTTTTCTTTATGCAATTCAAATAACTTCATCTGAAGTGTGTCTCTGACTATCTTTCTACTTGCTACTATCAACTCGTTTGGTCTCCACGCTTCCCAGAAATCTTTTAATGGTGTTTTCGAAATTATTTCACGCGCTATCTCACATTGAATTCTATCAGGTTGTAATCTGATTAGTTTTTTAAACGCGCGTAATTGTTCATCAAGTGCTCTATGATCAGTACTAATTTCTTCGTAATAGTCTATAAAATTCTTTAGCCAATCATGTGGGGATAAACCGACAAATGGTGGTGGTTGACCATGATCGCCGCACATTATTACTTTTGTATTCGCTAGTAATAACCACTCGAGAAATCTTTGTAATACATCTAACGACACCGTGCATATCTCATCCCAAATAATGATTTCAGGAGTAAATTTCTCACCCATTCGTTCAGGAGTCCATTCATCGCCTTTCCATCGAAAGAAACTGTGATAAGTACAAGCATTTACCCCTCGCTCTTTCATTTCTCTTGCAAGTCTGTGTGTCGGTGTTAGCACAGTCATGTTTGATTTCCCACGAAATAACTCAATCGCACGAGTCGTCTTTCCTGACCCGCCACATCCGTTTAAATAAACTGTTTTATATCTACATATTGGATCAGATATCTGCGGTGCATTAGATAGTTCTGATATCTGATTATTTTTCAAGTAATTGTTTTCAATCGTAACATCTGCTGATTTGGAATAATCACACGGTATTTCTTTTTTAATTCTCCATGATCCCCAGTTCTAGTCGGAATAAATAAATTCAGCCACTACTTCGCTGTGTTTCGCGTGTATATAAAACGAATCAGTGGCTACTCTAACCGCGGTGTCAGGAAATCTATTTATCATCGATAATAAATGTATAGAAGCATAAGCCAGCATAGATGCTCTCAAATGTGTATACTGAAGATTTTTGCCATCGTTGTAAGTAACAATTGTACCAAATTTTGTTCCATCGGACAATAAAGCATCTTTACGATCGACATATATACCCTTAAATGTTACATCAGTGATTATAAAATCGTATTCGACGTTATCTATAATCAGTCGTGAAGAATATCTGTTATTGTCGTATTTTCCACCCTGAGTAAATTTACCGATTATTCGTCTACCGAGATCTTTTGCGTCTTTATTCCTAACTTCAAATAGCTGTTTGGACCATTTCACGATATTTTCTTTGTCACGATAAGGAAACTGTTTTCGTTGTTCGTTGATTATACTATCTAGATTGGGTTGTGGTAACCAAACCTCAGTCTGAGCTCGATATGGTATAATAGTTTCACTGACAATCAGCGATATCAGCATTTTAGAATCAATCATATACCGTAATAGAACTATTGGCATCCAGTGTTTTTCAGATATATGTCTACCAATCCAAACATAACAGCACGGATGAAGTCCTGCAGCCAATTCAAATGATACCACACGAGTGAATCCGGTTAAATCAAAATCAGGCAGTGGCCCATTAATCGCAACACGGACCATCTCGTGTGTGGGATGTCCAAATCGCTTGAAGTATTCAGCGCATTCTCCGTACCTGAGAAAACTCGCCGGATAACACGCGACTATATCAACTGAAATAATACTTTCATGGTCGTATTTATATTCCATAATCCACCGTGGTTAAATTTTATACAACTTGATTTGATATCTGATAGAAATTCAGCTCTCGTTGGTTTCCACGAGTTTTTCTTTCTCGCAAAATGAGCTGCAACCTACGGAATTGTAAAACAGTTTGTTAGTAATTGTTCGTCGTCGAAACTCTTCGAGAAACTACTAGCTAGTTTTTTCATCTTGACATGGAGGGCTTCAGTGCGGTATAATTCTCCATTGGGTCTTACAAATTGATCAAAGTCACCTTCTTCGTCTTCAAAACTGTGAAGTAACCACACTGACACAGGATCGTTTTTACTCAACTGGTGAATAAAATCGAATAGTTTCTCTTCAGAGAATTCCGTGGGTATATACTTTATGGTTCTATCCCGCAGAAATATTGTTACTGCAGATGTCCATGTATGTTCATTATGATCAATAATTTTGATTGGAGCTCCTTGTGATTTATATTTCGGTTCGTATAATATCTCGTCGGTTATCGTCATTACTGATATTGGGAATCTTAATGATATTTCTAATTCGGCTATATCCTGGATAGTTGCACCTCGCTCCTTCACTGTTAATCCCCACTCGGTTATTCTCTTGGGTCTTAGATCAGTCAAATTTTTTCCACGCAACGCATTTGTGAAGTGTTCTATTATTCGTTCTGCTACACAATTCAGCGATGATAGTTTCATGGGTTTTAGTTTTTCAATACTCGGTTTATCATTTAACGGATACATCCCATAAACAACTGCTGTTACAGGATAAGATCTTTCGTAGTACGGTTTGTCAATTTCAGTTAGAATTCCTGGCTTGGAATCTCGACTCACAGTGACGGTTCTTTTATCCCTCAAGATGGGTTCAAATTTGTCCCGAATAATCCAAACTCCCGTGTCTGAGCGGATAATGAATTTCACTCTAAAAAATACCTTTTCCGCGTAAGATGTGAAATTATCACTGCTGCGTTTTTATCGTTCGTGGTAGCATCAACTTCACCATTGATTCGAAATGTCGACCAACAGTGAGACGCTTGAATTCATTAAAACAATCACGAATTTTACCCAACATAGTTCTATCACGAATTTTACTCTTTGGCTTATCAGAGACTCTATCGAGATTGAATTTAGCATTTTCCAGGGCGTAATTTTTGATAATCTCACGAACTCCTTCATGCTATAATTAAAAAAAGTAATTAAATAGAGAATTTATGTATAATGAATCATTGCAAATGGCTTATGATTGGATCAGTAACCCCGTGTAACAAATCATGCAGAAAGAAGTTCTGTGGATATCATATGCAAAGGTTTCGAAGTGGAAGCCTTGGGCCGATCCCTTGTATACGATGTGGGGTAGGGGTGTGTGTTAAATCCCAGTTGTGTCTCAGTTGTTGTGGTAAGAGATATAGAGAGTTGAAGCTTTATTATGACAAACGAACTAAGAACTCCATCAATGACTCTACCTCTGACAGCGTCCTTGACAGAGTCAAGGACAAAATCATAAGAACTCCTCAAGACTACATCGGAAGATTTCCAAATGTAATCATTAGACCAAACAATGAATTAGACAAATAGTATTAGTATATAAATGAACCAAGAATTCCGACTGCATACCTTGATCAATTATGAGGCAACCAGTGATGGTATTGTCAGACACCGCAGGCTGAAGAAACCAGTAGGGTGGGATAATGATATGGGGTATTTGGTATTTAACGCCGGAAGGAAAATACATCTTAACCACAGAATAATATTATGAATGTCACAATGGATTGATCAAAGATGGTTTTGTTATCGATCACATTGATTCCAATCCTAATAACAATTCTTTATCAAATCTACAAGCTGTTACACAAAGTGAAAATTTGAAACGAGGAAAGACTGGAAAATACTCGAAAAAAGCGAGACCAGTAAGATCTTTTAATACAACAAATAACGAAGAAATAGTATTTCAATAAATAGATAAGGCTGGTAAGTATTTTGATATTTGTCCACCTTCTGTTCAATCCGTCGCAGAGGGAATTCATCGATCTGGGATTTCAAAAAAGACCGGACAAAAAATTCAATTCGTTTATGCATAGACACCCATCTCTGGAAATATATTTTTCATATTAGAAGTATATAATTATCAGTAATATGAATTCTCAAAATATCAATGATGTTATAACCGAAATTTTAGTTTTGAAATCTCAGGGGATTTACATATCAGATAGGTTAGACTGCGATCAAATTATGTCCGACTTCCAGGATATTGAATACAGAGCTATGAATAACAAATATGTACTACCCAAACAATATTCACTGAAAAAACAAATTCAGAATTCAATTCGCGATTCCCTTCTATGCTGTGACGACGTCAGTAAGTTTGTCCCGTTATTTACTATCGTGGAAAAAATAAGAATGGAATTAGGGAATGAATATGAAATAAAAAGAGTAATTAATTCAAAAATCAGAACTATAAGATTGTTAATTGAACAAAATGAAAAACCCCTTTCGGATAATTGTTAGTAAAATACTTCTGTTAAAATTCTTACTACAAACATGTATAAATAATCCATGGACGGTATCATAAGTGTTTTACTACAAGGAAGTTGTAAAATTTCGTAGTAAAATAATTTTTTTATTACTGAAATAAAGTTTCATAGTAAATATTTTTTTAGTCGTTATTGACTAATTTTGGCTTTTTTTTGACTGATTTTGGCTATTTTCTTGACTGATTATAAGCGGTTTCAGTAGGGTAAAATGGTCGATTTTGCATAGGATTTCCCGTAGACTTTTCCACCTAAAATTATTTATTATTTGGAAAATTGTTTACAATTTCAATAATGGCAATTGAAGCATTAACGACTGGATTGGCTCGTGAAAGACTTGCTGCGATGAAAATGTATATACCAATCCGCGACTCTGTCAGGAATAAACTGCAAGCTAGACAGAGTTTACAAAAGGATTTTGCTGTGGGATCTAAAGAGTTGTTTAAACCAATAACCACAGCAACGAAGGGGGTAGAGCGTGCTATATGGGATGAACTTGAAAAAATAGCAACGGAAACTGAAAAATAGCAAGAAGATCCAAACAAACAAAAAAATCTTTGAAAACACTTCCTGGTGATATAATAACTACTGCAAGACGACAAGAACAACAAGAACGAGAACAATGAGAACGAGAATTTCTTGAATAAAAACTTGCTAGTAGGCCACCACTTACCACACCACCTGAACAACAAGGTGCTGTTGCAATAGAAGACTATCCACCTGAAAGGATATTTACGACTGATGCGTTAACTGAAATTAGAGGAATCGAA
This sequence comes from Unio pictorum, assembly GCA_030141615.1. Classification (NCBI taxonomy): domain Eukaryota; kingdom Metazoa; phylum Mollusca; class Bivalvia; order Unionida; family Unionidae; genus Unio; species Unio pictorum. The sequence goes on along the minus strand of JARLTB010000187.1, from coordinate 6,585,909 downwards.
TCAGACCCTGAATTAGTTAAATTTACTAAAGATAGTTTTTAAAAAATATAAGAAATAATTATTTAAAAGACTAGAAATCTAGAAAATTTATAAAAGACATAGACAAATGGGCGAATAAAGTGTTTTTAGCAAACCGCGGTAAAACTAGAATCACAAAAGAAATAAGTCCTGATTTTAATATTTTTCTAGCTGCAGTAAAGGGTGGCTTACTACCACCAGGGTATACAGCAGACCCAATCCCGGATGAAATACAAATAATGGCAGAAGCTGATTCTGAAAAAGGTGCAACTGGTATAAATAAAAGATCAGCCGGGAAGAGATATTCCAGTAACCAAAGAGGGATATCGGGTGGTGGTCTAATTCAATGTCCTGGTAATATTCTCAGCGATATATCACGATTAGAAGTTCTCATCGGAGGAAAACGAGCTGGAAATAACTCACCGGAAGTAATTAATGAAGCAGCTGATATCTGCAGGCGGTTATTTCAAGGTGGTATCATGGACATTGATATATATCGAGATTTCATTGATCAGTTAGTGGAAAATGCTACGGATGGTTACCATAGTGACTAAGTCATCGCATTAGATAAATATCATTTAACTAATATGATCATACACTAAAACCATGACACACCAGCCAGCGTCTATGTAGTTAATTCACGGTTTCCAGTTTATAACGCGTACTATGGTGATGGTCTCAGTGATACCATTGCAGGGTTATTTGCAAAAATGGCTCCAAAAGTAGCGCCACTAGCAAAACAATTATCAATGAAAGCCATTGATGTTATTCGTGATAAGGGTATTAGTGATGTTGGTGATATTGCCGGGAAAGCGTTTTCAGCCGCTCGGGATAAACTAACAGCGCTAGTTCGACGGCGAAGGAAACCACAATTGGGACCATTGCCATCTACAGCGGATATGCCTGCGAGTATTAGTAAAATTATAAATAACGCAATAGATCAAAAACACTAGCGTCGCTGATGATTCCGTCATTGGCAGCAAGTGACCAAGATAACATAACTGCAAATATGATAGCGGGAAGTGGCTTAAAAAAACCACGACGACGTCGACGATAATTTAGATCAATGAATATAGAATAAAATGTTCAAACGGTCACCTGATCCAGCGTTTGATATGGACGCCCCAGTGCTCAAGGATGATTCCGTACGTGATTATCAATTCTATTCTTATCACGCAGTACAGCCAGATCTCCGATCAAGAATTGAACTTCAAGTTCATGATACCAGTAAATACTTTTTGCCTTGTAAAGCATTTATCGAAGTGGAAGGAGAACTTGTAACAGATGTTGCAGCTAATACAGCATACGCAGATGACCCAAATGTCAGAGTTGGTTTTATCAATAATGGTATCATGGCGCTATTTGAAAGTGCAAGATATCTCATTGATGGAAAAGAAATTGAATCTATTGAGCGTGAGGTTGATGTTGCCACAAAAATAATCGGGTTAGCGAGATATTCCGATGATTATGCAAGATAAGCGGATCTATCTATGATGTTTTCTAAGGATATCACTGATAACACTGATCACATTCAGTATTTTAAATTACGGACGCCACAAGATACCGCAGCTGATCCACAACCACATGCTGCTTCTCCTGAACATCAAGCAAGACCAACTGCTGCCTTTGACGTTATAAAAAGCATTAATGATAATTACAATCTAGGATTTGCAACACGCGTATCAACATTGAAGAGGCCTCGTCGACACTTTTCATGCGCGATTCCACTACATCACATATTTGGATTCTGTAGAAACGTCCGATAGTTATCTATGGAGCGAAGCATACAGTAGTACTCGTGAGAAAGGGTACCAACAATGGTGCAATCTGGCGTGGTGCTTGTGTTGCTGCCGGTAAAGTTATTTTAACAAAACTATCACTGTGGATGCCAGTACTGACTCCATCAATCACAACAGAAGAACGATTACTATCATTTATGGATCAAGGAGGAAAATCGTTGCTGAGTTGACTAACAACGAGTAGAGATACCAAGGATTCTGATGTTGATGGTACATTTACGTGGAACGTGGCATCAAAACAAGGTGTTTCAGCTCCGCGTCATATATTTGTTGCGCTACAGAATAGAAATCGATTAGACTCTCAAGAACGCAGCCATATGATATGTGATAAATTGGGCGTTAGTGATGTCTCGCTGAGAATAAACGGACAACAGGAACCATCCGAGGATATACAACTGAATTACGATGACAACCAAATAGCACGTGTTGTCCATCGTCTGTTGTCATATATGGGACGTGATCAAAATGTTGATACTGGTCTGCAAATATCACAGTTGGATTTTAAAAATCTATATCCGATCTATTACTTTTCGCTGGAACATCTTGACTTAATTAGACAATCCGTCGTTGATATACACTTTAGAGCTCGTGTAGCCCCTGGTGGTGTTGGTTATAGAGCGGTTGCTGTCATTCTCAGTGATAAATCAATGCTACTCGAAGGTGTTGGCGGAAGAATGAGAGTAATTGATGCACCAGTGGAAAATATGTAACAATTAGATCAATCTGTTGTTGTATAATGAAATACAGGCATATTAGTGTTGCGTTATCTCCCGGTCAACTCAAGAAATTGAAATCGGAATCGGCTAAAAAGATGCGGAACCACAATAACACTGAAACCCAACCAGATGACTGGCGGGGCGAATAAATTGTCGCTGACAACTCGTCAAGTAAAACACTTCAATGACGCTTTCAAGGATAAAAAGGCGTTCAGATCACTCTCTCTGCAGCTGAGATCAGCGACATGAAACAATCAGGTGGTATATTTCCATTATTAGCTGCATTACCAGCGTTGATTGTGGCAGCGGCACCAGCGGTGGCTAAAGCGGCGGCGTTAGGAGCCGTTGGTACCGCGGCGGGAATGGCACTAAAGAAAGCAACTGGGAAGGGATATACAAAAGGGAAAGCGTCTAAGACTACCAGGAACCCCGTATTCATGGTACAGCGGGAAAGTTCTGAGAATCTCAGGAACGGTTTACTAACTCGGGAATCTTTGATTGTTGAGTCTTTGACTCCAATGTCCAATTTTGATTTACTCGATGCTGCTAAAAAGACTTGCGATTAAAAACTTCAGAGGTGTCTTTATGAAAGATCAGTTTCCGGCACAACCAAACAGCGTTGAAACCGGTATCATTAATCTCGATAACAGCACCGGACCTGGTACTCTGTGGGTTACATACGCGACTGATCCACGTGCAATCGTTTTTTTCGATTCATATGGATTAGCGCCACCGAAGGAATTTATGCGTTATATAAACTTCTTAAAAACTCCTCACAAAGTGAGGCGTTGGTATTCCACGCTACCAACACAACTAATGAATGATCCACCAATATGCGGCAACGAAGTATTGAATGTCCTTGACGCTATTTCAACATCTGGAAAACCACCACATGTTGTCGTAATTGAATACTAGTAGTCGCTGGTAACGACAAAGTTGTCAACGAAAAGATTTTAGAGAGAGATTATATAGAATAACATGATTGATATTTGGGGGAGATCTTTATCAGTGCTGAAGAAACCAACCTAGGAAATATCTGCAGCCGGTGATATAAAAAAAAAAATAATCAAAGATGAAATAGCTGAGACGTTGAATTTAGCAAGTGTTGATCCTAATGAAATAGTTGTATTTCAAGATCATCATGGTAAATTGAATGCTAGTAATGTTTCCTTGGATGATATTTTAGTTAAACAACGAGACGCAGTAGAGAATACTATCGCGTTATTTTCCGATCAGGGTAAACTCAAACCCGGCATACCCGTTTCGACTATTACAGATAGATTAAAAACTCTCAACGATGAGTTAAATTCATACTAAGTTTTTTGGTGATCCAGCGACAACATCACCGAATTTATCATTAATAAAAATATCTAAGGATAATATTAAGACTGTTAATGACGAATTAAAATCAATTATGGCTTTCTTCGGCGAACCAGCGGTAAAATCATCGAAGCTCACCGAGATAAAAAGAATTTTATGTTGGAACTAGCAACACTCCGAGCCAAATATGAAGACTACGTTGAAAAGTTTTTATCATTTCGTAAAAACCTATTCGAGAAATTTTTTACAACCACGCTGGATAAACTCGACATAAAACTACCGGATATTAAAAAATCCATCGATGAGACGAAAAAATTTATCGAAGCAATGAAAGATGATTTTCCGAGGATGATAACAATCATTGAAAAAACAAAAATCTCTCATGCGAAAACCAACAACGTAGTATACACGATTCAATACGGATCATTTACGTGGACACCCACAAACAACACATTAGATATCACTGCAACCGTCAAAGGTATTTATCGATTAACACTAGTAACACCGACTCAATTTAATATATCATCGTCGAGTTCATCTGGGGTCAATAATACAATATCAAGGATCATCGACAAGGATACAACTGAACAGTTCACGATAGCATCCACTGATAATAATTTAGCTAGTGTTTCAGTAACATGGTATGTGGGATTCGTAGCGGATTTGAGTAAACAACTAAATTGAAATCGTAAACTGATTTGAAAATAAAATGTCGTCATCAACGGTACCTTCGGTATCTCAATATCGCTTCGATCAGGCCAGAGAGTTTCAGACTAAACTCAAAACTCTCACTGAGGAGTATCAAGTAAAAATAAAAAAATACCAACGAAGAATCACCGCAGTTGATGTTACCGTGTACTCGGTGAGTGGTGTAATCACCGGAGCCGGAATTATACTATCCTCGGTGACAATGATTGCTCCGATAGCTGTTCCAATTTGTATATCAGCGTCAACAACAATCGCGGGAATAATTTCGATAATGACAAAAAAAATATCATCATGCAGCCAACGCAAACTACAAGACTACATAATTAAATTTCATGTTGTATCAACCGCGTACTCGCAATTGTCCTCGTTGATATCGTCGTCACTCGATGATACATTTATATCAGATAGTGAGTTCTCAGCGATGGTAAGTATTTATGATTCCGCGATGTCAAAATTAGAAATACAACATGAGTATAATAACAATGACAACACCGCAAGAATTACTTCAACGAATAGTGGAGAACACAAACCCATTACAAACCAGCATGATCTCAATAACATCAACCAATCCTGAATTCAGTGTGAATTTCCCTATTCCGATTCCCGTGAAGGAGATAGCGCTAGCAAAACGACGAGTGTATCACAGTTGGCCTAATATTAGGTCGGTAGCATTTGGCGGTCTTTAACCGAATAACAGCTTAGTATTTGCTAATAAGAATCGCGAAGATGGAACTCCAGACTGGAACGTTGTTTCGCTGCCATCTGGGTCATACCAAATTGAACAAATCAATGCGGAATTTCAGCGTAGAATAAAATTCATTAGTGGAACAGAATCGAAAATCGCTATAACAGTTCATGAACCAACACTATCATCTGCGATCGAGATAAACTCGCCTAGTTATGTCGTAGATATCTATCAGAGTTCTATAAAAACCGTACTAAGATGGCCTGAAACACCACCTCCACCTAAAAAATCTGATTATGTCACGGATAAACAATCATACCACGAAATTACCACATCATATCGATAAACTCTCAGTGATATAAAAAAATTCATCACTGCCGGGTAGTCATTTTATATTTCTATCCACCAGAGATTCCGCCGTTTGGAATATTAAGATTGAAGAGACTCCAGAAGTAACTACATACAAAAATATATCACATAACAACCTCGTTGAATACTTTATAGAAATCAATCAAAAACACAGTCAACAACTACAACGAGTTTCCAATGAGTCTAAACGGAACGAAATCATTAAACGAATTGAAATATTAAATCAACTGGCATCCGATATGGAATATATCAACCAGCGATTAATTCAAGTAATAATTGATCATGACGATTTTGATCAATTTAAACGAAAATTTATAACTGCATACAATATAACAGAAGATGATCTACCGAATTTCAAGTATCCTGTGTATAACGCAAACGAACTAAAAAATATGTTAACGATTTTATCAATGAAAAATTTACTGTAGCAGTCATAGCATGGAGACAGCAATACAAGGGTCCAGCTATCCTCAAACATAATAACGACCCAGACGGAGGCGGCAGACATATTGCTACTCAAAATGTGAATATATCCTCAGTGTATGCATTGAATTTAGTATGTGATGTTATCGAAGGAAGCTATCAAATAAATCTCGAGCGATCAAATCAAGCTCAGCAGGGATGTATTCTATATTCATTTGCACCAACAGCTCCTCCAGGATTTCTAATTATTGAGGATCCAACTAATCCAGTCTATATGCGATGTCATAATAATTCATTAAAGAGAATTAATTTCAGACTCACTGACCAGTCTAATAATCTAATTGATTTACGAGGTGAGGTTCTACAAATTAGTCTGTTTGTGAAATCTTAGCCATCATAGAAGCTTCCAATTCATAAAATAAGGTCTCTTAAAAAAAAGAAATATAAAGTGATCTAATAACCCCTTTTTTGGTTTTGAGAAACCCCTAATTTGACAAATAGGGCTATAAAATCGTTAAGGCTCCATTTAGCAAAAGGAGACTTAAAATGTTTTGCTTAAAATCCAACCCAATTAGAGACGTCTGATCCACCCTCTCTGCTGCTTTCTTACACAAAATGTAACAATACAAGACGATTAATTGAAATAAAGTGTTGTACGTCATCGAGGGTCATGTCGCACTGTTTAATTTACAGCACAGCTGGATAATTAATTACTCCTGGTGGAAAGGATGCGTGCCACATCCCCCAGGCATTTATGTACTCAAAGAGTACTATTAGTCGTCAGGTCGGAGTTGCAATTTAGCAACTGTAGTATTCCCTAGCTATTCGCCCAAGATATCATCATGCTTAGAGACGCAGGTAACCCAAGTCTGCTTTTCTAGTTGCACTCATATTCTGCTGTCACCAGGTCATGAGCTCCAGTCACGCTGGTCCTACTCGTTCCGTGTCCACTGCTTCACTTGTGATGAATGAATGAGAACATTAACAATACTCACCATCAATAACAAGGATTGCGCGGACCTAACAGAAACACACACGTCAAATGGTATGACTACAAACACATTTTGTTATCATTCAAACATACACCATACATACACACAAATTTACAAGGTAATGAAATAAAGTGTCTATAGACACACTTACCTACAGACAAACACAGTAACATATACACATTATTTTACAAAGTCAAAGATACGAAGTGTTTATATGCACGCTTCTATTTTTTAATCTACAGACAAACACAATGACAAACAAATACTTGGGCAATTTGAGTACTATCTTTTCTTTTATATGTATTCTCAATCTTATTAATCAGAACAATATCACATAATCAGACGCATTTCTGTACATTACACTTATACAATGTGTACAGAGATATCTACATATCTATGCGTTGATATATCCTTACACATGATACTCCTTCAAAGTATACACAAATAGTCAAATCCCTATTAACTAATGTTGCACACTGCAATCATTTAACAAAATTATAATTCAATTCAACATTTGCAAATCTAGAATATCACATGAATAAATGCACGAGGTTACTACGAATTAACCAAGTAGTGAATTACAATATTAATTCTTTACATAAACATTGCTCATTTTTAAAGATATGCCCGTAGAACAAACACTACAAATGAATCAAGCACTACAAATCGTAATTATACGTACTAACGATTCTAGTAATGGAATATACATACTGCACATAATTAAATTACATTTACTATACCGTACTAGATTACAACAATCCAGCAAATAAGTCACTGACCTGTCCCGAGCTCCTTTGTGATTCCCAGAATAACAAAGTTTCCAGCTCGTTTCGAATGACGTTGGAGTAGATTATACCTTTCCGCAAGATGGTTTAGCGACTACTGCGGTTTAGTTTTCAAGATACTAGATTTAAGCTTGCGATTCCAATGGCGACCACGCCTTGCTCAACTACAAGTGGATGTGGATTCACCCATGGTCTATATAATTAGCAGACATTGCCCTTTTCCCGGCAGTCTGTCAAGGATGGATTTACGACCTCCAGTTGAAGTGTTCCTTTGAAGCCAACACAGGCAATTTGACACTTACCTGTGAAACATGTTATGGCTATGTTATGCATAATGGCTTTAACATCTCATTGTTTGCCAAGCTGATATTCGTAACATTTATGACGCAGAATTATTAGCTTATGGTCTAAGATATACATGTTACAACAGCGTGGCAAAGACAATTACATACTATGGACTATGGGTAAAGATTACGGAAAATGACACAATACACAGGCAAATATGCATATATATATATATATATATATATATATATATATATATATATATATATATATATATATATATATATATATATATATATATATATATATATATATATATATATATATATGTGTGTGTGTGTGTGTGTGTGTATGTATGTATGTATGTATGTATGTATGTATGTATGTATGTATGTATGTATGTATGTATGTATGTATGTATGTATGTCGGTACTGGGACATTCTTGAAAGTCGTGCTGCTGGCGAAAAGCCACGATAGGTCGTTAAAGAGGCAACAATTTAAATATCCGAGAAGAACTTAATGACCAATGGATTGCAACATGAACGGAATTTGCAATGCTGCGACAAATGTATTCTGAGCGTCTTTAATGGCTTGTAGATACCAGAACTGTATTTTCTATTAAAATATTTTATCGTAACAACAAATAATTGGATTACTAGTCTCCAAACGTCCTAGTATATCTTGTTGCAGGGAAATTACTCCACGTGCCTCTAGCTTGTTCATATAATTGTTTGTACCTTGTGTTGTGAGGTAATGATAATGCCACAATGACCCTCAATATCTTCTGTGAGAGTACATAGTGTTATCAAGAACTGATATACTGATCCTTAATACCTATCCTGCTGTGTGAGTGCATAAGGTATATTTGTGTATATAGTGCAACCAGATAATAACATCTTAATACTTGTATACATCATGTAGTCAGATTATTACATACCGATCGCTGACACAAGACTATGTCTGCACATTGAAGACACCATTATGATGAGCTGGATAAGATTTGATGTCAGGTGGTATGATTAGATTCACACCTATGCATATGTAAATGTTAGGGTTTCACATCAAGGGTCATACTTCTTTGCATTTTCTGTATCCGAATCAGAGCTATGCTGCTAAATGCTACATAGGCTTATCAGGATGTTCCAGTACATAAAAGTGCAACTAACCTTTGAAAATGTGTTAATATTACGTGTCTTCTGTTGTTGTAATTTATAAATCTGTACGTATTTTATTTCTATAAAATTGTTATGTATTCTGACATGTTCTTATTTTCGCTCCATATTGTAACTGCGGTACTGACTGAATAGTCATTCGGATAATCTTAAAGGCTACGGTACTGGTTGGGGAAATGGATATTACATGCGCTTGAAGATGATTTGCATTGTAAATAATGTAGCCATGGTCTTAAAATTTGTGCTTATCGGTTGTTAATCTTGTCTTGACTCATATAGTATGCCGGTTGACATTTCCTTGTTTATGAATGATAATAGAAAGAGAAAACATCATGCAGTATCGTTATGTTCAGAAGCTATCTTTTTGTCTTTCTTTTAAACATCTTGCTCAGATCATTTTTAAGTAATCTTCTACCTTGTTGTTTTTGTCTTCGGTTGGTCGACATCTGTCTCTCTGAAAATCGACTACCTATAAGTGCATGATTGGCAAATATTTCCTCCTAAAGGAAGCCTTCCATATCTTACGGTCTTGCGCATGTCTTTCGAGGATGCTATTTTGTAGACCTGAGTTCGAGTCTTCATGCAATGATACCAAATATTGTTTGAGTCTCAGAATGTATGTTCTATTTCGAGTACACCAATATTAGGAATTATAACCTGTACTGCATTTGTTCTCGTTTATGTTTAGAAGCTGATTCCTAAGATAGACATCTGATTTATAACGGTTGCGTTCTGATTTTGGCACTGTTTGGAGCTTCATGTAGCAGCCTGTTAATGGTTGTTTCTGATCTGCAGATGGAAGTTTTAAAATACATAATACAAGCATTATGCTTCAAGTAATATATGACGCCAACACGGCCCTTCATGTTTGGAGAAACAGTTGAATATAAATGTTAATACATTGCTCATCGGGATCTCTTACACAAGTAACCTTTGATAGTTTGATTGGTGCTAACAACAAAATCAATATACGATTCAAAATATAAGAATTTGTATTTTCTGTTTCTGTAACAGTTGTATCAGAGTGAATGCCTCTGCCATGTTCCAACGAACCACTGACTGAACTTGAGCTGTTTCAGGATAACGCTGAAGAAAGATTATTGTCAACATCTGATGGAAGGCGAAGTGGAATATTTTATAATCGGAGCTCTTGGAGTGCGGAACCTGCATGTAAGGTATTTATCTGAAATGGATTGCTGGAAACGTGTTTCTATACCTCCATTGCAACATATGAACTTCTTAATCTTCAGGCATGTCTTTTATTCGCAGATCACATGCCCTTGTTTGATGTTTTTGCTATCTTAGGTATTCAAAACATACAATGCAATGTAAAAATGGACTCGTCTTCGACACAGGAATTCCATTTAGAAGTCATGATTTAGCACCTGTTCTACAGGATGTGTACGTTTATATAATGATATAGAACAATAATTGAACCATGTAGTCATGTGCCATGATAGCTGTGACATGGCTTTTTTTTAATCACAGGCATTGTGTCTTGACATCCATGTTGTTGACCTGACCGATTGGTTTCAAACTGTCGAGTAATGACGACTAAGTGTGACAGAGCGGTTCCACATCGCTGAAATCTTTCTTCAAATCCATGTTGTTCACGTCTTGGTCTAAAAGAGTGGTTCCAGTCTGCTAACTTCTTATCATTTAATCCATGTTGCTGACGTCTTGGTCTGACAGAGTGGTTCCAGTCTGCTAACTTCTTATCTTTAAATCCATGTTCCTGACGTCTTGGTCTGACAGAGTGGTTCCAGTCTGCTAACTTCTTATCTTTAAATCCATGTTGCAGACGTCCTCATCTGATAGAGTGGTTTCAAACTGTTTAGTAATGATAAATATAAAGTCACAATATATTTGTTAAAACGTTTGGTTTGTATATGTATATCTGACGCTGTCAAATTTGAAGACAGCCTAAATGTGCTTCAGTCGAGGCCAAAAGGTTGATACTTGCATAGAAACGTGTTGTATATGTTGTTTGAAGGCAGCTTATATAACTAAATATAGACCAATTCGGACCCTTACTCTGTATAGCATTATTTTCCTATTTACTAATAATAATAATGAAGACTTTGTATAGCGCCTAATCTTTAGAAGCTCTAAGCGCTTTACAACATCTATAATGATATGACTGCAAAACAATAACACCATGAAATTAAAAAGCATAACAACATGCGGAAAATATTTAAGGTAGGAAACATTATTAGGTATTTCGAGTTTAAAGAGCACTCTTGAAAGGGATCACTGTATCTTTGTGTCTAATGTCCATGGGTAATTCTGGGCACTGCTATGCAAAAGAACGTTGTCCATATGACTTCGTGTTCATACCGGGAATAATGAGTATGAGATTGTCAGAAGAGCAGCGTAAGAATCTTGCTGTTGTGTACACCTAAGTGAGGCAAGATAGGTATATTGGACTGCAGTCCATCAGTGAAACGTAGCACAGAGAACAAAGTTTGTGTTTGATTCTGGATCGATGGGATAGCCAGTGTAGGTACATAGCAGCGGGGAAGTGTGCTCTTATCGTGGTACTCTAAAGATGATCCGAACAGCTGTGTTTTAACCTTTTTGAAATTTTCGGAGTAGATACTGAGCCAAACCAGACAGAATTGAGTTACAATAGTCCAGTCTTGAAAGTACTAATGAACACACAAGCGTTTTGTGTCGTCAACTGAAAGATATTTGCGAATGCAGCTGATGTGTCTCAGCTCAAGATATGCAGCCTTGCATATGTTCACGACATTTTGGTGCAATGTGAGAGTACTGTCGAGAGAAACGCCCAGTTGTCGTACTGACTGAATTTAATGTTGGTGTTGCTGATATTTTTATTGATTGAGGTAAAGGATGTTAATGAGAAGGTATTTGCGTTGTGATCAGAATGGCCTCAGTTTTATCAACATTCCTCTGAAGCTTGTTACACGTAATCTATGACTGCACATCAGAAATGCATCTCTCTACTTTTTGGATGGTAGCATTAACGTCAGTTATGTGGCTAGATTTGTATATTTGGGTGTCATTAACATACAATTGGTGAGACACTGGATGATGATCTCTGACACTTGAGAGAAGCTGAATTTATATAATGAAGCGAACATGTCCAAGAACATACCCCTCTGGAACAACACAACAAAGATCAACTGGCCTCAAATATATTCAATTGCCGGGCACAATTTGTGTCATGTTGACAAAGTAGGACTTGAACCACAGTAAGGATGTATTGAGAATGCAAAATACATCCTGGAGACAATGAAGTGATATATCGTGTCTATTGGGTCAAATGCTGAAGACAAATTAAGGAAGGTGAGACTGTAATCGTTCCGCTATCCAAAGCAAAGAGAATGTCATTAACTACTTTCACAAGAGTAGTTTCAGTACTGTGGCAAGGGCGATATGCAGAATGTACATTGCTACACAGACTGTTTGAATTCAGATGAGATACAAGTTGGGCTAGAATAACTTTTTCTAAGATTTTATATATGTACATGAGATTATAAACTGGGCAGAAGTTCTTTAAATCGTTATGGTCAAGTGTTGGTTTCTTCAGCAGAGGCTTTACATTGGCAGTTTTGAAAAATGATGGGAATTCCACGGATGCGAGTAAGGTATTAATAACATCGGTTAGTGAAGTCAATATTGGATCTAAAAACATAGCAGCAGTGATGTTGGAATTGTATCAGGTTCACGTGGCTTTGGTGCACTCTTCATCACGATTGCCCGTACTCAGTCCATAGAGACAGGTTCAAATGCTGCTAACGGTTGTCGTTGAAATTCTGTATCGCAAGTGTACGGTGACGACGAGTCAATTGTAATTGTGTTGTCAAGCTTACCTCTAATGGTTTGTACCTTGTCATGGAAGAAATTTGCAACCAGGTCCGGAAGGTCTACTGTAGAAAAGGTAGTTGGAAGTGGTGTATGTTTGTTCCTTGACATTAGTTTGTTAGTAATCTCGAGAATCTCTTTGCATCTGCAACTCTCCGAGAGAAGCGGGTCCCTAACAATGCTATACCACAGAGTACACTTTTGAACTGATATTCTGCACTTGGTGGCTGGGGCATGTTGTTCAAGCAATGAACGCAGGCACTTATCGATTTGTTCTGCTGAAGGTAAACAAGTTGTTAGGTTTTCTTGGATGTCATTTATTAGTTTTGGTTTTATGTATCATATGTAGGTTTATCTTAGTAGCAAACGAAGGTGGATGGTTATGGGCTGATACGTCCGGATGGCATATAATGCAGAGTTGATCTGATACAAGTTCGTGGGATACAAGGGTTGACAGTAGAATATTATCATCAGCACTATGAGTTTCCAGTCTAAAATGTGACCAAGTTTATGGGTGGGTTTGTTAACTGACTGTTTAAGGTTGAAAACATGAATGGAATCTAAAAGTTTTGATACGTATGGGTTTCCAAAACAGTCAAAGTTGAAAACTGTAAGAATAATTAATTTTCCACCGATCGAATTTCCATAATCCATTTTAGTTTCAGGTTTGCTTAAACGTTTGCTCATAATTTCTTTCTCGCATATTTTTTCGCTATGTCATGAGCGTCACTCTTTTCGTTGCATCTTCAAAGGGCAGATACATAGTTGTACATTTTACTTATGAAACGGATTATCAATACGCAAATGTTGGAGCCTAAATATGTATTCCTTTATTATTGTACACACTGACGCAATATGTATTTTTTCCATCGATTAATTGGTGAATAATATTCTTTGAAATGGTGCTTTCTCTCATTACACAATCCCTCCACAACTTTGAATATCAGCTCATTGCCTAGCGAGTAAGTATTACCTTTACCTACAGCATGTGTAAAGTATTGTTGAGCAACTTGTGGTGCAAATAATGTTTGTTTATATGAAAAGTGGAATGTCGTGAAACATACTTGACACATAGTTAAAATGTCTTATCAATTGTATGGACGGCATGTAAGCAAAGCACTGTAAATTACTTATATATGAAATAAAGTAATAAATAGACTGCACTGTAAATTACTTATATATGAAATAAAGTAATAAATAGACTGCACAATTCAAACGGGAAAGAATCAAAGAATTACGCATTTGTATTCAGTGGTTAACCTCCTAGCTGGAGTAGATGAGATGGACTCAGTAAAGTTTAAATATTCTCGATAGATTTAGTTCTTTAAGCTCTCGCAATCTCTGTAAGTCGTTAAAACATGAGCATGTGTGTGCTTGACGAGTAACAGTACTACCGTTAGTTAATTTAAAAAGAGGAATAGAGAAGCAAGAGAAAAGCATACTGAAGAACACTGCTAGTTCTGCACAGAATGCATCTTCTGTATTCGATTGGACAGAATCAAGTCTACATTGATCTAGGTCTCTTCTTCGAGTACATGGGATGTCAAATTAAAAACGATGAAGAGTATTACAAAGACTTTGGTTATTATAATAAAATTATTACTAGAAGAAGAAGAAGAAGAAGAAGAAGAAGAAGAAGAAGAAGAAGAAGACGAAGAAGAAAAATAGATGTACTATTATTGCAAAGCTAATGAAACTATATGGGAATATACAGTAAAAAGTCAAGTCTTTGCTATAGACAAACTGATTCATTTTCCAAATGAATGGAAATAGATTTAAAAATAGTTTCACTTTCGAACGTCCGATTTGTCTTGTTTTACTCATGAAAGCAGTGATACAGAATGACTGTATTACATGACGTCAACATTGAGAGGTCCCTATCACAATGCCACATAATCCTGGAATGACTGTATTACATCACGTCAACATTGAAAGGTCCCTATCACAATGCCATATAATCCTGGAATGAATGTAGTACATCACGTCAACATTGAGAGGGCTCGGTAACAGTGCTGCAGAATCCAGGAAATTACATTTATACCTGTAAGTCAACGCTGAAAGCTCTTTATAATCTGATACAGAATCATGGAATGACTTTCATTGGCAGGTCTCTATAACTGTGAAACAGAATCGTGTAAGTCAATATTGAGATGTCTCTATAACAGGGGTGCATAATCCTGTAAATACAGCTATATATGTAAATCGACACTGAAAGCTCTTTATCAAGTGATACTGAATCCTAGAATGACTGCATTACATGAAAGTTAATATTGACAGGTCTCTATCACAGTGATACAGGATCCAGGAATGACCGTACAGTAGTATTCGTAAATAAACATTCTCATATCTTTAATACAGCGATACAGAATTCTGGAATGACTTACATACAAGTAAAAGTCAACATTGACAGGCCTTTAAAATAAGGATCCATAATTATGGAATAACAGTTATATACGTAAGATAACATTGACAGGCCTTTAAATTAATGATACATAATTATGAATTGACAGTTATATACGCAAGATAACATTGACAGGCCTTTAAATTAATGATACAGAATTATGGAATGACGTTATATACGCAAGATAACATTGACAGGACTTTAAGTTAATGATACAGAATTATGGAATGACAGTTATATATGTAAGATAACATTGACAGGCCTTTAAATTAATGATACAGAATTATGGATTGACAGTTATATACGCAAGATAACATTGACAGGCCTTTAAAATAAGGATACAGAATCAATGAAGGACAGTTATATCCGTAGGATAACATTGACAGGCCTTTAAAATAATGATACAGAATTATGGAATGACAGTTATATATGTAAAAAAACATTGACAGGCCTTTAAAATAAGGATACAGAATCAATGAAGGACAGTTATATCCGTAGGATAACATTGACAGGCCTTTAAATTAATGATACAGACTTATGGATTGACAGTTATATACGCAAGATAACATTGACAGGCCTTTAAAATAAGGATACAGAATCAATGAAGGACAGTTATATCCGTAGGATAACATTGACAGGCCTTTAAAAAAATGATACAGAATTATAGAATGACAGTTATATACGTAAGATAACATTGACAGGCCTTTAAATTAATGATACACAATTATGGACTGACAGTTATATACGTAAGATAACATTGACAGGCCTTTCCATTAATGATACAGAATTATGGATTGACAGTTATATACGTAGGATAACACTGACAGGCCTTTAAATTAATGATACAGAATTATGGATCGACAGTTATATACGCAAGATAACATTGAAAGGCCTTTAAATTAATGATACAGAATTATGGAATGACAGTCATATACTCAAGATAACATTGACAGGCCTTTAAAATAAGGATCCATAATTATGGATTGACAGTTATATACGCAAGATAACATTGACAGGCCTTTAAATTAATGATACAGAATTATGAATTGACAGTTATATACGTAAGATAACATTGACAGGCCTTTAAATTAATGATACAGAATTATGGATTGACAGTTATATAAGCAAGATAACATTGAAAGGCCTTTAAATTAATGATACAGAATTATGGAATGACAGTTATATACGTAAGATAACATTGACAGGCCTTTAAAATAAGGATCCAGAATTATGGATTGACAGTTATATACGCAAGATAACACTGACAGGCCTTTAAATTAATGATACAGAATTATGGAATGACAGTCATATACGCAAGATAACATTGACAGGCCTTTAAAAAGAAGGGTCCATAATTATGGATTGACAGTTATATACGCAAGATAACATTGACAGGCCTTTAAATTAATGATACAGAATTATGTATTGACAGTTATATACGTAAGATAACATTGACAGGCCTTTATAACAGTGTTACAGTTTGCAAGCCCAGACTTTGCGTCTACTATCGCTCAATATAAACCAGAGTCCAATTCATTTTTGCGTATTCCAGCACGTATACGTACAATGTTCAGTTTTGGTTTTCAACGTTTCTTTTTCTTTAATGAGACATGTCTAATTGCTTAAAACACGCTCACTTGCTTCAAAAGGGAAACTGAATTTTCCATTATTAGTAGCAAAAGTTTCAGTCGTCTTCTACGCAACTTATCTTACTAACCTTGCTCGATAGCTATAGCAACATCATCAGCATCTTTTTAGAAACCAAATATCAAGCAGATCATAAATGTACATCAATATGTCCGTCTGAGTAACGATATGATATAAATGCTTCACTTATTTCATGAAATATTTTTGTTGCGTTGATCTTATATGGGAACAATACAATCGGTACCAACTTATTTTCTGAAAAGTGTCTACCAAGCCAGACAAAACAAATCGGATGAAGATCTTTATAAAACAGGCGAATCCAGTCAAGTCAAAATCTGATCAAGGTCCGTTTATCGCGTTCTGGTCATCTCGTGTGTTAGATGTACAAATATTTTAAAATATCCAAGACATTCACCCATTCCAAGAAAACTTCCTGGATAACACGCAGCCATATCAACCGAGATAACATCTTTGTAATTTTATTTAATATTCCACAATCCGCCGTGTCCATATTCGATACAACTACGTTGTATATCCTCAAGAAATTCAAATCGTTTTGGTTTTTCTCGTGCAACGTGCGCATCAACGGACGGAACGGTAAAACAACTATTCAGTAATTGTACAAAATTGTCAGTCTGCGATAAAATTTTCTGCTCAAGAGTTTCTACATGGAGAGATTCTGAACGATAAATATCTCCAAACTGATCATAGTTTTATAGAAGCTCCCTTCGATTTATATTTTGAATTGTATAAAACCTCTCCGGTTATCATTATTATTATTATTATTATTATTATTATTATTATTATTATTATTATTATTGGAAATGTTAGTTCCTTTCCAAACTCAGCAACGTCTTTGATAGACGCTCTGGTGACTATTTTTTCCCCATTTATTTTTTATGTCTTAGATCCGTTAAATCATTTCGAAAAATCGTATTTGTGAAATGTACCGCTGCTCGTTCCGCTACACAATTTATATTTGAAAATGTCATTGGTTCTATATCATAAACGCTGGGATTATCATTAAGCGGATATATTTCACATAATTGACCGCGGATACAGGATGGGCTCGTTCATAACACGGTTTGTCAAAACCAGTCAACATTCCTGGTTTGGAATGTTTACTCAGTATAGCAATTTGTTCATTATTAAGGACAGGGTCATGTTTGTTACGAATAATCCAAGTATTTATTGTCTGTTTCTGCTAATAAGAAATTTTTTATTTTGATAATATATATTTGACTGTCGGGATAATAAGTAACGTAGCTCGTTGGACGTTCATCGTAGCATTGACAACATCGGTGTTGCATATGAGTTAAAATGGTGATCATACATGATACGAACCATCGTTGTGAAATTCTTTCTTGTTGAAGGAACTTTGCGGATATCATTTACAAAGCGTACGTCGTGGAAGTCTAGAACAAAAACCGTGTTTGAAATTTGGTGTTGAAGTCAGATGAGAAACACAATAAGGTGTGCAATGAAGTGGTAAAACTATAGAGAGCTGAAAATATATTATGATAACAAAATAACACCGACACTGGCAAGGTTATGAAAGAATGCAGAAGACTATCTAGCAAGATTTCAAAATAATGATTTAGACAAATAATAATTTAAACACATGATCATATTATTTTATGTTTTGGAGTTCAAAACCCATGACTGACATACAGTCGAAGATGTGACATTTCGCTATTTTTCTTTGAAAATGTGTGTTTGTTAACCCCAAGCTCGAACTACAACAGAAACAAATTTACATCCTCCCACCATGTCACCACGTGGTGGGTGCTCTTTTGCACTCTCCCAGGGTTAATTATGTGTGTGTGTGTGTGTGTGTGTGTGTGTGTGTGTGTGTGTGTGCAGGTATCTGATGAACGCTGAATATTCCCCCTTATAATAAATTAGCTTAGATTATATGCATTGTGTCGTCCTTAGGATACATTAATTAGATTATATGTACCTTCCATATTAAAAAAGACATGGAGATTGTGTCGTCCTTCGAATTAAGATTGTATAAATGTAAATAGCTTACTAGACAAATCTCAATTTTGCTATTTTCACTAGATAAACGTCACTTTGGCGATTTTCATTAGACAAATTTCAATTTGGTCCATTCGTACTTGAGAAATATCAATTTGTTCAAATCTCACTAGTAAAATATCAATTTGGCAATTTTCACTATAATTGAGATTGTGTATAACACTGTGAATAGCTTTATATATGTTGTGCCATTCTTAAAATAAAAAAAAAACATATAAAACTATATAAATAGTTTAATATATAATAATAATAATAATAATATTAATAATAATAAATAATAAATAATAATAATAATAATAATAATAATAATGATAATAATAATAATAATAATAATAACAATAATAATAATAATAATAATACTGATGATGATAATAATAATAATAATAATAATAATAATAATAATAATAATAATAATAATAATAATAAAAATAATAATAATAAAAATAATTTAAGATAATAATGTAAGTAAATATGTTTTCTTCGATTTGGGTTCAGGACATTGGTATTCCACTCGGGAATGACGGGTGTGCCTGATGTTTGCCTTGTTCTTTACTAACATTTAAGTAACTGACCTGATTTTGTTGATAACATAATAAAGTTGTAGACATAAACTGTTGACCCTCATCCTGAGACCCTTCTTGTGACTTAGGTTTTCATGTTAATATCGTTTACATCACAATTATTTATTCCTATATAAAAGTTTGAAGTGCAATTATTTTTTTAGTTGTGTTCAGTTTTAATTTGGGAGGATTTATTTCTTTCAATTATTCATTGAATTACAAAGTGTTCATTGCCTCGAGGACTAAATCACTATTTTGTATTATTGTGAATTCATTCTGGATTATTTCATTGTAATACATCACGACTCTTGGAACATAAGCACATTAACTATTGACATATCCGAACCTTCGTGACTGGAATTCATTCGGAATTCCATTAGAATTAATTTGGACTATTCTATACTTTTAGACTTGTGATAGAACTGTTAGGAATATCTGTATCTAATTCACAGTATAGATGTTCACTTTGTATTCAAGGGAAACAAACTAATTGTTGAATTTGATTAAAACGTGTTGGTTTTTCGGACTTTTATCTTCTTTTCTTGTTTTTATTGAAATCATTCCTTTATTAATAAAGGTCAGTTTCCAATGGTCAGTGTTCATTAGGATTCTTATGCCAGCTCTTAAAAATAAACATCACTTTCTGAACGTTTTATAACCCTAACTTAAATCTTGTATTAATTTAAGTTGTATTCTATATGTACTGGACCATTATATTCCATTTTTACAAAATTGATTTAATGAATAAAAGGTTGCTGATTGAACATTATGTTCACCACAGATATTCTGAATTTCAGTGCCAAGAATGTTAACCTAAATCGGACATCTGAAAAATTCAGAAAATGTGTAAAACGTTAAAAATTGTGGTTTTCAAAATATAGAATGAATAAACTGAAATTATATAATACAATGTTGACAAAGACTAACGCTGCTATCATATATTTCCATATATGGCAAAATTGTATAGATGCCAATAGCAAACCAATAGTGCGATAAAAACAGATTGATTGCAAGAATGTATTCACGTGACACCGATATGAATTTTTCGAATACCTGTAAAACATTAAACATCTGATTGCGATTATTCAAACATTTATTCTTCTCTCGATGGAGAGGAATGACGTGCAAAATTTACGAATGTTATGAGCGTATAACCTACCTTACATCTAGGTAGACAGGTATATAAGAACAAGGCGGGGTTAAGACTGTCATTTAGAGCGTGTGATGTAAACATAAATAAGATTGAACGTAACTATTATATATAACTTCTTAGGTAAGAGAATCATATCTTAGTAAACCTTTGTACATGAACTGTAGGTACATCATTGAGACGAAGACGTATTCATATTGCAAGGTAAGTTAACTTCACAAAGCATTGCTAAAGAGATGTTACTGTACACACCTAATTAATCAACGTTTGAAATATGACAATCACCATTCTTCAGAGTGCGTTTCAAATAGTGATAACAAAGGAATTATTGTTTGTTTATTTGTTTTTTAAATACGAAACAAGGTTGATACTCTGTACAATTCGGATCTATTCTGCTCAACCATAAATGAATGTCTATTTAGTAAGGTTTGACTCCTTGTTAAAAGCCTTTGGTTTATTTTCACTATATATCTGTTCAAGTTATAAATAATCTGATTTTAATGACAAAACCTTAACTGTTGTTAGTTTTCATGTAAAAAGAACAAATGATCACACAAGGAAAACACAACATTGTTGGTTACATGAATGATCTGGTTGTAACTGAATATAATGATATAAAGAAGATGAAGTGAAATAATTCCAAACGTGAAATTACTGTATTTCATAACATGGCATATCAGGGTCTGGACGTGCGAGAGATACATATCCAATCGTACTTGTAAATATGTAAATTCCCACCACTATGTATGTAAATCTACACCGAGCACTTTGAGTGCCACATTAAATCATAAACAACATAAGAGATCTACTGTTAAGCAGGCCCTGATAATTACAGTCTTTGAGCGACATTGTCAGGCGCAGGCGTGGACGTCCGATTGGTCGTGTACCTTCTGCTAGTTCCCCATATACTATGTCCTTAGGGATGCGGCCTGGGTCCATTCTCTTGACATGGCCGAGCAAGCGAGGGCGCCTCTCACTGAGAATGGCGAACATGCTGTTGATGTTGGCGCGTTTTAGAACCTCTGTGTTCGGTACTTTGTCCTGCCACTTGATGTGCATAATGCACCGCAGACATCTCAGGTGGAAGCTGTTGAGTTTTCTCTCGTGACTTGCATAGGTGGTCCATGTTTCGCTGATGTAGAGGAGTGAGCTGAGCACGCAGGCTTGGTATACACGCAGTTTGGTCTTCTGTGAGGTTGGGGTTGTTCCAAACCTTCTGTTTAAGTCTGGCCATCACTGCAGCTGCCTTGGCAATCCTACCATTCACCTCATAATCAATTGAGAAAGAGCTGGATATGTTGGACCCGAGGTATGTGAAGTTCTCGACAACTTGCAAGTTGTATCCATCAATGGTGACAGAGGGAAGGGTGTCTGCATCTTGCGCCATGACGTTTGTTTTCTTCAAGCTGATGGTCAGTCTAAATTCCTTGCAAGCGGTGCTGCAGTCCATTTTCCGTGTGAGATGTCAAGGCTGCATCATCGGTAAAAAGCAAGGCAAGGCAGTCTATGGCTTTTCCGAGCTCTTCCAGGGTGGGCTGTGTGTCTAGCTCCTCCATGACCGGCAGGTCTGGAATGGCATCCAGGGCAGTGTCAGTGACGTTGTTTTGGGTTGCATATAGCTCGAGATAGTGTTCAACTCATCGCTGCAATTGTTTGCTCTGGTCTGTGATGCCTTCATCTGTCTTGGACTTGAGGGGGGGCGGTCTTTGAGATGGAGGGGCCTGTCGCCTTCTTGATGCCCTCATACATTCCTCTTGCATCCCCGTTGTCGGCAGCTGTCTGTATGCTGTTGCAAAGGTTAAGCCAGTATATGTTGGCACAGTGGCGGGCAGTCTTCTGGGCGTTCTTCCTTGCATTCCTGAGTGCTTGCAATGTTCTTGGGTTAGATACAGCCTTGTATGCCAGGAGAGCTTTCCTCTTTGCCTCAGTCATGGACTGCATCACCTCCAAGTTTGCCTCATACCAGTCGGCATTCCCGTAAGCTATGATGGCTGAGTTGTGCACAGAGTCACGGAGATGGGCCTACTTACGACACCATTGACACCACCACCAACGATGATTACAATGGGGATTATACATACTTACTGCTTGGCAGCAAATCAATGCATAAAAATACGTGTTCCCAATTTCAAACGTTGATGTTACGAAAAATATGTTTATGTACGTCACCTATTTACAGTTGACTAGATTGAAATTGTAAAAAAAATCCGTCAGAGTGAGAATTAAAAAAAGCATCACAAGCAGCCTATGTTCGTTCTTGCTGATGTAGTTCATTAGGATTCTGAAATCTTATTATGGCAAAACTTAGAGAAAGCTTGATGAAGTTTATACTTCTAATCAATTGTTCTAAAGGAGAACACGAATCTGTATGATGGTACAAATCGTGCAAGAAAGATGCAATACTCACAAATCATTCATTATCCATGTGTAGAACAATGATATAGGTTGTTTAATGTTTCAGTCAGAGGTCTTTTAGCTCAACATTTATCTACCATTTTATTTATCTACCTTTATATTTATCTACCTTTGCATATATAATATAAAAAGAACATGTCAGAGGTCATTATCTCTATGCTTAATTTTCTTCACAACGACCGAGGCACAGTCATACATTACATATATTGTATCAGATATATAATTTATGAAGTCTTGAAATGCTTAATTCGATGATTCGTCAGACAACATTCATGACAAGAAAAACGCGACTTTCAGCACTGAGCTTATTTTTATTACATAATATGTTATTATTATTGCACAAAATATTATTATTATTATTATTATTATTATTCATATTATTATTATTATTATTATTATTATTATTATTATTCATATTCATATTATTATTGTTATTATTATTATTATTATTATTATTATTACAAAATATGTTATTATTATTGCACTTAATATTATTATTATTATTATTATTATTATTATTATTATTATTATTATTATTATTACAAAATATGTTATTATTATTGCACTAAATATTATTATTATTATTATTATTATTATTATTATTATTATTATTATTCATATTATTATTATTATTATTATCATTATTATTATTATTATTATTCCAGAGAGGTGGTATTTGGATAGCTCTATTTTGTGTTGAGCACATACCGTTTACACAGCCTTATATCATTCAGATTTTGTACTTTATCGCGGTTACAATAATACCACTTACATAGCCTCCTATTAATCAATTATTTTCTTTTTCATTTTCGTCTTCACCTTCTGTTTGTTCTTCTTCTTATTATTATTATTATTAATTTTATTATTAATTTCTTTATATATTTATTTATTTCTTTATTTATTTATTTATTTATTATTATTATTATTATTATTATTATTATTATTATTATTATTATTAGCAGTAATATTGATCTTCTGCCTTCTTTATATTGGGAAATTCAAACTACCCCTATATGCCACGCAGATATGGACATGTTACATATTTTCGTCACTGGTGACGTTGTCTACTCCCTGCTTGCTTTGTGTCCATTATCAATGTGTGTGTGTCTGTGTGTGTGTGTGTGTGTGTGTGTGTGTGTGTGTGTGTGTGTGTGTGTAAATTGCATTTTTAACATATTTTAACAATTGTTGTCATACTACGATGTCTGCAATGTGGTAGTTTATTACAGTGATGTCTAGCACTGAGGCATCATGCTGCATGATGTCCTACCCAGTCACATTATCCTGACACCAGGCTGACCAGTTATAACAATAATCTATTTATGATGAACATCATGAGAAGCAGCTGTTAGTATCATTTTTATGAGTCTTGGGTATGACTCGGCCGGGGATCGATCCCGCGACCTCCCGCGTCCAAGACTGACTCTAAATACTAGGCCACCGGAGCGGTCTCCCATCAACAACAATATCCATTGATGTTTTTCAAACGGTTGCACGCCTTATTACGTATTTACCTACACATTCTATGCCTCAACTCATAACATACCCGAAAATGCAGGCGGAGACAGAGGAGTTAGGATCAACATGTACCGATATATGAATGAGGTGAAGATCAAAGGTCAAAGGTTGAGATGAAGGTCAAATCGATTGACTGTTGAATGTCATGTATTTATTTTGCATTCTGTTTATTTTATCATTAGCTGCATTGTAAAAGACAGGTAATTACACGTACTTAATTTATCAAACTCAATGCCTATCATGAAGTTTAAAGATCGCAAGGTCAGTTCAGATTTGTTCCATAAACAGAGATAAATAATTTAATACATCGAACAAAGCAAGAAATTCTAAATTTAGATTTTTCTGCCTTCACAATATTCTGATGTTCAGTCGGTAAATAATCTTTTCAACTACTAGACTACATCTTCTTTTTATTATCAAACTTTTGTTATCTCGGCTGGTTACTTACCCCGGCTCTTGCTTCTTGTCATGTACTAATCCAGTGGCCTAGTGATTACACCGTCCGCCTCAGATGTGGGAGGTCGGTACTCTATCTATCCATACGTTATGGCCCCGGTATTTTTCCACCCATAATCTACACATTCTTAGCCGCCATGTAACTGATACTTAAGTTATACATGTTCGTACAGGTCTTTGATCGTTCCGTAAAATGTTTTCATCCTGTTTTAGAATCACCTTTATGATCAAAACGTACAGGTCATTGATACAACATTACAAGCAATAAACAAACAAGTTGGAGCTCTTATGACGACCTTGACTATTTTGTTTTTGAAGCATATTTATTTATTTCAAGAATTTCAAAGTTATGTTAAAAACAATGGATTTGAAAATCGTTCTTAACATGTTTTTATTCATTCATCTCCAAACAAAACAGACATCACATTCAAAATCTAAAACACATGGGATACAATATATAACTTCCAGTGGTATCCAGGAGTAGGCGAATTTATGTGACGGAAAGGTACATGCAAGACAAATATTTAATATAGTACCAAATGGTATAAATATAGAAACATATATCACCGTATCTATCCAAGGACATTAGGTACTGATTGATAGCGATTCATAAGATACAGAAGTGTGTTAACCTAGTTTGATAATTGCAACTTCATATATTATCTTAAGATGAGTGGGGTCATATATTGAGATGGGTGGAATAGATAAAAGGATACAAGTGTGTGTGTGTGTGTGTGTGTGTGTGTGTGTGTGTGTGTGTGTGTGTGTGGTGTGGGTGTTAAATATATATCACTGCATGTGTTTTCATAGACCATCCTTGGATAATTAGGTAAATTTGGAATATCAGTGTGTTGTCCTTAAACTCATCCATACTGGCTTTAGTTTCATAATAATGATAGCACATGACAAATAAACCGTGTTTTAAAAACAAGAGCACATCAACCTTTCTAAATACAAATGAATCCAAACTATTCCTTGCAGATATAATGCTTAGTTATGTACGAAGACTGACCAAAAAACGGAATACTGACAATGTAAAGAAATCAGGATGAAAAAGACGAAAAAGATGGCTGAAATAGCAAATCTTTGACTCTTAAATGGGAAATCTCCAACTTTTATGATGTCCTCGTTTGCTCCGGTTGTTGTTCAATGATTACCATATACGATGTATTTAATATCTTTTCTTGTCAAATGTCAGTTGAGGATAATGTTTTAGGATAACTTCTGTTTCTCTAATTGCAATCGATGATTACGATTTATTTGCTTTCTCTGTTTGTCAATTGCGGATTACCTTTAAGGATATCCTTGTTTTCTAAGATTGTTACACGAGGATCACCATATAAGATGTATTTGTTTTCTCTGCTTGTCAGTTGAAGATTACTAATTAGGATATTCTTGTTTTCACTAATTGTTACCATAAAAGATGTATAATAATAATAATAATAATAATAATAATAATAATAATAATAATAATAATAATAATGAGGACTTTGTATAGCGCCTAATCTTACGAAGCATTAAGCGCTTTACACCATCAATAATGATATGACTACACTACAGAACAACAAATGACAAAAACAATGAAATTGGAAAACATAAAAACATGCTGAAATATATAAGATACAAAACATGACTAGGTCGCTAAGTTTGTCCCTGCAGTCGAAACAGGTGAGTCTTAAGAGCACTCTTAAAAGGGACCATTGTGTCTTTGTGTCTAATTTCAATGGGCAATTCGTTCCACATCGCCGGGCCCTGGTGTACAAACTAACGTTGTCCATATGACTTTGTTTTCACCTTGGGAACAATGAGTATACGATTATCAGAAGAAGAGCGCAAGGATCTAGCTGGTGTATAAACATGGATAGGTATGTTGGACTGGAGTCTGTCGTTGAAACAGCACTGAGAACAAATTTTGTGTTTGATTCTGTATCGAACTGATAGCCAATGTAGGATGCAGAGCAGTGGTGAGGTGTACTCTGATCGAGGTACTCTAAAGATGATCCGTGCAGCTGTGTTTTGAACTTTTTGAAGTTTCTGGAGTAAATATTGTGACGAACCAGACAGAACTGAGTTACAATAGTCCAGTCTTGAAAGTACTAATGAACACACAAGTGTTTTAGTGGCATCAACTGAAAGATATTTACGAATGGAACTGATGCGTCTCAATTCAAGATATGCAGCCTTGCATATGTTCATGATATCTTGGTGCAATGTGAGAGTACTGTCTAGAGTAACGCCTAGGTTCCGTATTGACTGTGAGAATTTAATTTTGGTGTTGCTGATATTTATTGTCTGAGGTAAAGGATGTGAATGAGAAAGTCTTTGTGTTGTGATCAGAATAGCCTCAGTTTTATCATCATTCATCTGCAGCTTATTACATGTCATCCCTGATTTCACATCAGAAATGCACTTCTCTACTCCACGGATGGTAGCATCAACTTCAGTTGGGTGGCTAGACTTGTATATTTGGGTGTCATCAGCATACAATTGGTGCGACACTGGGTGATGATCTATGACACTTGAGTATACAGAATGAAGAGAACAGGTCCAAGAACAGATCTCTGTGGAACACCACAACATACGTCAACTGGGCTGGAGTGTATTCCATTTGCAGATATAATTTGTGTCCTGTTGACTAAGTAGGACTTGAACCACTGTAAGGCTATATTCTGAATGCCAAATACATGCTGGAGACGGTGAAGTAATATATCATGGTCTATTGTGTCAAATGCTGCAGACAAATCCAGGAGAGTGAGGACTGTAATCTTTCCACTATCCAAAGCAGAAAGAATGTCACTAAATACTTTCAGAAGAGTAGTTTCCGTACTGTGGCAAGGGAGATATGCAGACTGTACATTACTAATTGAGATACAAGTTGAGTTAGAACAACCTTTACTAAGATTTTTATATGAATGGGAAATTAGAAACTGGGCGGTAGTTCTTTAAATCGTTATGGTCCAGTGTTGGTTTCTTCAGCAGTGACTTTACGATGGTAGTTTTGAAAACTGATGGGAATTCCCCTGATGAGAGAGAGATATTAATAGCATCAGTTAGTGAAGGCAATTGGGTCTAAGCACTCAAGCAGCAGTGATGTCGGAATTTGATCAAGTTCATAAGACTTTGGTGCACTTTTCATCACGATTTTCCGTACTAAATTAACAGAAACAGGTTTAAATGCTAACGGTTGTCGCTGAAATTCTGCATCATAACTGTATGGTGACGAATCAGTTGAAATTGTGCTGTCAAGCGAATCTCTAATGGTTTGTACTT
Organism: Unio pictorum; assembly: GCA_030141615.1. Classification (NCBI taxonomy): domain Eukaryota; kingdom Metazoa; phylum Mollusca; class Bivalvia; order Unionida; family Unionidae; genus Unio; species Unio pictorum. Next base: position 6,557,351 of record JARLTB010000187.1, on the reverse strand, counting down.
TGTCATCAAAGAAATTTGCAAATTGGTCTGGTAGGTCTTGTGGAGAGAAGGTTGTTGGAAATGGTGTACATTTGTTCTTTGACATTAGTTTGTTAGTTATCTCGAAGAGGTCTTTGCAGCTGGAACTCTCTGTGATCTTAGTACTGTAGTTATGGCTGAGTCCTTAATATATCCATTCTAAGCGGGCCCGTTGCAAGTCCTCAAGCTGGACAGTTTAGGCCAGTTCAATGCCGTTCCTCAACCTATGCAAGAGTTACAGGTTTTGTGCTTGTGCTTGACCTTTTCATTTAAAGTTTTCATATCGTCATCTACGTACCTTTATCAGCATTCATACAAAAGGTCACATATTCGGTATTAAAATACATTGGAATTCAATGACGATCATGAAATATTTATTTTAAATCATATTAATTTTTAAATACTTCTAGTTGTGCAAAATGCATATTAAGTACAACGGATTGGAAACACGTCGCGTTTATTTTAATCTTTTTATGAACTATGAAGACCTTAGTTTCAAACATTGCGACATTACATCCTCGACATGAATATCAAATTCATTTGGAGTAATTGTATCAACGTACATTTAATGTTAAAACACTTGTGTCATCTTATATAATACAACATATTTGCTGATTGGTTTCACGATACATTTAATAGCTTTGCAAAATAGTGCCTTGGAAACGGCTACTAAGTACCCTTCGCCAAGAAACTCCGAGGCAGCCTAATTTTGCTGTCTTATAATAATAATAATAATAATAATAATAATAATAATAATAATAATAATGATAATAATAATAATAATAACGATAATGATAATAACAATGATAACAATAATGATAAAAATAAAAATAATTAGGAGTTTCTAATATTTTCAATAGTTATGTTTTCTGATATAGATATGGCTACAGGAAAGCCACACAATGAAATCAGAAAACATAAATACTCGAAATATTTGAGGTAGGTAACCTTATTAGGTCTTGATTTTTTTTCTTGCAGTCGAAATAGGTGAGTTTTAAGAGTACTCTTATAAGGGATCACTGTCTAATTTCAATGGGCAATTCATTCCAATGTTACTGGGCCATGGTATGCAAAAGAACGTTGTCTTTTTGTATATATATATATATATATATATATATATATATATATATATATATATATATATATATATATATATATATATATATATATATATTGATATAGATATGGCTACAGGAAAGCCACACAATGAAATCAGAAAACATAAATACTGGAAATATTTGAGGTAGGTAACCTTATTAGGTCTTGATTTTTTTTTCTTGCAGTCGAAATAGGTGAGTTTTAAGAGTACTCTTATAAGGGATCACTGTCTAATTTCAATGGGCAATTCATTCCATGTTACTGGGCCATGGTATGCAAAAGAACGTTGTCTTTTTGTAGCTATATATATATATATATATATATATATATATATATATATATATATATATATATATATATATATATATATATATATATATATATATATATATATATATATATATATATATTGATATAGATATGGCTACAGGAAAGACACACAATGAAATCAGAAAACATAAATACTGAAAATATGTGAGGTAGGTAACCTTATTAGGTCTTGAAGTTTTTTTCTTGCAGTCGAAATAGGTGAGTTTTAAGAGTACTCTTATAAGGGATCACTGTCTAAGTTTGATGGGCAATTCGTTCCACGTTGCTGGGCCATGGTATGCAAAAGAACGTAGTCCATATGACTTCGTTTTCATAGTGGGAATAATGAGTATACAATTATCTTTAAAGGTGTCCTCGTTTCTGTAAGTTAGTCAGTTGAGGACTTTCATATAAATTGTCTTTATTTTCTCTGCGTGTTAATTGAAAAGATTAACATATATAATGTCTCGTTTTGGAAGCGTAAGAGGATTACCATATGAAATGTCAGCGCTTCATCAGCTTGTTAGTTGAGGATTATTATATAAATGTCCTCATTAGATAGTGGAGTTTTGGTTACCTTATAAATGTCCTCATTAGATAGTGGAGTTTTGGTTACCTTATAAATGTCTTAATTTTCTTTGCGTACTAGTGGAGGGTTAGTTACCTTATAAATGTCTTAATTTTCTTTGCGTACTAATTGAGGGTTACCTTATAAAGTGTCCTCGTTTGGTAAGCTTGTCAGTTGTTTATTACCATATAGAATCTCATCTCTCTCTTGGCGTCTTAGCTGAGGATTACCATTTAGGAGAGTATGCAAATGCAAATGAACATAATTCTGGCAGTGTAGATTTTGTTCCCCATGCTTTCAATTTCTACAAAGAACACAGAGGAGATTTTAAAATATTACATTAAATATGCGTTCTCTTAGTTCCATGCAATATTGCCTGAAACCTCACTGTAAACGTTTTACGGTCATTCTGTTTTGTTTAGTTACATCCGTCTTTAAGAATCGCCACAAGTTTAAAACATAAAAGCTGGTTCTTATTTCAGTCATTATCGCATTCAAGTCCCTCATCGTCGCTGAATGAAAGAAAGGAATAATGCATTCTTGATTTCTGCATATCATCGATATATAGTTTTACACTCTTATGAAGAAGAAAGAAAAACAACAAACGTTTGCCTATTACTACGGGTTAAAAGCATGTATTTACTGTGAAACTCTTTCATGATACAGTTTGAAAACCTGTAGTATTCTGTACTTCTCTTGTCTTCCAAGTACAGAGTTGTCTAGTTTACTAATGTTACAATTCTATCTACCTGTTGTGTTTTTTTTTATTCCCAGAGACGTGTTTAATGTATAGTCGTCCCATACTATAATGGCATATTCGATCGGGGGAGAGAACGAAAAATATCAGTTTTGTAATGCTGAGCGATTTAAGGAGAATTTAAACTTTCGTAGCCGATTTACACGAGATGAATCAATATATATCAAAAATATATCCTTAAAAAGAGTTGGATCAGATGGTTAAGTGAAATCGTCAACAACTTAAAAATTAAAATACATGGATAATGTTAAGCAACCACTCATTTCACATATTATTTTTGAGCTAATTACACAGAACGCTTCTACGCTAATGCTGCTGAATATACGATGCCATACAGGATATAGTTTGTTTCTGGTGTTTAACGAATGATTACTTTTACACTTGGGTTTGTTTTGAAATTGTCATTGATTTATCTCCAAAGTAGAATTTTTATATTTGGCAACCAAGGTTACTTTACTGCGACGCGATCTAGAAGGGAGCCAAAAGTTATGTCATGTTATGTCATGTGGGCATTCCGAAAATGTTATAACTCAATATAGAAATGTTGATGTGGCCTATCATAACCATTTCGAAAATGTTATAACTCAATATGGATATGTTAATGTGGCCTAACATAACCATTCCGAAAAAGTTATAATTCAATATAGAAATGTTAATGTGTCCTAACATAACGTGTTATACTTACTGTGATTCTTAGGGTACTGTGATATATCAAAACTTTCATAACTATTAAGGAAAATTGACTGACTATGATGCATGTACCGTACGTAGCTGATAGCTAGTTTTTAATTGTGCGGTGACGATTACGGTTTCACATATGTTTCGGCGAAAAAGGATTTGATTTTAATCTGCCAGAATTATTAGTTCAACACGATAATTGGGAACTTCGTAACTAATTCCCGTCTTACGTAGCTTATCAAATAATAAATTTTGCACATGTTGACATTTTATGCAATATGTAAAAAACCAATACCAACACTGGCTTTATGATGAGCAAATTAATATAAATTGTCCTTACCTATCGAAATGCATTATTAATGATAAGACTTCAAGTGAGAACATTAAGACAAACACTTAGCGATGTAGTTGCTTGTTTACTCTGGTATGTTCTGTGTTAATTAAAAATGCGTGATAAACATAAACAACACCACATGTGCGAGAGGATTAAAGAATTATTCCATACATATAACCCCCAAAACCATTTTTGTTTTTTCAGCAATATTTTACAAAATTGTGAATTGTGTATTTAAATTAATATTACGCAATAGAAATCAGTCGCATGTTGCAAACTATGAAGAGTTTATATTACTAAAGAAAACTCTCCATCAAAAGGAATGAATTATGTCGCTAGCATTAAACGGATGAATAATGTCTAAATAACAAAGCCATTACGACTGGTATAGGGACCAATTCTGGGTAATTTGTAATAATTTACTTAGTTCTTTGACGTGCTTACTGACCTTACAGTTCTCTAGAAAAATGTAAGTACAGAAACCCTAAAGTTTTCATCAGATTACTCAAAGAAAGGCTGTCTTGGATGAGACATTGCAAATACGTATTTAAACAGATTTGTTTCTGGTGGGTATGTCAGATTACGAATTCATTGCTCAATATCTTGACACCATGCAACCATAACTGTAAACGCATTTGAAGTCACAGAAAAAATATAGAGAAAAGAAAAGTACAGGTTCTAGAGAAGGTAAGCTAAATTTCAGTTCCCCTTTCTAAATTACACCTGTAAGCCTATTCTTAGAAATTGTCAATTTTTCAAGGTATATATAATTAGCAATACTAACAATTATTTTCCATTCTCATCTTTAGTGCAGTTGCACTCCTTTTCATTCAGTCTTGTTCTTTCCTTTTTGCAATGTAGGCACACCGTCTTCAGAATGACAATATAACTAATGCAAAGAAATCAAATAAAGTGTTTTACTTAAAAGGAAACTGTAATTGTGCCGCGAATTTATGCGTCTTTTGAAAGACTGTAAGGAAATTAACTGAGTGTTACAATATGAATTAAATCCCAATTGATGCCGCGATCAACATATTGACTGGGTGGAACATGAAGCTTCATGTCTGCGGGATGATGCCCCAGTTTTAGACATCACCATAAACTGACACACTGCAGACATCGTTGCGCTATGACTGGAAACTTGTTAAGCTATGTTAAAAATCCAACACACACACACACACACACACACACACACACACACATCAACGTATTGATTTTTTACAAACAGAAGTGACCATTCTGGAGATCTGCCAGCAGCATGTTGTAAAAGTGTTTAAGTACATAACAGTGCATTCATGATGCGTTTCACCTAATATCTGTCTTGGAGGTGCTACGAAACTCTTGATAGGGTGGAGTCAATAAATCCTCAAAACCATGTAGATCACTAGGTGATCATAGCTGTTTCCTAGATAACCTTGACAACACCGCACTCTCCTGTAGATGAAACGACTGCATCTATCCAAATTTACAACTTTGATTTCAGTATCTATGTAGGTGTCGGAATATCTTAAGTATTTCAATTGACGATTCAAAGGCCAGACTTACATTTGTATGTGGGATATGACATACCTCTTTAATGCCTGTCTCACGCAATATTTGTTCTGAGTGATCTGATTAAATTATACGTAAGTTAATGATGCCTGCATCAAAAGAAAACAGAGTTACATAATTAACACGGTATTTTACATCAAGATGTTGTTTTCAATATAGAGATGTTCCTCGTAATTGTCGTTTTCCATTTTTAAACGATGCGTCCATATCCGTAAATAGTAATTTCAATACTTAATAGTGGCCCCGAGTGGTCGAGTGGTCTAAAGCACTCTCCGTTATGGATCACTACCATCTCACCTCTGTCTCCGTTGGTTCGAGTCTCGGATTCAGTCAATGTGGTTATATGAGAAAGCTTGTTAGTATCTCTCGTGGGTCGGTGGTTCTTTCTGTGGGTTTTTTTCCCGCGTTCTTCCTCCACCATTAAAACTGACCGCCATAGAGAGTATCTTGTGCTGAAAAATGGCGTTAAAACGTACAACAACATCAACATCATAACTGAATGACCAGATCTTATTTTTAACTTTAGACATTTTATGACAGTTGTGTCCCCAATTTTGGATTATATTGATGAAATTTAATTATTGAACACTGTGGTGTCTCCAGTCTGCAGGACTAAGGACTAAGATCACCGTCTTTGAATGTTAGAATCTGTTCTAATTACAACTATTTCATCAGTCGCACAAATCTTTCGTCTCTTCAAGAGTTCAAGACGAACTGGGTGTACAAGCTATGTCGGAAGATTGTACAAGTACGAAAACGTCAAAGATAAATTGCATCAATTTCACATAACTGTCATTGTTACTTAGAGCAGAAGCGATCACGTGACTTGCGATGATTGGTAGAATTTTACAATCGGTTAAATAGCCTTCATCAAAGCGAGACTCAGTGTAAAACGAGTTTTGTGCGTTGTATGTTCAAGTAAAGGTAAATAATAATAATAATAATAATAATAATAATAATAATAATAATAATAATAATGACAATTTTCATGATGCTTTATCTCTCATAATCGATAAGAAATGTGAATAAAACTTTAGTTTATTTTCATATCATTTCAGATAATCCAATCAAGATAGAAACGTTGTTCTTTGTGTGAAGCCTTTGAATAAAGAAGCTTTTAAATAATACAATCATCGTTCATAACATATCTCTATAATTCAAGAGAAATTTAAATTTTTTTTTTTTAATTTTGTTTATTTAGATGATAATAGTGGTGCTGATATTGGCCATAATTAAGGTCCAATTTATGTATTTTTTTTTCGACTTTTTAAAAAATCTTTTACAGATATTTTACTAAAAGCGTCAAACAAAGATAAAAAGATGAATTCCAAAGAAAAAGAAGCCATGTCAAACGGCATCACGGAGAAGAGTCTTAACGGTTCTATGGTACCCTTGGAAATGACGTCAGGAAATACATTCAAAATGACAAAGTTTCAAATTATCAAGAACGTGTTGGTCGTTAGCTTCGGATTTTTGTTTCTATTCACATCATTCCAGTCCTTGTCCAACCTTCAAAGTAGTCTAAATAAGGAGGCAGGATTGGGAGTGATCGGTTTGTCAGTGATATACGCAGCTCTGGTCGTGTCTTGCATGTTTTTGCCGCCAGTCACAATCGCCCATCTTGGTTGCAAATGGACTGTAGCATTTTCCATGCTTTGCTATATTCTGTATATGGCAGCCAACTTTTACGCCATTTGGGGCACAATCATCCCTGCTGCCATTATTCTCGGACTTGGGGCAGCGCCACTATGGTCCGCAAAGTGCACGTATCTGACCCAGGTCGGAGTCTGGTACGCAAAAATGACTGGTACAACAGAGGATGATACAATCAACCGATTCTTTGGAGTCTTCTTCATGATATTTCAGACGAGTAAGTAGCGGAACGTTTAAAGGATTTATTTAAAATAATTAGGATTTGTATAGTTATATTAAAATCGAAATTGAAACATGAGGCTGACAACGTGGCTTAGAACAAAATTGATTGATTTAAAAATATTGTGCAGCTGAAACGACAACTATCATCACCCTCCAATCTACG